>CAMRHE010000394.1:1392500-1791675 GCA_947044405.1 Leptodactylus fallax
GACCCTCGGGGTAGGCTAGTTGTCATGGAAGACAGGCAGAGGAAGCGCAGGTTTCAGTTCAGAAGAGCTTCCTCACCAATACAGTTGGTTATCTTGGATTTTCTCCTCCACACAGTGTAGTCTGTATAGCAGCTGACCAGGGTCTGTATGACAATACAGCTTACTTCTGTTCTACCACACCCCCAACTGCTCTGGCAGCTTTCAATTTAAACGATGCATGCACCTGTCCACAACACCCGTACTGGAGTGGACACGCGGCAAGTCCCCAATCCCAGGAAACATGGAACATGCAAAACAGACAAACTTCCTGTTTTATGCAGTTCAGATAGCTCAGTTTTTACCACTGCTGTGCAGGGAGAGTATATTGTCAGAATCACCTTCTTATCAATGGAGGCAGGAGTTACAATGACACATGACAGCTTTTATGCTGAAGCCCCACATTGAGAAAACGCAGCATTTTGGCCGGGGTGGAAATGCCAAGGAAAAAAAAAACACTATGATTTAAAGTACCTGCCAAGTGAATGGGATTCTTACTAATCTCATAAACACATTGCATAAAAAAAAACCACAGCGGAAAAGCTGCGTTTTCAAAAACCCTGCGTTTTTGAAAATTGTAGCATGTCAATTATACCTACTGACGCTTTCTCTATAGGTATAATAGAGGCAGAAAGTCCGCAATGGAAAACTCTGCAAAAATGCAATGAAAAATGCTGTTTTCGCCGCAGTTTTTTCCAGTGTTTTTTTGCTGTATTTTGCTATGTTGCGCCTAAGTCTTACTGAGGGCTCTATCTATGTCCTTACTATACAGGTGGGGTGGACGTGTTTCACACCTATACAATAAGAAAGGAATGCATTTTTGTATGGCCTTACTATCGGTTTAATACTCTAAATTTTTTTTTAAAAGGAAAGGAAATTATTTTAAACGCATGCAAAATTCATCTTTATTTTTCTGCAGCACCCTAGCCACTCATAATAGCCAGCAAAAGTCTCTCATCATAATAGTCAGACACAGACCCATACATAATAGCTAGTCGCAGTCCCCAATAATATCTAGCACTGCCACTCATAATTGCAAGGCAGTCCCCCACATAATAGAGAGGCATAGCCCCCATGATGGATCGGCCCAGCCTTCATAATAACCAGAACAGCCATTTCATAATAGCCAGCACAACCCCCAATAATAGCTAGACAATCCTCCAAATTAATAGCTAGCCACCCCTTCCCCACATAATAGCTAGGTACAGCCCCCAACATATTAGCCAGCACAACCCCTTATAACAGCTAGGCACAGTCTTCCCCTCATCATAGCAAGCATAGCCCCCCCCCCCCATAAAAGTTAGCCACAGCTTCTATACACACCTCACACTGCAATACATAGTTATGTGCCTGGGTCAATATTTCTGTAAAGCGCTGTGGAATATGATGGCACTATATAAGTAAGCATAATAAATAAATAAATAAATAAATAAATAAATATTTCAGACATTTTGAGACACCCCCCCAGCAGAGCAATACATATATGTTCATATCAGCAGTATACAGAAGTAAGTACTACAGAGCGATTTGATGCCAGGGGGGACATCCTTAGTGCTCATTGCTGTATTAATGAATTAATTCAGCTCTCGTCTCTAGAAGCTAATATACAGTACCTGCTTTATAGCGCTCTATAGAAGTATCATTCCTAGATCGGAACAACATCTCTGTACAACATGCATGCTTCCATAGAACGAAAAAAAAATGTATGCCCAGAAAATAAGTGAATAACAGTTAAAAAAAACATTCCAAATACTTTCAATTAGGAAAAAATAAAGTTTGTGACACATTCCATTTAAAATTTGTGACACATGCTGTTAGACAGGCCTTTAATTTTGGGCATCTGTATTGAACAAAGAAACCACCCCGGGGTATACTTACTTTCACATGCTGTACTTAAATTATGGTTAAAATGCAAGTAAAAGCACCAAACAGAATTTATTTTAATTAAAACGCCTCACAATACCCAAAGTAATGTTATAAAAACGTTATATTATAAAAAATTGTGTAATATTACAATATTTTACTGTTTAAAACATCTGAATGCACAAAAATGTGAAAAAAACGCTACATAAAGTGCCTCTAAAAACGTAAAAAATTTATTTGTGAAACTACTGTAAGAGTCCACTTTAATTTTTAGCTTTAATTATATGATATACAGTATACATACAAACACTGACAAAAACATAGTTAAAAATTTACAGACAAACCCAGAGATATAAACTCAAAACATAACCATAAATAAGATATTTTACATGCAACATATAGGTACTTGTACAAGTAATAATGAGTAATTGTAATAATGTAATAGAAATATATGGACTGATTTATCATGGCTTGTGCCCCTGACAACTGGTGTGGTAGACAAAAGTTGCAATGCTTTGTACAAGTCAGAAGTTTTGAACCCCATATACTATTTACCTGAAAGAGGGCACCTGTCAAGTCTATCATTATTTATACCAGTTTTGGAGAAAATGATGGTGTGCACCTTGTCATAAATTTGGTGCACTGTCTGGTGGGGCAGGTATTATCAAGAACGGGTGGATAATGCAGGCCTTGATAAATTACACTAGATTCACACTGTGTTGCATCTCCGTTGCTTGGGTGTGGTGGATGACCTGAACAATGGAGAGACGGACTGCTAACACAGCGGTGTAAACACAAAGCCCATATATTGACTATAATGGGTATATTGGGTGTCTGTCCTTTTAAAACTGAAACTGGAGGAGGCACAGATGTGAATGTAGCCGCTGCCCCACAGTGCAAGAAGTAGCCATTGTGTCAAAATACATAGTAATAGGTGATAAAATACAAAATACTGCCAACAACACAACATGTAAAGCCCCCATTGAACTGGGTAATTTAGCAGCCAGTTATCGGGAATGAATGCTTGTACAGGCACATGTTCTTCGATAGTTAGCCTTTCTAATAGTGCCACAAATCATCTGATGAACAAGCATTTGGTTGCTTTCACCAGAACAAAAAAACATTGTTCGTCGGCAGCACATCGCCTTGTGTAATAAGGGTTGTGCTGTCTACGAAAAATAGAATTAGCACTTACCGGTAATTCGGTTTCTGGTAAGCCCTCGATGACAGCACCACAGGAGGTTGTATCTCATCCCACTTTTAGGGACAGGAAAAGCACACAGGAGGTTAAATAGCCCCTTCCTCCCTCTTCAGTGCATTCCAGATGACCAATATTAGTATAACCTAAACCAAATAGTCTAGTTAATGGGAGGGAAATCAGGGTGCTGTCATGGAGGGCTTACCAGAAACCAAATTACCGGTAAGTACTAATTCTATTTTCTTAAATGCCCTCCATGACAGCACCACAGGAGGAATGCAGATAACTACTCTGAGGGGGGAACTATCGCCTGCAGGACCTTCCTTCCAAAGGAGAGGTCCGACGTGCGAGAAAGTTCCAATCTATAATGTTTGGTAAATGTATAGACCGAAGACCAAGTAGCGGCTCTACAGATCTGGTCTAAGGAGGCATTCGCCCTTTCAGCCCAAGAGACGGACATGGCTCTGGTAGAATAAGCTTTAAGGTGTTTCGGGGAGATAAACCCTGACACAGCTAGGCCTTACAAATTGCATTTTTAATCCAACTATCAAGGGATTTAGTTGACAATTTCTTCCCCTTGTTAGGGCCACAAAGCTGAATAAAAAGATTCTCATCCTTTCTCCATTCTGAGGAGGCTTTCAGATAAGAAAGGACAGTTCTACGGACATCTAGCCTATGAAACGATTCTTCCCTCCTACTAGACGAATGTTGACAAAAGGAAGGAAGAATGATCTCCTGAGACATATGAAAATCGGAAACCACTTTTGGAAAAAAAAAAGTAGGGTCAGGCCGAAAAACTATTCTGTCCTGTAAAATTTTTAGGAAAGGTTCTCTGATAGAGAGAGCCTGAATTTCATTAACTCTTCTGGCAGATGTTATGGCAACCAGAAAAGTTGCTTTCCAGGACAGTTCTTTTATATTAGCCTCAGCAATTGGCTCAAAGGGATGCACTGTTAGGCCTTTAAGGACTATATTGAGATCCCACTGTGGAACTAAAACCTTTCTCCCTGGGAGAAGCCTGCAGGCCCCAGTAAAAAATCTCTTAACCCAGTGATGGTTAGCTAAGTCAGAATCAAAATAACTGCTAAGTGCTGATACTTGTAACTTCAAAGTACTAGGTTTTAAACCCTTATCCAGGCCCGCTTGCAAGAAATCTAAGATTTTTGCTTTATTCGGATGGTTGATATCAGGAACACTACTGCCACACCAGGAAAGGAATTTCTTCCACACCTTACTATAGATGGGTAACTTTTATCCTCACCGCTTGGAAGGTTTGAATAACCGACTCAGACAGTCCTCTTGATTTCAAAATGGAGATTTCAGAAGTCAGGCTGCTAACCGGAGTATCTGAGGATTTGGATGAAATATTGGACTTTGATGTAGAAGGTCTGGAACTAATGGGAGTACCAATGGATCTGCTATTTTGAGACTGTTTAGAGGCTATTAGAATGACCCTCAGATTCTCTTAGATGATCTTTTGCAGAACCTTTGGAAGTGGAGGAAAAGCATATGCCAGAGTGAAATCCCAGGTGTGGGAAAGGGCATCTACCCCTAGACAAGGTTCTCTTGGGTTGAGTGAAAAGAACTGAGGAATCGCATTTTGACGATCGGCAAATAAGTCCACCTCTGGAGTTCCCCAGATCTGCTGGAAAATTTCTGTCTTTAGACTCCAATCTCCTGGATTTAGTTGTTTCCTGCTCAGAAAATCCGCTTGACAGTTTGAAGAACCTTTTAGATGGAGAGCAGAGATGGATTTTAGGTGTCTCTCTGCCCAGGTGAATATCTGAGCTGAGAGAGCCTGGAGGTTTTGCCAATGAGTACCTCCCTGGTGGCGCAGGAATGCCACTGCTGTCATGTTGTCTGACAATATCCTGACATGAGAGTCTTTTATCAATGGTCTGGTTGCTTTTAGGGCTTCCCAAAATGCCTTTTGCTCCAGGAAGTTTGAGGAATGGCTGTGGAGAGCCGCAGGCCATGCCCCCTGAAATGATATCTGAGAAAGGGTTGCTCCCCAACTCAATCTGCTTGCATCTGTAGTAATCTGAATTACTGGAGAGAGGTTCCAAGGAATTCCCTGCTGTAAATTTGAGCTCTTCCTCCACCATTGCAGGGAGACTTTTACACTGTGAGACACACAGATCATATTGTCTAATGGCAGCTGACTCTTGTCCCAATTTGATAGTATCAAGGACTAAAGAGCTCTTGAATGAGCTTGAGCCCAGGGAACCGCCTGGATATAAGCGGTCATAGATCCCAGTACAGACATTGCCTCCCTTATAGATACCTTTGTCTTCCTTTGAAAGGCAGCAACTTTGGACTTTAGAGCCACTATCTTGTCTGGTGGGAGAAAGGACGTCTGCAGGTGGGAATTGAACAGGATACCCAGAAAAGTCTTGCGATACCATGGGACTATATTGGATTTCTCCCAATTTATTACCCATCCTATTTTTTGTAAAGTCTGACACACTATCTGAACCTGATATTGGAGAAGAGAAAAAGACAGCTACCACTAAGAGGTCGTCTAGATAAGGGACCACTATCAGATTTTGTTTCTTTAGAAAAGCTACTAATTCCACCATCACCTTTGTAAATCGCCTTGGGGCTGATGATATTCCAAAGGGGAGAGCCTGAAACTGAAAATGGAGTGCCTCCCTCCCATGCTGGACTGCAAACCTTAAAAATTTTTGGTACAGAGGATTAATAGGGATGTGATAGTATACATCCTGAAGGTCGATGGTGGCCATAAAATGGTCCTGCCCTACCAGGGGAATTATGGATTTTACTGATTCCATTATGAAATGATGATAAACTATGCAATTGTTTAGAGGCTTCAAGTTTATTATTATTCTGTACGCCCCACTTGGTTTTTTTTTTTTACCATAAACAGGCGGGAATAATGACCTTCCCCTCTCTCTAAGGGGGACACAGAACAAATTACTTCCATGTCCAGAAGTTTCTGGATACCTTCCATCAAAGCCAGGTGAAACGTAGGAGATGGTATGGATGTAAACACTACTCTTTTGGGGGGATAGGTTGAAAATTCTATTTTGAAGCCGTTTGCTATAGAATTTAGGATTTACAGGTTGGATGTTATTTCCTTCCAGGGTACGGCATACCTGGACAACCTGCCCCCTATCCTCCTGGCTTCATTGTTTGTCCCGGGATTGTTTATTGGGGTTATAAAAAAAAGATATTTTTCCCCCTGCCTCCCTTAGGGTAACTCCATCTTCCTGTTTTACCCTTGGATTTATATTCAGAATTGTATCCTTGTAAGGGACGAAATGGCTGTTTCCTTTTGGAAGGTTTTGGCTCTGGAAGAGACATTTTTTTATCCGTTGCCTTTTCGAGCAACATATCTAATTCTGGGACAAAAACATAAAGCTTCTGTTTAGATATCGGGTCACCGGCCCACATTTTCAGCCATAATGCTCAGCAAGTTGTATTAGAGAGGACCCCACATCTGGAGGCAATCCTTACTGACTCTGCTGTAGCGTCTGCAAGAAAGCCAGTGGCCTTCTATAGCAGGAGAATGGGAGGATAAGATATCTTCCCTTGAGGTGCCTTCTCTAAGATGGATCTCAAGTTGGTCTAGCCATCTATACATAGACCTTGTGTAACATCTCTGCCTGTTCGGGTCTCTGCACCACCCTCCGCCCGCACGCGGCGGCGCAGGAGTTGTGCTCAGTTTGATTCCTTGTTTATGATTCTTGTTGCTCAGTCTGAACACTGTCTTCCTGTACTGTGGTACTTCAGGTCATATAATTCGAGACTGCTCCATCAGACCCCGCACACCAGGGGAAAAGCTTTAGTGCCTGAGTGGTAGTCAAAAGAACCACTCAGGCAACCAGGTATTTGCTGGAAATAACAATAAGATGTTGTTATCTGTGTCTGTGTCCTCGAGGGAAAGATCTGTTTCTGGCCAGGCCCTAGTTGACTCTGGGCCTGCGGCAAACTTTGTCAAACTTTTGTTTGTCTCAGCTTTAGGCATTAAGCTTTTGCGCTTGATACTCCTCTGGCGATTACTGGAGCGGATTTTGCCCCACTGGCCAGGGGTAAGGTCCAATGCAAGACCCCCTTAATCATGTTGCAAGTGGGTTCTGCACATTCTGAGTTCATAAGCTTCTTTGTTATGGAGCATCTGTCTTCTGATATTGTTTTGGAACTTCCTTGGTTGAACCTCCATAACCCTATTTTTGTTTGGGGTAAAAGAGAGTTAGTAAAATGGGGAGATCAGTGCTTATCCCACCTTATTGCTTTGCACACCTTAAATTGTGTCAGTGAGGAGACGGTCTCGGCTACTAAGGGTTGGAAAGGGCAGGCGAATAAAAAACGTTTGCCTGGTCCACCAGCACCTCTTGTTGTTCAGGGAGATCTGGAATTTAAGGCAAAGAAAATACTGGATCCTTCTAAAACTGGTTTATCTGGTGAGGGTCCGGTGGCCCCTCATAAAGGGGGGGGGGTACTGTAACGTCTCTGCCTGTTCGGGTCTCTGCACTACCCTCCGCCCACACGCGGCGGCGCAGGAGGCGTGCTCAGTTTGATTCCTTGTTTAGGATTCTTGTTGCTCAGTCTGAACACTGTCCTAGACTATGTAATTGATTTTCTGCCATACCCGTCTACTTCACCTTGGTTTTCCTCTGCTCCACTAATAGTTAATTTTGGCCTTGCCTGTGTGATTGAAAGCCTGTCCTACTATCAAGTCTGGGGAGGGTTCTTTCTTCCTATTTATTCTTTGCTCATATTCACATTGGCGCTGGTTATTGCTTCGTGTGTTCTGGCTATTAGTCCTTGCTGTTTTTGTTACCTGTATTCGTATTCCTGACCTCTGGCCTTGTCTTTTGACTATTCTCTTGGATTTTGATTCTGTACTGCATTGCTCGTCTGTTACCGAGGCCTTGGCTTGCTGACCTCCCTTTTTGTTGTTTGTTCTGTCTGCGTTATGTGTTGTCACTTATTCAGTGTAGGGACCGGCTCCGAGTTGTCGGCTGTCACCTAGGACAGTCAGGCAAGAGGCAGGGCCAGTGGGGGGTTTTCAGCTTTAGGGCTCACTGTCTTGTTGTGCCCCTCCCCCCAGGGTTCTCCAGTAGCTACTGGGGAATCGCTCCTCTAGCGATTCCCTTACACCTTGCCACACAAGTTGACCCAATATTAACTTGTAACAGGGCTTAAGAGCACTCCCAGGATTTCTTAAGGAGGCTGTCAGCTTTCCTATCTAGCGGGTCTTTAAGCTGCGACGAGTCTTCAAAGGGAAGCGTCATCTTTTTCCCCACTTTAGTCACCTGTATATAAATTTTTGGCACTTCCTCCCAACCTTTGATTTTAGATTCATCAAAAGTAAATCTGTCCTTAATTTCTTGAGACATAAACAGTCTTTTCTCCGGATGTAGCCATTCATCCTGAATTAGACATTCTAAATTCTCATGAATGGGAAAAACTAATTTTTGTTTGGGGTAAAAGAGAGTTAGTAAAATGGGGAGATCAGTGCTTATCCCACCTTATTGCTTTGCACACCTTAAATTGTGTCAGTGAGGAGACGGTCTCGGCTACTAAGGGTTGGAAAGGGCAGGCGAATAAAAAACGTTTGCCTGGTCCACCAGCACCTCTTGTTGTTCAGGGAGATCTGGAATTTAAGGCAAAGAAAATACTGGATCCTTCTAAAACTGGTTTATCTGGTGAGGGTCCGGTGGCCCCTCATAAAGGGGGGGGTACTGTAACGTCTCTGCCTGTTCGGGTCTCTGCACTACCCTCCGCCCACAGGCGGCGGCGCAGGAGGCGTGCTCAGTTTGATTCCTTGTTTAGGATTCTTATTGCTCAGTCTGAACACTGTCCTAGACTATGTAATTGATTTTCTGCCATACCCGTCTACTTCACCTTGGTTTTCCTCTGCTCCACTAATAGTTAATTTTGGTCTTGCCTGTGTGATTGAAAGCCTGTCCTACTATCAAGTCTGGGGCGGGTTCTTTCTTCCTATTTATTCTTTGCTCATATTCACATTGGCGCTGGTTATTGCTTCGTGTGTTCTGGCTATTAGTCCTTGCTGTTTTTGTTACCTGTATTCGTATTCCTGACCTCTGGCCTTGTCTTTTGACTATTCTCTTGGATTTTGATTCTGTACTGCATTGCTCGTCTGTTACCGAGGCCTTGGCTTGCTGACCTCCCTTTTTGTTGTTTGTTCTGTCTGCGTTATGTGTTGTCACTTATTCAGTGTAGGGACCGGCTCCGAGTTGTCGGCTGTCACCTAGGACAGTCAGGCAAGAGGCAGGGCCAGTGGGGGGTTTTCAGCTTTAGGGCTCACTATCTTGTTGTGCCCCTCCCCCCACGGTTCTCCAGTAGCTACTGGGGAATCGCTCCTCTAGCGATTCCCTTACACCTTGCCACACAAGTTGACCCAATATTAACTTGTAACAGGGCTTAAGAGCACTCCCAGGATTTCTTAAGGAGGCTGTCAGCTTTCCTATCTAGCGGGTCTTTAAGCTGCGACGAGTCTTCAAAGGGAAGCGTCATCTTTTTCCCCCACTTTAGTCACCTGTATATAAATTTTTGGCACTTCCTCCCAACCTTTGATTTTAGATTCATCAAAAGTAAATCTGTCCTTAATTTCTTGAGACATAAACAGTCTTTTCTCCGGATGTAGCCATTCATCCTGAATTAGACATTCTAAATTCTCATGAATGGGAAAAACTAATTTTTGTTTGGGGTAAAAGAGAGTTAGTAAAATGGGGAGATCAGTGCTTATCCCACCTTATTGCTTTGCACACCTTAAATTGTGTCAGTGAGGAGACGGTCTCGGCTACTAAGGGTTGGAAAGGGCAGGCGAATAAAAAACGTTTGCCTGGTCCACCAGCACCTCTTGTTGTTCAGGGAGATCTGGAATTTAAGGCAAAGAAAATACTGGATCCTTCTAAAACTGGTTTATCTGGTGAGGGTCCGGTGGCCCCTCATAAAGGGGGGGGGGTACTGTAACGTCTCTTCCTGTTCGGGTCTCTGCACTACCCTCCACCCACACGCGGCGGCGCAGGAGGCGTGCTCAGTTTGATTCCTTGTTTAGGATTCTTGTTGCTCAGTCTGAACACTGTCCTAGACTATGTAATTGATTTTCTGCCATACCCGTCTACTTCACCTTGGTTTTCCTCTGCTCCACTAATAGTTAATTTTGGTCTTGCCTGTGTGATTGAAAGCCTGTCCTACTATCAAGTCTGGGGCGGGTTCTTTCTTCCTATTTATTCTTTGCTCATATTCACATTGGCGCTGGTTATTGCTTCGTGTGTTCTGGCTATTAGTCCTTGCTGTTTTTGTTACCTGTATTCGTATTCCTGACCTCTGGCCTTGTCTTTTGACTATTCTCTTGGATTTTGATTCTGTACTGCATTGCTCGTCTGTTACCGAGGCCTTGGCTTGCTGACCTCCCTTTTTGTTGTTTGTTCTGTCTGCGTTATGTGTTGTCACTTATTCAGTGTAGGGACCGGCTCCGAGTTGTCGGCTGTCACCTAGGACAGTCAGGCAAGAGGCAGGGCCAGTGGGGGGTTTTCAGCTTTAGGGCTCACTGTCTTGTTGTGCCCCTCTCCCCCAGGGTTCTCCAGTAGCTACTGGGGAATCGCTCCTCTAGCGATTCCCTTACACCTTGCCACACAAGTTGACCCAATATTAACTTGTAACAGGGCTTAAGAGCACTCCCAGGATTTCTTAAGGAGGCTGTCAGCTTTCCTATCTAGCGGGTCTTTAAGCTGCGACGAGTCTTCAAAGGGAAGCGTCATCTTTTTCCCCACTTTAGTCACCTGTATATAAATTTTTGGCACTTCCTCCCAACCTTTGATTTTAGATTCATCAAAAGTAAATCTGTCCTTAATTTCTTGAGACATAAACAGTCTTTTCTCCGGATGTAGCCATTCATCCTGAATTAGACATTCTAAATTCTCATGAATGGGAAAAACTAATTTTTTTCTTTGGCCTAAGCCCTGCAAACATTTCATCCTGAATAGTTTGCTTATCCTGAACATCTTCTATATTCATGGTGCTTCTAATGGCAGAAAGAAGCTCCTGAGTAAATACAGATGAGAAGTAATATCTTCTATCCTCAATAACTGAAGGCCCAGGTAATTCCCCTTCCTCCAGGAAATCTTTGGACACAGATGGGACGTAAACGTCACTATTATCCGAATCTGGGTCAGTAATTATCTTCCTCTTTTTCGCCGCAGGTTGTGGCTCAGCAGAGGAAAAGGCATGGGAAAAAGAAGCTAGGGAGGACTGGATCTCATGCCGAACCATCCCTTTAATTTCCGCCATTAAAGACGGCTGTTCCTCTAATTATCTTTTCACTGCAAGACTGACAAAGCTTTTTTGGACGTGGACGAAAGCTTTTTCTCACAGATGGCACATTTTTTTACATACAGCCACTTTCTTAGATTTAGAAGACACATCTTTAGCTTCTTTTTCCTAAATAAATACATGACAATAAAGGGACATGAGAACTCCCCTAATCATACCATGTAACATCCCATTACTAGATTACTCACTGGGGCTGGGGGTATGCCAGGCTCATACACCACTCTAGAGGACTCATCTCCAGGCATTATAACAGACACAGATGGTCCTACCTTGAGGAGAAAGCCTCTTGGTCTGGGAGGCTTTTTAAACAGCCATCGACGACCTGTGTACTCCATTCCACGAATAGGAATGCTTCCGGTCCACCTGCACCTGTTCAGGATGCTAACTTTTCAAATTTTCCTCCTTTTGCGCCTTTCCTTGAAACCAGAAGTGACGTCACCAGGACCGGAAGCGACACGGGCGTGTATCCGAGCATGGAACGCTGGCTTCAGAACAGGCAGGGGACTCTACAGGCCAGGGAGCCTCTGAGGAGGGAACGAGGCCCGCGTTACACATCTCTACTCTCCCAGGATGGTGCAGGAGGAGATGGACCCACCGAAATTCAGCGGAGAGACGGCGCAGATCTGCAGGGACAGCCACACTGGACCCCACTCTGCCAGGTAAGTATGATTCAAACCTCTTGTCTGCCCACTAATAGGTACAGGAAAAAACACTGAAGAGGGAGGAAGGGGAGGGGCTATTTAACCTCTTGTGTGCTTTTCCTGTCCCTAATAGGGGGAGGAGATACAACCTCCTGTGGTGCTGTCATGGAGGGCATTTGAGAAAATGAAAGAATATGCCAGAGGAATGATCATTTAGTTCCCTGTGTAACCAGGCTAATACAGAATGAGCGCTGATCAGCAGCTGATATGTAGCTGATCAGCCCTTGTTATAAAATCTTTTGATGTAATAGTTCCCTTAGGCTAAGGCCCCATGTCGCAGTTTTTCCCGCAGTGCTTTTCACAGAAAGTTCTTTCTGCTTCCATCATACCCATAGGGAAACCGCCAGCGTTTCCATAGGTATAATTGATGTGCTGGAAATAGAAAATAAAAATGGTTCCAGCATTCAGAAGTTTAAATAAAATGTAACTTTTAATTCATAATGGATTAAAAAAGTAGTAACAGCAGTTACATGGGAAAAAGATCCACAAAAATCCTACGCGTTTCAGGGTGTATATTCCCTTAGTCATGGCTTCATAAGGATCAAAACACAACTGAATTTAAAACACAAATGGATCAGGGATCTCCACCCACTAACAGATTTAACTATTAACATACCTAACAATATAAGTAACAATATAAATGTATATCTGATATATAAAAGAAAATTTTATAGCCTCCATCATATATGAAATACATACATATAAATATGTCCCAAATATACAAAAGTAATAAATGTAAACTTACATATAGCGTTTCATTAGGACGATGTATATAATGTTCCCTCCATAAAATTCAAAATGCAAAAGGAGAGATCACATGATCGAATCCCATGTGACTATTGCATATTCAAAAAAGATGAGCGGCAAATTGCCGTCAAATAGTTAAAACAATAAACATGACATATAACGGCATTCTCACAAACTCCCTCTATAAAATTCAAAAAAGGGGAGGAAGGTCACGTGAACATAATACAAAGAAGATCACGTGATAATCCACATTACTAAATTCAAAGAATGAGTGGCAAGAAATCTTTTTTGCCTTCATCTAATACAAAAGCTGTATATACTATAAACGGCAAATTCCCTCCATAAAGTTCAAAAGGGAAAAAATCATGTGAAGGAATAACACGTGCTCAAAAGAATAAATCACATGATACATCCCGTGAATGAATTAAAAAAGACGAACGGCAAATAATGCTGTCGTCCAATACAATAGCGATAACACATTGAATTATTAAGCGGGAAAATCGCAGATTAAAACACTCGATGCATCACA
Organism: Leptodactylus fallax; assembly: GCA_947044405.1. NCBI lineage: Eukaryota > Metazoa > Chordata > Amphibia > Anura > Leptodactylidae > Leptodactylus > Leptodactylus fallax. The sequence continues at coordinate 1,405,900 of CAMRHE010000394.1, forward strand.
TGAATAAATTCAGAAAAGAAAGCGGGAAAAATGCCGTTGACCAATGAAATAAATACATCATATGTCAAAAATTTAAATTGTGAAGTGGGAATTTCACTAGACATGAAACACCAATGAATGAAATATGGATAATTACATTACCATTATATAAAGATTATATGTATGTATATATATGATTGAAATATAACTACAACATAACTAATTAAATAGTTGTAACTGTAAGAACTGTGAATCTGTGGAATACCTACCCTAGGAGCTGGTCACAGCAGTCACAGATGACAGCTTCAAAAAAGGATTAGATGCCTTTTTAGAGCAAAAGAACACTGATGCTTATGGAAATGTGTATAATGTCATGACGTTTACCATCCCCTGGTTCAACTTGATGAACGTGTCTTTTTTCAACCGTACTAACTATATAACTATGTCTGTAATGTAAAAGAGGTGACTGCTGCAAAGAAAACTGCGCTACAGAAATGGCAACTGTCAGTATATTATTAGGATTATTGGGAAGGGTGAAAACTGCGGGATTACTTTCATAAATATATATACAGTGTATATATATATATATTGACATAGAAAATTTTTAAAAATCATCAGAAACTCTTTAAAACTATGTTTAGTCTGAGTAATATTTTGATCATTTCACTGCAGAACCTATGGGTGTAAAATGCTCTTGCTTCATAAATTCGTATAATCTTTGCCATGCATTTTAGCTAATTCTCATTGTTGCACTTGACTGTTATAAGATGCAACACCATAATAAATCTATGAGTAATATACTTAAAGTCTCTTAGGCATAAGGGCTATTGCCTTTTTTAATAAGTGTCTTGGACTTTAATAGATAGTTATAGGGCAACTGGGACTGCAGTCTCTACTAATGCCTTCATTCCCGTAAAAGTGAATGGAGCCCCAGTCACACAAGCACACTGAAAGCTTTAAGGTGACTTTTCATCAGTCACATGGTACAGCAGCAGCTCAGTTTGATCCTACAATATGTGCAGTGTTGTGCTGGTAGTCAGTGAAGAGATTGCATTGTTCAGGTTCAGCCAGCTGATCTGTGGGAGTCCTGGTTTTTGGAGTTCCACCAATCACATATTGATAGCCAATCCTAAAGATAAATTATCAATATGTACCCCTTTAAAGTAGTGGGTCAGCCCACTAAAATATCCACAACCATCCTAGCTCAGAGACTGAATATTCTGTTGCCACTCTTGGTTGGATTCTTTCCCACTAGTCAGGGCCTTGACAACTTTAGGAAAGTCTTCAATTTGATTCAACATGGTGGTCTCGGCCTTAGACATTGAAAAGGCATTTCATAGCCTATAAAAGGCATTTCACAGCATTGGTAGCATATGAAATACATGGTTCATTCACTGAAATTGCAGACTCTATACTCTACACCCCAGACCCAACTAAATCTTCTTGGAGGCCTGTCCCATACACATAGGGTAGGGTACGAGGCAAGGTTGTCCCTTTTCGCCAGGTCGATTTTGCATTGGCAATGTGCCGCAACCCAGATGGAGGAGACCAGAGGATGGAAGTTGTAGTGGCGGAGGATGTGCCACCTACTAGGCCGAGCACACTCACCAACCACTCCAGCCCCACTCCTAGGTCGGACAGAGTCAAGCGGGTCCTGCAGCACTACCAGATGGTGGTGGTAGTAGTTGTTTTCCCTGGGGCGCTTCCAGTTGGAAAAGGGACCTCTCCTCTTTGAGCCAGTGTGGTGTTGGTCAGAAGGGCCCTGATGGTGAGGCAGGCACGACTCAGGAGTCAGCAGTGCAGTTGAACAAGAACAGTCTTTATTGGCAACTGGAACAGAGGTAATGGCAGCTTCCAAATGGAGGTAGTAGAATGTCAGTGTCCAATCCCCCAGCCTTGGTTCAAGGAGGGTGCCCAGGGATGTTACAGGCTCTGCAATATAGTTCACCTCTACTCCTCCTCTCATGCCTCTCCCAGCCAGGTATACTGGGGATGGAGTCACAGGGAGTCCTGACAGGGATCTGGTTACCTGTAGACTAGGCCCGAACGTATTCCTCCTGTCAGGGTCCTCTCTTGCTCCTCCTGGCACGGCACAAAAAATGTCCAACAGCTTAGACAGCTTCTCTCCCTTGCTCAGGGCTGTCTCTGGATGAGCCTGGGGCTGATGTTATTCCTCCTTGAGGCTGTAGGCTGACCGTTGGGCCTCAGTCCAGCAGTGAGTGGCAGGGAAACTCTGCACACCTTCTCCAGCTAACTGCACACACTAGACTGAAGACCTACCGTCGCCAGGGAGACTAGGTCTCCTTACAACTCCGCCCAGTGTCCTGTGATAGGCCAGGCCTAAAACAAGGCAAAGTTTTGAACACTGCAGGAAGGAAAATACAGGGAAAGGCTGCATAATAATACATTTAACACAGAATGGAGCAAACCAACAAAACCCAGAGACACAAATGACAAACAATTAAAAGCAGCAGCCTCTGGGATGCTGCAAATGGAGCCCCTAGGCTTATCTGTAGTATTCCTAATATATCAGGCCATATAGTGCAGAATCGGCACACAAGAGTACATCGTATCTACCCTACTTCATCTATGTTTCTGAGCATGTGACATATAGCAGGCACTCCATTATATATATAGTGGACGTGCCCTAGATAGCATTGTTTTGGTCACAAGTAGCTTTAATTATTTCTAGAGTCATTTCACTTCCTCTCCCCAAACATTCTTTTGTAATGTTTTTAGCCGATAGGCCACCACGGTGCTCAAACCAGCTCCATAAACTTGCACAATATATTTGTAACAACAAAGGAATAAATATGGCTGGTGTACTCAGAGATGACGCTTTTGCAATATAAATAGGGGCACAATCCAAATAAATCCAAACGTCCAACAGAGAGGAGTAAAAGGCGGCACACTCCACATCCAGGCTTTATTGAGGCAAGTAAAAACTGTTTAGTCGCCTTTAAAAAGATAAACTGGTTCGTAGCAGATATATAGAGAAAAGTAGAAATTGCTTAGCATACCACACTTTAAAAGGCAATTTTGCCTGTGGACACTAATTTTTGTTCACAAAACCTGAGAGCAAGAATGTTTTCATAGGAGGAACACATTTGGTAGTGAACCAATTTATCAACTGTAAAACCAAATTTTTAGTCTGTCATCTTTTGCCCTTGTTAGTTATATTAGCGAGACCATGAAGAGTATGAGTGTCTGCTTCAGGGAACATGCCAGGTCTATTACTACAAGGCAAGGCTCCCCTCGCCTCATATAACATGTTAGGCCTGGGCTCCACGTAGCTTAAATGCCGCAGTTTTAAAGTACCTGCAAAGTGCAAAGAAACACAGCTTTTTACAGTACTTGCAAAGTAGATGGGATTCTAGCTAATCTCATCCACACATACAGAAAAAAAAATCCACAGTGGAAAAGCTGAGAATTGCAGCATGTCAATTATACCTACGAAAACGCTGGTGTTTTCTGTATAAGTGTAATAGAGGCAGAAAGTCCACAGAGGAAAACTCTGTGGACTTTCTGTGAAAAACGCTACGGAAAAAAAAGCAATGCGTTTCCGCCGTAGTCTCTTCCACAGCATTTTTTTTTGCAGTGATTCACTGCCTTAGGCCTTAGCCTTAGCCCCACTTTGCGGAAAAGCTGCAGTTGCGTTTTAGTATATCGCAGCATGTCAATTATACCTACGGAAACACTGGAGGTTTCCCTATAGGTATAACTGAAGAAGAAAGTCTGCAGAGAAGAAAAACTGGGGACTTTCCTGCAGCACTTTTTCGCTACAGACCATTACGTGGGGCCTTATCCTTAAGGAGAAACATGGAGGTGATGCAGGCATGTTAAGGTTTTCTGCTGTTGAAGTGGTTAACACTAACCCTGGAGGAGGTGAACGGAATTGCCGGGAAAAAGGGAGTGGATTCTTAAAACGGAAGCCCTGGGCCCTTTAGGTCTGAATGACAGAAATGACATGAGTGTCTTCCTATGAATAGATATCTAATATGAGATTTGTGTTCTTTTTGATATCCAATGCCGTTTTATCCTGTTCACTTTTATGTTTTTAGAATGTGTCTTCCAATCGCTATGGCGATGGCACATGCACGGATTGAGTCTGGTAGTTGCCGAGGTGACGCAGCTGGGTGGGCGCACTTTTATGATGCCCCCAGACTCTGCCACGTTATCAGCCTGTAAAAGCCAGTGTGCACAAAACCGTTTTTTTGCTTTCGGTGATGCCTGTTTTTACTTGCCTCAATAAATTTGGATATGGAGTGAGCCACCTTTGTTTACACCTTTCTGTTGGATATTTGTATGGCCCCCATATACACATCGCCTCTAACTGGAAATCTTCACACCTATCATTGGAGCAGGTTAAGAGTAGAGCCAGCCTATTATCAAAGAAGACTTTATAACAGTATTTAATACAACGTCAGATCCTTAGGCGATTTGTCTCATTATTGTAAAATAGATAACACAAGATACTATGCAAAAGAAAGGTGCATATAATGCTACCCCAGAGGGACGCACCTATGATCCAATAGACTTCTCTACCGTGTAGCTTGTGTGCCTTAGGCCGGTTGCACACGACTGTGTGCTTACCGCCAGCCGTGAATTAAAGGCACAGGCGGCGCATGGGGGACACGCAGATGTCACCCGTGTGTCTCCTGTGCACCGGCCGTGCTTTTGCGACCCCTTTCATTAAATCAATAGGAGGCATGGAAGCAGGGCCGCAAAATTGGACCTATTCCATATTTTGCGGCCCGGACATGTGACCATGTCATTCACGGTCATGTGTACGGGCCCATAGAAATGAATGGGTCAGTGTGCTATCTGGGAAAAACCCAGTTAGCACACTGACTGTACATGGTCGTCTGCATGAGGCTTAAGGCACATGGTGTGGAAAATAGGGTGTTAGACTTTTTTTTTTTTTTTTTTAAACCCAATGAGGGCCTCTTTTATGGGGGTCACTTTCTTTGCATGGCCCTTAATGTCTCACCTTTCTCAGAGCCTAATTTACTAAAAAGCATCAGAAATTATGTGCACCTAATGGAGCTTGTGATTCCAATGCTGTCAAATCTGTCAGTTTTTTTTTTATACTTTCGATGTGCTGGAGAGCAGCTGCCCATTTGTTTTGCTTCTTTTTGAAAAAGGGACATGTGATCATTGCAGTGTACGTTGCGGTTTGCATTCTCTTACAGTACCTGCAAAGTGGATGGGACTGTGGCTAATCCCATCAACACATTGCAGAAAAATATCTGCAGCCAACATGCTGCGATTTCAAAAACCGTTGGGTTTTTGTAAATCGCAGCATGTCATTTATATTTACGGAAACACTGGCATTTTCCATATAGGTATAATAGAAGCAGAAGGTCTGCAGAGGAAAACTCTGCAGACTTTCTGCGAAAAGCGCTTTTCCCACAGCGCTTTATGGCTGCGGCCCACTACTTGGGGCTGCTTTTTTTGTTGCAGATTTTGCTGCGTTTTTTTTTTTTTTTAGCAAAAGCTAGGAGTGGATTGAGCAGAAGGGAGAAGTATAAGATCATCCTAGATATTTCCAATTCCGTCTGTAGACAATACTAGGTTTCGCTCAAAAAACACAGCAAAATCTGCAACTAAAAAAAAAGCAGCATTTCCGTAATGTGGGGCCTCAGCCTAAATTACTCTAGATAAACCACGCCTTGTGTATAAGCCTTCAAAATAGGCAAAAACACAATAAATCTTGTACACACAGTATATAACTTAAAAAAGAGGCAGAATTGGATCATTCACAAGTCTATTTTTTTATTTTCTGGTTTTAACAGACATGCCTAATGTGCACATTAACACCTATCTAAGCCGGAAAACTGGCATAGATGGTTTAGTAAATTCCCCCAGGTGAGTTTCAATTTATTGGCATATCAAGCTGGAAACCTCTGCTTATTACCAGCAACTTACATATTCTTCTAAAGTGATACTCTGGAAAATGGCTCATTTACCTGTTTCCCACTTACTGTATATAACTATGGACACGGAGGTTTCTAGGCAGCAGCTGTCATGACCCAGCAGGGAAACTGCACAGAAAATACATCTCTAAGATTAGTAAAGCTTACTCTCTGAACACAAGATCAGGAAAATTGTGATGAACTGAAATACAATGTATAAAAGTATATTATATAATTATTTACCATATGAAATAAAAAGAAAGTAATGTAAATCTAATTTATTTTACAGGAAGAAGTTAAGATGTCTTTAAAGGTCTGCCTGCTATACTCTGAAAGTGTCCTTCATTGCCACAATCCAAATGGATCCATTTGCTATAAAAGTCAAACTGTAATGAAAGTCTTGCATTAGTTCATTGTTTTACATCTAGAAGGTTGACGGGTTTATGGATACAAGGACTGAATGAAAATGTTCAGGAGAACTTTATTCAAAAACATTGCTGGTCATACTAGATGAACAATGAAGCTTGAGCCTAAGAACCTGGACACTTGTGGCATAGAACTGTGGATGGTGAAAACGTTTCAGGACATTCTGCATTTTTGAATTTTCTCTTGGATACAACAATTGCCAAATTTTACAGTAACAGAGACCGATTTGTATTTTTTGTAAATTCATTATATCTTTATAATGAAGTAAGAATATATCACTATAAAAGAAAATACCAATTTTGGAGTAATTTCACCATTTTGTCATAATTGGCCCTCTAAACCGTATGGTGCAAACTAAACTATATGATGCATTCCATACACATTAGATCAGGGGTCAGCAACCTTTGGCACTCCAGCTGCTGTGAAACTCCCAACATGCTCCATTCACTTCCATGGTAGTTCCAAAAACAGCTGAACAAGTATGCATACTGGGAATTGTAGTTTTACAACAGCTGGAGTGCCGAAAGTTGCCTACCCCAACATTAGATTAATGTTAACCAAACCTGCCCAGCTCAGTGAGACAGCCAACCATCAATCGTGTATGGGGTGTCGTGACATTTTCCTGATGTTGGGAAAAGGAAGGATCAGGCTGTCAGATTTCAGCATAGATGCTGCCAGAGATGTGTGGCAATAGCTTACTCCCTACACATATACAAGCTAAGGGTGGGTTCACACTTGCGCTGGCACTCCATCCGCCGTGAATCCGAGCTAAATGTTGGAAAACTGGATAGGGAAAGGTTTGCGACACTTTACTTAAAAACCAATTCACTTCTATGGGTTTTTAAAACAATGCGCGTGCACTTACACTCTCTGCGCCGCAAAGCCAGTTTTTTTTGTCAGACACAAAATGCTGCATGTCTGACTTTGCTTCTGACGAAACAAACGGCTTTGCGGGGCAGAGGTTGTAAGCGCACACCAGTGCATTGCTTTAAAAACCCATAGAAGTGAATGGGTTTTTAAGCAAAGCGTCGCAAACCTTTCCCTATCCAGTTATCCGACATTTAGGTCAGACTCGTAGCGGACGGAGTGCCGGCGCAAGTGTGAACTCACTTCTGAGCGTGCATGTGTATGGGGGGGGGGGGAGTAAGGAATAGCTGTCTGCTGCACAAGTCTGCAGCTGACAGGTATCTGAAGTATACAGCCCACCTATTACCTAAGTATACACTAGTAGAGTGTATAGAGCTGTCCTGAAGATTTCATTTTATATTATTTTAAAGTTTCAGTTTTCTTATCAACATTGATAGGGTAAAGCTGGCCAAACACATTACATTTTAGCCTGCCATTGCTTGTCTGAAATGAACTGTGGTTGGTTGGTCGTACGGCCAACTGTCCCTAACACACGAACAACCACCAACCTTCCAACAGGTTAGACTATACCAGACAGTCTAGCCCATACACAACATATCACGGCAGACAGATAGCAGAAAAAAAATCTAAAGCAACAAATTTTGGTTCTGACTAACTTTAATTGATGGTTGGCTGTATGGGTCAGACTGTTCTACATTTATGTACAACCAAACAACAGCAGACACTCTCAAAACTGCCACTCCAGCAGTCTCAAATATAATGTGTGTTGTATCAAATGTGTTATGTGTATCCATGTGATTTGAAAATTTTTTTGGGTATGTTCACACTGTGCAATTATATCACATTTTCTTGCGTTGATTGCTTAAAAATTGCAGCAAAATGCTGTGGTTTTGGTGCAGTTCCCCAAAGACATGGTAATTATGGCGGATAAATGCGATTTGACCACAGCACATAATTTAATATTGTGCTGTAATATGTATTCCAATCCAGAATGGAAATTATCACATTCACTGTTCAATTTATTATTCAAAATTTAATAAAAGTGCATAAAAACACCTGTACAATTGTTACGTAAAATGACATAAAAGCAGTAGTGATTGACAACTATGACATTTATATTTTCCTATACATTTATTTGCAAATATTAAGTCAGTTCTAGCAATAGTTTCACCTAAGAAATAGAATCTTAAGGACTCAGTGGATAGAATAAAGTGCTTTTCTGGGACTAAAATATTGATGTGTGGGTCCAACAGTGGGGAATCAGCTGTTTCAACAGACGATGGCACTGCATCTTGCCTGTGCCAATGAGGTCATGTTCATCGGTCACATGGCACTGCTACAACTCAGTCTCGATCAAGGGAACTTGAGAATATAATATATATATATATATATATATATATATATATATATATATTTATATATATATAGGCAAGATATGCCTAAACAGTTTTTTATACATCATTGTGCTCTGTATATACAAATCTTGATTGAGTATGAGAACAATTTTTTGGTTGTCAGTTTTTTTCCTCTGAAATTGGAAAAAGATAGAAGTCAGTAGAAGGCACATGCACCTCTTTGGCAGCACTTTCATAGCTCAATACACAACAGAGCCATAATATTGCAGTATGTATAAACCCTTGCTACATCTGGCAGGAGTGAAGGCTTAAAGCTCATAAACAAGCCAAGACCCCAAGTACTGAAACACGAGCTCTTATTACAGGTCAGTTTATCATGACCATGTCTAACAACTAAACTGCTATACGAAATATTGTTACTGTCCCTGAGCCAGTGAAAGTCTCCTGTTCACAGCCACCTCTTGCAGCTGCCATCCTAGTCAGATTGTTGTAGCAACTGACATTCTCTTTGTCTCATTCTCTGGTTTATCACATCCTGAATTCTCTCCTGTTGAGAACGTCTGACTTCATTCCTGACTTCAGTGTCTGACTGGGATGTCTAGGGCCCACCAGTGGAATTGCTTCTAGGGGCCCACCATCAGGACCCTTGTAGATCACCGGTACTGAGACAGGGCGGCAAAAGGTAATAACATGTCGGGAGCCATGCTGCTCACCTGACATAACATGTGCACCACTGCACTACCAAAACCTACTGCTACCTCTGTATGGCAAGTGAACAGCCATACTCCTAGAATTGTTACCATTACCTGTAGATCATCATTAAATCACAGATGTAATATTGCTGGCCTATCCTAAGCACAGGACATCAATATTAGAAAGATGAATAAATACTTTGAAGAGGATGTCCAGGAATTGGCGCAACCCAAGTCCCGGGCAGGAGGTGTAAAATAAAAAAAAAATAAAAAAAACATACTCACCTGTCCCTGGCACTCCGTTGTCCGCTGCCAGTGTCCATTCAGTTCGTGCCGAACAGAAGGCAGGGGACAATGGGGTGCTGGGGACAGGTGAGTATACTTGGAGTGGTTACTCCAGTTAATAGACAACCTCTTTTAAGGGCTTGTCTGGGCCAAATTTTTCTATGGTCACTTCACTGGTCCCCCCATACAGTGGCCTCTTCACTGGTCCCCCATACTGTATGGAGAACAATGATGGGGCCATTATATTGTGTGGGTGAAGTGATGGGGCTAACATTCTGTGGAGGGAGGGGACATTAAACTGTGTGGGGCATATTAAAGGGATTGTCCAGGGTTAATCTTTTTTATGGCCTATGCTCAGGATAGGCCATAAATACCTGATCGGTAGGCACCACATGGCACCATCAGCTGTACAGCGTCACTTCTGGCGCCCGTTCTGTACACAACACAGGGCTGGAAGCAGAAAGCTCCATCCGCTGTATAGTTGCCCGATGCCGTCACTGCAGCTCAGCTCCCGCTGACTTCAATAAGTGCTGAGATGCAGTGAAGGTGCCCGGCTAATATACAGTGGGCAGAGCTTTCTGCTTCTGGCCCCATATTGTGTACAGGACAGGTGCCAGAAGCTGATCGGTCTGGGGTCGGCCCCCAACAGATCAGGTATCTATGACCTATCCTGAGGATAAACCATAACAAATTATGAGTGGACAACCCCTTTAATATACCCCCCTAATGCACCACACTTTAAAGAGGTTCTCCAGTATTTTTTTTTTCTTTTTTTATAATTAGTCTGGGGGAGGTGAATCCCTCCCCCCCAAAAAAACCAAAAACATACTAAACATACTCACCTATCCCCGTTCATCCAGTGTCAGCAGGTCACAGCACAGTCCGGTTCTGCTGCTCCGCTGTCTTCTTTTGCCGGAAGTCCTCACTGGCTGTGATGTCCCAGTTCCCTTCCTTTAGGCCACTGATTGGCCTCGGGGTCATGTGATGTCACAGGTAGTCACGTGCAGGGGGTACTTGCGCTGGAAGAGAACAGAGCTGCAGGCTAAACTACTCTGGGAGACACTGGGGTCAGGAGAGAGAGTTTTTTTTCCCCACCTGTGTAATTAAAAAAAAAAAAAAGTGTTATCCTGCACAATCCCTTTAATGTCCCCCTAGGCTATTGGCCTCCATTAGTTATCATTTTGCCAATGCAAATGCATTGAATGCGTTGGCAGAGGCGTAACTAAGGTCTTGTGGGCAAACTTTTGTCCAGGGCCCCCCTACCCCCTCCCTAGAGAGAATTCTTGATAGTGACGGTTACGGGTGTTGCAGCAATATCTCAAATACTTGAAAGGGATAAAGCTGTAGTACCCACAACTGCAGTTATCAAGAATACGGTGAGTGAACAGCGCAGCGCCGACATGTAAACAATACTGGGACAGTATAATACACTCCGCAGTGGCCCCCACACAGCATTATATGCTCCGCAGTGGCCCCCACACAGCATTATACGCTCCGCAGTGGCCCCCACCCAACATTATATGCCCACAGTGGCCCCCACACAGCATTATATGCTCCACAATGGCCCCCACTCAGCATTATATGCCCACAGTGCCCCCCCTCCCGAGAGCCGGTGTCTTACCTCTCCAGGGAATCCTCGCTCCGTCCTGCTGTCTTTCCCATCTTCCTTGGTCCCCTGGTCTCCGCGTCCCGTGCCCTAGACGTCACCGCTGGGGCCTTTGATTGGACCTCTGCAGTCACGTCAGGCGTGATGACATCATTACGCTGGCGCACATGTCACCGCTGGGGCCTAATCACAGGCCCCTGCAGTGAGTCCGGAAAAGTGCCGGAGACGATGCTGAGCCCAGGACAGGATTATTTTTGTCACTTTCCCTGGGCTGGCATACCCTTTCCATTAACAATAGGTATAGCGGTCGGGGAACCAGGCTTTCCCTGACCACTATCATAGTAGTCTGGATCCCCAGCCACTTCCAGCTTCCTGCGGGACCCGTACCCTCCGGTCGCACCTCCTGCGACCACGATCCTTACTCCACTGTCCATTGGTCAGGGACTCCTGGCTGTCCCTTAAATCTCTCCTGACCTGTACTGATCCCTTCCTCCTGTGGTTTTGGAGATCCCTTGAGTTCCATCATTTTCTTGTGTCCCTGGGCCAGACATCACCTTACTCGCATTTGTGCACCCTGTTAGAAGATCTCTGCTTTGGGTCAGGCCCTGTACGTTACATGTTCTCACTGACCTATTCTATGTTGATCTCTCCCCCCTGACTGCCCCTCACTGACAAATGGGAACATGTCCTTAACATACACCTCACAGATAGCCAGGTCTCCAGACTATAAAAATGCACCCACGGCACATACCTCTACAGCAGATTCCAGGTGGCAGGTTACAAGATTTTAACCAGGTACAGGGTGCCTTCCAGACTTCATGGCATATTCCTTTCCATGTCTCCTCTGTGTTGGCAATGTTGTGCAGAGGGAGGAGCAATTATATTCTTGGAGTGTCCTCTGGTGTGAGATCTGGTGGATTGCTTCTACATTCATGGACTACCCTCTGCTATTCGCTCCTCAGCTCTTCCTGCTGCATCAGAGCGAGATTCTCATTAAGCTTTACAAGTGGTCGATCCTGCGCCACCTGGTGAACATGTGGCTGTATTCCTGCACTATGGAGGAGCTTGGACCCACCATCTGTGATGTCTTGGCTATTCAGGGAGATCAGGTCAATGGAAGATCCCACTTCCCAGCTCAGGCTCAGAGATGGGAGGTTTGCTCAAGTCTGGCATTACTGGCTCCTGTACAGAGACTACAGGTCTTACATAGTATCTTAGGGTCCTGCACCCTGCACCCCTGAGACCCGCCCTGATATTCTGGATTCATAATATATGCTCACAACAAAGACAAAGTTTTGTCTCTACACAAATCACTAGCCAGACCATACATGGAATACTGTGCACAATTGTGGGCACCTGTACATAAGAAAGACATAGCTGAACTAGAGGGGGTGTAGAGGAGGGCAGCCAAGGTAATTATGGGAATAGGTGGATTAGTGTACAAAGGCCAGTTATCAAACTTGGAGTTGTTCAATTTGGAAAAAAGATGGCTAAGGGGTGGCCTGATTACAATGGACAAATAAATGAATTATGATCTCTTTAAAACTAGGCCTGTAACCGTGAAATGGGGGCATTATCTACATGTAGAGAAAAAAGTTTTTTCCATATTCATAGGCAGGGTTGCTTTACAGAAAGAAACTAGGAAACTCACTACCGAGACTGTGGTGATGGCGGATAACTAGTACAAGTTTAATAGATGACTTTGTTTAAAGTAAAAATATCAGGCTATGGTAGCTGGATTTATGGGGATAGAATGTAGATCTCTTGCTGCTCAAGTAGGATGTTCGAGGTCATAACTGTGGGAGGAGCAACTCTCACTGCATGAGGTGATTAGTGTGGGTCTGTGTTGCAAAACCAGTGCTCCAGGGAGCTGAAGACCTTCCCCCAGTGCACCAATTGCCTCATTTGCATACCACTTCAAAGTTGTTTTTCTCCAAATCTATAAAAAGTGACAAAGGTATGTTGTTTATAACTGCAATGTGATCTGTAACACGGTGATGACAGTTGAATATGCTTAGACTACTTTTAATATGGGTGAGACAATGTTTAGATCAATTTACATTTACAGCTGCAGTGACTCAGGATGTTTTATCTGGTTCACCTTGTTGTAATTATGGGATGTGCTCCCTCTGGTGGCCAAAATAGGGAAACATTAAAAATTATTATTTAATATTTCCATCCTTGTTAAAAAAAAATAAAGATACCAAAAATGTTTTAAAAATATAATAAAAAAAAAAACTAAACATAATTCAGCAACACATTGCCTTTAAATGAACATTTGTTTCACCAATTAAATGTTTGTTTCATGTCACAGTGTGACTTGCTGTACAAGTAGTGTGAACGCAATGTAGCATACCACACAACACAAAATTTTGTTCCCTTAAAGTTTGCTACATCTGCACGCTCCAATTTCTGAAAGATGACAAGGGGCTTGCTTTACTGGAGTTGCACAGATGCAATTTACGGTTTCTCTCCATTGACATACCTGTATCTGAACCTGTTGTCACTCAAAATTAGCCTACACCTAAGGTTGCAACATGATGGTTTCCTGCAACAAAGATCAGAACCCTGCAAAGGAGTAGCCCCAAGTTAAATCAGTTTAGTGGTATAGTGGGTGGACACCCACCACATTAAACTCTCAAGTTCTATTTGCCCATTAACCCTTGGATTAATGCAGAATTCTGCTTGGTCTGCATTCAAATCAAGTATTTGTTGTTGTCAAGAAAGACTTCATCCTGCTAGTCAACCTCAGTTTTCCTGTGCATCTTCCTCACTTAAGCGTTATTGCAAACTCTACTCTTCTACATCAACTTTGTTGTTTTCTTAGCATGTTTCTGTGGTTTCTCTGGCTTATGTCAAAACTGTTGCACAACATCTACCAGTGGGTACACTGGTGTTTTGCAGCATAACTAGACCAGTGACGCCAAGACATTTGGGGTGATACACATCGACAGCTACTTATTGTGTTATTGCAATAAGCAGCTGCTGATAATTTTTACTCACCTGTCCACGCTCCTGTCCTGGCCGCCCTCCTCTCCCTTCTCTAGACAGCACTACAGTTGCGTCATGGCGCTGAAGAACTTCAGCATAGGCTACAGCGCACCCTGAAGGCGGCAGCGGAGCGTGGCCAGGACTTGAGTGTGGACAAGAGAGTAAAAATTATCAGCCTCTACTCTGTAAGGGGGTCATATACTACGGGAGGGCTTTAAAAAATGGGTCATATACTTTGTAGGGGGCTATAAAAGGGGGTCAAACTCTGTGGGGGCCATAAATGGGGAATCGTATGCTGTGGGGGTGGCATAAGAAAGTAGTCATTAGAGATGAGCGAATTTCTCAAAAGTACAATTCAGCACTTCTATTCGAAGTTCCAAAAACATTTGCTTCGATCCGAATTACTTTGCAGCGAATATCGCTAAAATACACCTATTTCCTAGCTTCAGAGAGCCTGTATAGTGGTGTAGAACACTGTGCCTTGCAGTAACACGCATAGGGAGCCTACTGTGGTAGTCAAACAATACTGTGAGTCCGAATGACACACACATGACAGGCGTCGATCTTAGAATCGATGCACACTTCACTTATTTGGACAGTTACGGTGCCAAAACTGACCATCTAACTCAAGTGTGAAGTGTGAAGCATGAGGAGGGCATACAGTGACCCGGTGGCAGCGGCATGAGGAGGGCATACAGTGACCCAGTAGCAGCAACATGAGGAGGCCATACAGTGACCCGATGGCAGCGGCATGAGGAGGGCATACAGTGACCCAGTGGAAACGGCTTGAGGAGGGCATACAGTGACCCAGTGGAAATGGTATGAGGAGTACACAGAGTGACCCAGTGGAAGCAACATGAGGAGGACATACAGTGACCCAGTTCCTCCCCTGTGTGACTTTGTTTGCCCAGGCAAACGAGATGTAGAACAGTGTGACACCGTTGTGCCCTACACATGTGTTATGCTGGAGGAGCACTGTGAATTGTCCCTGCAGTGGAGGCTGAGGAAACAGTGGAGTGTGAGGTGGACATTGTTGCAGGACCAATGGTGTCAGAACGTGGAAGCGGCGCCACCTGGCCAAGTTGCTGGTGACAAGGTGACAATGTGAAGTTGGCAGCAGCATGAGGAAGGCATACAGTGACCCAGGGGCAGCAGCATGAGGAGGACGCAGAGCGACCCAGTGGAAATGGCATCAGGAGGCCATACAGTGACCCTTTGGCAGAGGCATGAGGAGGCCATACAGTGACCCAGTGGCAGCAACATGAGGAGGCCATACAGTGACCAAGTGGAAGCAACATGAGGAGGCCATATAGTGACCCAGTGGCAGCGGCATGAGGAGGCCATATAGTGACCCAGTGGAAACGGCTTGAGGAGGGCATACAGTGACCCAGTGGCAGCGGCATGAGGAGGCCATACAGTGACCCAGTGGCAGCAACATGAGGAGGGCATACAGTGACCAAGTGGCAGCAACATGAGGAGGCCATACAGTGACCCAGTGGCAGCAACATGAGGAGGCCATACAGTGACCAAGTGGCAGCAACATGAGGAGGCCATACAGTGAACAAGTGGCAGCGGCATGAGGAGGCCATACAGTTACCTGGTGGCAGCGGCATGAAGAGGCCATACAGTGACCAAGTGGCAGAGGCATGAGAAGTACATAGAGTGACCCAGTGGAAGTGGCATGAGGAGGCCATACAGTGACCCGGTGGCAGTAGCATGAGGAGGGCATACAGTGACCAAGTGGCAGCAACATGAGGAGGCCATACAGAGAACGAGTGGCAGCGGCATGAGGCCATACAGTGATCCGGTGGCAGTGGCATGAGGAGGCCATACAGTGACCCAGTGGAAACAGCTTGAGGAGGGCATACAATGACCCAGTGGCAGCGGTATGAGGAGGGCATACAGTGACCAAGTAGCAGTAACATGAGGAGGCCATACAGTGACCAAGTGGCAACGGCATGAGGAGGCCATACAGTGACCAAGTGGCAGCAACATGAGGAGGGCATACAGTGACCAAGTGGCAGCAGCATGAGGAGGCCATACAGTGACCAAGTAGCAGCAACATGAGGAGGCCATACAGTGACCCAGTGGCAGCAACATGAGGAGGGCATACAGTGACCAAGTCGCAGAGGCATGAGAAGTACACAGAGTGACCCAGTGGAAGTGGCATGAGGAGGTCATACAGTGACCCAGTGGAAGCGGTATTAGGAGACCATACAGTAACCCAGTGACATTGTGGAGGTGTGAGCAGCCTTAGTAGGCCATACAGTGACCTGGTAAGAGAGTGTGGCAGTGTCAGCAGCCTTAGTAGGCCATACAGTGACCCGATAAGAGAGTGTGGAGGTGTCAGCAGTGTCAGTAGGCCATACAGTGACCCAGTGGCAGAGTGAGGAGGTGGCAGCAGTGTGAGGAGATCATACAGTCACCCAGTGGCAGAGGTGGAGGTGGCAGCAGCGTTAGGAGGCCATACAGTGACCCAGTGACAGAGTGAGGAGGTGGCAGCAGCATGAGCAGGCCATAGAATGGCAAGGTGATATAATGTGTAGGTAGCAACAGCCTTAGGAAGCCATACAGTGAACCAGTGGCAGAGTATGGTGAGGCAGCATTGATCATTTAATCTGTTGCATCAGGCATTGGTGGGTGGAAGTCCTGGCTGATCCATGCCTGATTCATCTTCACAAAGGTCAGTCTCTCCAAATTTTGGGTGGACAGGCGAGTTCTCCTTGGGGTAACTATGGCCGCCGCCACACTAAACACCCACTCTGATGCCACACTACTGGCCAGGCAGGACAGCTTTTCCAGGGCAAACTCGGTCAGTTGCAGCCACAAATCCAGTTTGGCTGCCCAGTAGTCTCTTAGATATAGATTCTGTGATCGATTGCTGACGCAATGACTGACTAGGAGGAGGAGGAGAAGCAGGAGCATCACGACCAGCAGATGATGGGAAGGACACATATCTTCCGTCAGCTGAGGTGGTGGAGCCTTGACTGCATGAAATGTGGTGCGTGCCACTGGGTGCTGCAGTGGTTGCTGCGACAGGCTGGACCACCACATTGGAGTCACGGCTCTCCCAGGCCACTTTATGGTGACACTGCAT
Organism: Leptodactylus fallax; assembly: GCA_947044405.1. Lineage (NCBI taxonomy): Eukaryota > Metazoa > Chordata > Amphibia > Anura > Leptodactylidae > Leptodactylus > Leptodactylus fallax. The sequence continues at coordinate 1,423,113 of CAMRHE010000394.1, forward strand.
ATGTTGGTGCAGGGCTGTGGTGCCAACATTGGCACCCTGGCCACGCTTCACCTTCTGCCCACAGATTGAACATATTACCATGTTCACCTCCCCCGGCGGCTTTACAAAAAACTGCCACACTACCGAGTAGGTGATTTTACCTCTGTGATGATTCTGCTGAAATATGGCTAAAACTCAAAGTTATATTTTGGTCTCTGGGTATAGTGTCTCCCTTCTTGCTTGCACTCATTCATAATGTGCACAGCCTACTCATAGGTATATTGGCAGTAGTGGCCGGGCTGGAACAATAGGGCTTTGTATCCATCACAGCAGGGACCCATTGTACTCCTATACAGCCCTGAGTGATCAAAGAAACAATAGTGCATTGTTCAAGCCTGGGCTGTTGATCAGACCTGCCTGATAACATTGTATCATGTCACTTGGTCTCATCTACATACAAAGGGTCTGGACTTGAGTGGATTATTTAATGAGACCTGCTGCCGCCGGTGACCTCATTCTGGGAGGTGGCATAAAGGGTATAAAAGATGAGGTAAGAGTCAGTGGGAGGGGATTATGCTATCGAGATTATGCTATGGAGATTATGCTATGGAGTTGAGACGGACCATCACAGACTACAGGATATTACAGACTTTGACTGAGATGCTACTATGAGCAGGCAGGTTGGAATGCTGCTGCTGACGATGATGAGCCTACAAGAGACTGAGAGATATTACAGAGACACTAATGCTGAGATTCCTGTGAAAAGCATGCAGGCGGGATTATTCTATCGATGCCACATGCTAGGAGTTAAGGCTGAGAAGCCTCCACTGGTGACTCACCATGCCATGTGTGCGTGTTGGACTATAGAACCACATCAAGGACATGTGTGGTAAAGTAATTATTTCACCTTTAATCCCTTTTATTTGTATTGTATCTTGTAACTAGTAACTGTTAATGCTTGCATATATCTGCATATCTGTTCTGAACTGTATATGTTAGATGTTAATACCGACCCATTTAGGGGTTAATAAATATATAAAATTTAGAAAGCTTGTCTTGTATTTATCTGTGAACCCGGCACTCACTGGCGGTGAATGTGGTTTTTATATGAAAGAGGACTCAGGGGTGGCCACAGCGGTGTTGGCGCACTGAGGATCTTTCACATTGGTGGCAGCGTGGTGGGATCTTAGGATAAACAGCGTGTGTTGGTGACCTATATCACTCACATGCTGGGGATTATGGTAATCCTATAAGACAAGCTCGGTATTAAAGCAAGCATTAAGATACAGTGAAAGTTTGATACAGTGCTGTTCCCCTCCCTTATTCTTTGTATTCTATTCTATCTTTTATTTGGCAAATACCAGTGGATGGCTAGTGGGCTCAGAAGCAGATCCCCAGAACTGCTGAACCAGGCTTTTGGAGATCCTGAGCGTATGGCTGAAATGGAGGCAGCCACAGCTATGCAGAGTCCTGATTTTGGGGCTAGGCCAGGAAGTGCAGCAAGCAGCCCGGTCCCAAGGATTACTTCACCAGGAGAGACCAGTAACCCCAGCCTTGCTATGGGAACGGTTTCATAATGGCAAATGGCCCTACAGCAAGTAGGCACCAGTGACCCTAACACATACCTGCAGGTGTTGTGCCGCTTTCAGGAAGCTGCAGAACGGCAGGCCAATCGTGAAGCTGCAGAACGAGAGTGGCAGTATCAGCTTGAGCTCAAAAGAATGGAGCTCTCCCAGCGGGCACAAACCGCCCATGTGCAAACTCCAACAACCCTGCACAGACCCTCCAGTTGGAAAGAGAAGCCAGGCCGGAGTTCAACACAGCCGTCTGTCGTCAGGTTGGGTGAGACAAACTATGCCCCGGGTGGTCCCTCCCCTGTCCCAAGAACTCTGGGCACCCTAGTGACCTTCCCCAAACCCCAAGGGGAGGTGCGGCGGGGCCTTGCCTGTAACCAGACAGGACATTTCAAGGAGGAGTGCCCCAACCACCCTGAGAACTTCCCTGCTTCCCAAGCCACAGCAGGTGGCCCATCTGTGTATCTGGACGGGGGTGCAGAAAAAGGAATGCGGACTGTGGGACTATTGACTGATTTGCCTGCTAAGGTACTGTTGGGAACTGATTTAGGACCTATGATGTCCCAATATGGGGTGGGGAGCAACCCAATTTACTGTGATAAACTGTCTATGACTAATGTTGATAATGTGTCTGTCATATCTGCAGAGAGGGCCCATAACCCCCTCTCTGAGATACTTCCCATGGCAGTCAATGTAAATGCTAATGAGTTGCCTTCAGCTGAGAGCAGGGAAGATGCCAATGAACTTCCTGCAACCCAGCTCAGCAAAAATGTTATTGATGCTTGGTTCACCCCCGTGCTAGGAGCCAATGAGACTTTGTCTGTAGACACACCCACATCTGCGGGGGCGTCTCCCTTCCAGCTTGTTAACATGTCTACTTTAAATCTCATTGAGGCCCGGTGTGAATTAACAATTGCTGATGAATGTACTGTCAATGTAATTGCCAATGCTTGTTGTGAAAGTGTACAGGGTAGCTCTTCTGCGTCACTGGAAGCGACTTCTGCTATTTCGCCCAGTGCATCTGATAAGCACCCAACTGCTGACCATGTGCCAGGTGGTCAGGTAGGCTATGTGGATCTCATGGCTGATCCAGGTGAGGGACGGACTGCTGGTAGTGCGGTGTTAGCCCGCAGCCAGAGTGCTACAAGGGTGGAGGGCGATCCGACCCTTGAACCGTTGCCTACACCACCTGGAGTCGGTGCTGAGACCGTCATGACTAGCCTCACTCCCTTGAAGCCGGAGGAGTCCGGCCGGTATGAGACATACACGTCTCTTCTGTCCAGTTCTATTCCAGGAATGCCCATGGCCCAAGTGCAGATGGCATGGGGTACTGGAGATGTGATCCAAGAAGAGGGTATGTCAAATGTATTACCTGTCAATGTATTGTGGGGAGATGGTTTAGGGAAGCATGATCTCAGTCATTTGCCCAAAGTATCACCATCACCCACCCAAGTACAGGGAGGACAGGGTCCAAACATACCTGTGCCAGAACCAGAGGTGCCCCTAGGTTTGGAAGCAGAAGGGGAGGTGCAGAATCCCCTAGAACTCTCCCAACTAGCGGCTAGTGTGGGGGAGACTCTGAGAGAGCAGGCCAAGGGTAGCCAGGAGAGCAGAGGTTGCCAGGATGGGGTCTCTGAACTGGTATCCCAAAGACCTGGGGTCATGAGTGTAAAGCTACGGGATGCCCGCACTCAGAAAGCAGACCCAGAACAGGCAGGAGGTAGCCAAGTGTACGTGGCTCAGAGCCTGGGCCTTAGAAGTGTCCCTAGTCGGACTAGAGAGCCAGAAGGGTCCGGCAGCTATGTAACATGCACCTCTCTTTTGTCTCACTCCAGCCAAGAGTTCAGAGATGCTGTCCAAGCTGACCCTAGTCTGGACATATTGAAGGCGCATGGCGCTCAACCACCCTCGGAGTCTGACAAGGCCCGAGTCTGCTGGGACCCCGGGGGGAGGTGAGGAAGCCTTGGGGCCAGAGTCTGAGAAGCTGGAGGCGGAGGTGCTTTCAGAAGAGGGGCGTAGGCCCCTACTTCCTGCAAGCCCCATCTAAAGGGGGAGGTGTGATGATTCTGCTGAAATATGGCTAAAACTCAAAGTTATATTTTGGTCTCTGGGTATAGTGTCTCCCTTCTTGCTTGCACTCATTCATAATGTGCACAGCCTACTCATAGGTATATTGGCAGTAGTGGCCGGGCTGGAACAATAGGGCTTTGTATCCATCACAGCAGGGACCCATTGTACTCCTATACAGCCCTGAGTGATCAAAGAAACAATAGTGCATTGTTCAAGCCTGGGCTGTTGATTAGACCTGCCTGATAACATTGTATCATGTCACTTGGTCTCATCTACATACAAAGGGTCTGGACTTGAGTGGATTATTCAATGAGACCTGCTGCCGCCGGTGACCTCATTCTGGGAGGAGGCATAAAGGGTATAAAAGATGAGGTAAGAGTCAGTGGGAGGGGATTATGCTATGGAGATTATGCTAGATTATGCTATGGAGTTGAGACAGACCATCACAGACTACAGGATATTACAGACTTTGACTGAGATGCTACTATGAGCAGGCAGGTTGGAATGCTGCTGCTGACGATGATGAGCCTACAAGAGACTGAGAGATATTACAGAGAGACTAATGCTGAGATTCCTGTGAAAAGCATGCAGGCGGGATTATTCTATTGATGCCACATGCTAGGAGTTAAGGCTGAGAAGCCTCCACTGGTGACTCACCATGCCATGTGTGAGTGTTGGACTATAGAACCACATCAAGGACATGTGTGGTAAAGTAATTATTTCACCTTTAATCCCTTTTATTTGTATTGTATCTTGTAACTAGTAACTGTTAATGCTTGCATATATCTGCATATCTGTTCTGAACTGTATATGTTGGATGTTAATACCGACCCATTTAGGGGTTAATAAATATATAAAATTTAGAAAGCTTGTCTTGTATTTATCTGTGAACCCGGCACTCACTGGCGGTGAGTGTGGTTTTTATATGAAAGAGGACTCAGGGGTGGCCACAGCGGTGTTGGCACACTGAGGATCTTTCACAACCCCCAACACTCCGCAATAACTGACTGCTACCGCCACTGCCTCCGTGAACCCCTGCACCACTGCTTTACGGGCAGGTAGGCTGCTGCAAAGCGGGTGGTCTACCTCGAGCACGTTTAGCTCCCGACCTCCCACTGCTGCCACCCTGCTGACTTCCCCGCTGCCTCATGCGCAAGCTGCAACCCTCTTCTGATGACGATGAGTCCCCTTCATCACCCGGCTCCCAATTACGATCGGCTACATCGTCATCCACTACTGTCTGCAGGTCACTGATGTCCTCCTCAACACCAGCTCCCATGCCACTCTCCTCATCACTACTTGCCTGCCTACTGCAGGAAGTGGCGGATGTCTCTTCCACATCTTGACTGGGCAGTAGCTGCTGACTGTCCTCTAGTACCTCCTCCTCACTGTACAGTGGATCTGAGCCCACAGCATAGAGTAGTTCTCTGTGTCTGACGAACCCACCGACTCTTGGCTGGGAGTGTCTGATGAGACTTGGAATGAATTGGATGAACGAGTCAACCAGTCTACAACCGTTGGGTTGCTGGTCAAGACACGACCACTGCTTGACACTGGGAGCTCAGGTCTCTGTAACTGACCCCTGCTGCCACGCCCCCTTACTCTGCTGCGATCTGTGCCTGCGCCAGAAACATTTAGGCCTGTGGCCCTCCCCTGTGCATGGCCTCTCGCTTCTCTGTCTGACATACTGTTTGATGAAAAAACTTAAAGGGCAAAAAGGCCTGTTATTTTCTACTTTGAAGAGAACGGCAAATATGCCCCTTATTTCTTCACCCACTAATGAACACCAATAAAAAAAAGTGTGATAAAGGCAGAGATTTGTGGCTCAGAATTATTGAATTATTGACAATACTATTTATAAATGGCCAGCAACTTTATACTGGTAACAAAATGGCGAATATGGTCCTTTTTATGTGTTTTGACACTAATAAAGACCTTTAAATAAGTGCTAACTGCTAAGAATTATTGAATTATTGTATTTTTATTGACAATACGGTTTTAAAATATTGCCTGCAACTTTATACTGGTAACAAAATGGCGAATATGGTCCTTTTTATGTGTTTTGACACTAAAAAAGACTTTTAAATAAGTGATAACCGCTAAGAATTATTGAATTAATATTGACAATACTGTATTGAAAAATGGCCTGCAACTTTATACTGGTAACAAAATGGCAAATATGGTCCTTTTTATGTGTTTTGACACTAATAAAGACCTTTAAATAAGTGATATCCGCTAAGAATTATTGAATTTTTATTAACAATACTGTTTTTAAATATTGCCTGCAACTTTATAGTGGTAACAAAATGGCGAATATGGTTGTTATATCTTTCCCCACATTAAAGGCCTTTATTACAGATAAGTGCAGATATTATTGGACGATAATTCCATTTTATTTGTCACAATATTACTGAATAATGTTATGCCTTGTAAGAACAGTGAATAAGCCCCTTATAATAAACGCCTTTAAAAAGGCTTTTTTTTTACAGATACATGCAGATATGGCTTTGGCACAATAGTACTGAATTATGTTATGTCTTGTAAGAACAGTGAATAAACCCCTTATAATAAAGGCCTTTAAAAAGGCTTCTTTTACAGATACGTGCAGATATTAGTGTATGATATTTCACTGTTTTTTGCTGTACTGCACTGCAAAAGGTTTGTTGTCTTCCACCTTGATGACACAGATATGAGTAATAAGCAGCAGTATGACGGCAGTGAGTGCTGCAATGTGAATTATGCTGCAAATTCTTGCTGTAAATGAGCCTGCAACCACCCCAAATTCTTCTCTCTATTCCTCCCTATCCTTCCCTACACTTTGTAATCCTATTTCCCTGAACTTCTATCTGTTTTCTAAGTCTTTCCCTAGCTCCTGCCGTCGTCTGTCCCTACAGTAAGAGCGATGTGGAATGACTGTAGCTAAAATGACCGAGGGTTTTTATAGGACATCACAGGTCCTGCTGGCTGCTGATTAGCTGCACGCTTGGCACTGTGGGTGATCCTGCGCTCCCAGAGTCCTTTCCCCCTTTTCCTAACATGTGCGATGGCCATTTTAAAAAATTTTAAAAATTCATGCATCGATGCATCGAAGCGTGAGGAAATCCGGAATCGTGGCGAATTGAAGATTTCCTGAAATTCGGATCGAATTCCACGTCTGCAGAATCGATTCGCTCATCTCTAGTAGTCATATACAGTGAGAGGCCATAAAAAAGGAGGTCATATACCGTGTGATGGGCCAGAAAAAGGAGGTCATATAACATATGATGGGCTAGAAATACATATAATACAAATACATATCAGAAATATAACTTTTTTTTTTCTACAGCTCACAAAATTATGGATATTTCTAGATGTGACACGGCAACCGACCGCAGCAGTTTACAGTCACTGCAAAGTCTAGTGAATTCCATCTACACATTGCAGAAAAATATGCGCAGCGGAAACACTGCGATTTCCAAAACCGTTGCGGTTTTGGAAATCACAGCATGTCAATTATACCTATGGAAACGCTAGCGGTTTCCTTATAGGTATAATGGAAGCAGAAAGTCCACAGAAGAAACCTCTGCGGACTTTCTGTAAAGAGCGTTGTGCGAAAAACCGCAATGCGTTGCCGCCACGGTTTTTCCTAGCAGCCACAGGCTTAGCCTTAAGCTAGGTTTTTTTACACATTTTGACACACCAAACTCAAAAGGTTATCCATCAATGAACTAGACCATGGATCCCATCAAATTGTTGCATAGTACAAGTATTTCTCATGCAAGTCAGTTCCTCACACTGATGCTCTACCTGCTGCACGTCATTCTGACAAGCATAGACTTACCTCTCCTGAAACTTTTTGGTGACAAGGTTTGTCTTTTCTTAGAAAAAAATACATAAATGTAAAACATTAAGCAACAAATGTGCTCCAAACTCACTTTCCCGTCCATGTCTTTAATTAGTAAAATCTCTGGCTATTGACAGCAATGCTGGTAGCATATGGAAGCTGAGAATACTGCTGTTCTAGGTGGTATAAAACCAGTAATACAGCTATTTAAAGTGATGCACTGCCTGAGGCTGAACAAGAGTCACTCACAATGCAAAGTGACGGCACTTCTATAAAGGGCTGCATAGAGCATATAGGTGCATCTCAATAAATAGAATATTTTTGAAACGTTTATTCATTTCAGTAATTCAATTCATAATCAGCAGTCTTTCATGACTGTGTGTCCAACTGAACCAGACTGAGGGACCATTTAAAGGCTTAGGAAACCTTGACAGGTGACACACTGAATTTACAATACTGAACTTTTTTACAATATTCAAATTTACTTAGATTTTGGTTTTCATTACCTGTAATCCATAATCAACATTTACAGAAATAAAACACTTGAAATAGAACACTCTGTGTGTAAAGAATCTAGAAAATATAGGAGGTCACTTTTTTAAATTAATTACTGAAAGAAATAAACGTTTCAAAGATATTCTAATTTATTGAGATGCACCTGTAGAAATGAATAAGAGACAAGCCTAAGAGCCTTCAATATTCTCCTGGCTCTCAGAATAACGTATTTCCAACTGAGGATCTCACTCCAAGGGCCAGTGACCCACGGAAAAATGGCGCCTTGGTCAGCCTTGACCGAGCCTCTAGAGGGGGTATTGCTAAGGAGCAGTGCAGGAACTCATTGTAGGCATTGCCAATGGTTTTCCGGTGGAAGTCGGGAAAGTGTTAAATTCTGCCTGAGAAAGGGTTTACTACAAACCTAGCATTGGCAGAGCTAGGAGTCTTTCAAAGGTTCCGGACTGCAGTGGCAAATGAACAGCTCCCTCAATCTTGTCACAGGGGAGTAGTTCAGTTACCAGAAATGGAACGAAAAGAGAAAGTAACCAGTGTTAGACAGGGGTGCCGGTAAAATTCATTCGCTATAAAGCTACATGCAAATATCACCTGACACTTGTTTGCAAAATTCTAAGATGCCGCTTACATAATTCTTTTGAGTAGTAACTTCCCGCCTATCGCTTGCCTCGGATGGTTTCTATCCTGGGGTACTGTCAGTAGCCAGCTGCCTGGCTCTTGCTTTGAACTAGGACCCTTTTAGCTCTGGGCATATGTGCCCACAGAGCAGTAGGCCTCAGGTAGCAGCAAGATGCTTAGTTATTGGGGCCCCCGCAGTGTGAAAAAGTGAAGGATACTGGCTGGTATTACTCTGCACTTACTCTACAAGAAATTACCCTGTATATTATACTGATATACATAACCTGGTTGAGATGCTGTACACTGAGTATCTGTATGGGGCACAGTGAGTGTACTCTGCATGCCAGGGTGAACTGCCTCAGGGCCCCACCAGTGGATTCACCTGTGGGCCAGTACAAGTCTGGTATCTGAGCAGTTAATGGCCATGATCGGAGTTGTCTCCATTCCACAGATTCGGCTGCTGTGTCTCTGCTGTATTAAAACAGCAGAAATGTGGCAGCTATGACACCTGCACAGGTCCTGAGCAGGCCCTATCACTAAAGACCCGATATCTACCGTACATGTACGGTGAATGTCAGAAAGGGATTAAAATAAAAAGTTGATAGAGGATTTTGCAATCAGAGGAATCAGCGGCAGCTTTTTCTGCAACTTGGAGCAGCTTTAAAAGCTAAGTATAAAGCGAGTGTGTGAGCTGGCGAGTGTGGTTTGATACCAAGTGTGTTTGATCTAAGTATGACTTAAGATTAAGTGACTTTAGATTCAGGGACTTTACAAAAAAAAAAAAAAAAAAAATCCCCTTCAGGTAAGATGTGCTCCATGCTTACCAATGCGGTCTAGTGTGCATCTTGCAGCATGTATTGTCTGCTTGAGCAGCCGCTTGAGGGGGCATACTGCTGTTCAAGATGTAAGCACGTTGCACATTTCGAAGCCCAGATCATGGATCTACATGAGCAAATGGCAAGACTGAGATCCATTGATAACTTGGAAAGGAGTTTGTTGCTCACAGAGCAGGAACTCGCTGGGGTTAGTGCAGAGGGGGATGGTAGCATGGAGGTGCAGGAACATGAGGCAGCTAGCTGGGTGACAGTTAGAAAGCAGCGGGGTAGAGGGAAGAGTGCCAGGGAGGTTAGTCCTGAAATGGCACTCCCCAACAAGTTTGCTAAATTGGCAGATGAGGGGGATGTTAGTACAGGAGTAACACTGCTGCAGCAAGACAGTTCCTCTGATCGCCAGGGGAATGTCTGCTCCAGCAAGAAGGGGGATAGGAGTGCAGAGAAGCCTAGACAGGTGCTGGTAGTGGGGTTCAAATATTAGGGGAACAAAAAGGGCAATCTGTCACAAAGACCGAGATCGTCGTACGGTGTGTTGCCTTCCTGGCGCTCGAGTTCGATACATCGCGGATTGGGTTGATAGATTACTGGGTGGGGCTGGTGTGGATCCAGTGGTCATGGTGCACGTTGGTACAAATGACAAAGCTAGTGGTAGGTGGAAGGGCCTTAAAAATGATTTCAGGGATCTAGGGAGAAAGCTGAAGGCAAGGACCTCCAAGGTAGTATTTTCAGAAATTCTACCTGTACCACGAGCCACACAGGAAAGGCAGTGGGAGATTAGGGAGGTAAACAAGTGGCTCAAGAGCTGGTGTAGGAAGGAGGGGTTTGGGTTCCTGTAGGACTGGGCCGACTTTGCTGTGGGCTACAGGTTCTATGGTAGGGATGGGCTGCATCTCAATGGGGAGGGTGCAGCTGTGCTGGGGGAGAAGATGGCTAGACGGATGGAGGAATGTTTAAACTAGGGATTGGGGGAAGGGTAACAGATATAGAGGGCAAGATAGTGTAGAAATGGAAAGAGGGCTAAATAATGTAACTAGGGGTTGGAGCGGGGGGTGGGGTTAGAACAGTCAGTAGGCAGTGGAAGAGTAGGGATAATGATAAACCCTTGAAATGTATGTATACTAACGCCAGAAGTCTCACTAACAAGATGAAGGAACTAGAAGTGATAATGTTATAAGAGAAATATGACATGGTGGGGATAAGTGAGCCATGGCTGGACTCCAGCTATGACTGGGCTGTAAATATACAGGAGTAACGTATGTTTAGAAAGGAGCGTACCAATAGGAAAGGGGGAGGGGTTTGCTTATACGTAAAATCCTGCCTTAAGCCAGTTCTGCGTGAGGACATCTGGGAGGAAAATGAATATGTGGAGCCCTTATGGGTGGAAATTAAGTGAGGAACAAATAATAATAAGATATTGATAGGGGTTTGTTATAAATCTCCAAACATAATGGAAGAAGCTGAAAATGTACTAATAAAACAAATAGATGAGGTCACAAAGCACAATAAAGTCATTATTATGGGGGATTTCAACTAACCAGATATCAACTGGGAGGCAGAAACCTGCAGGTCCAACAAAGGGAACAGGTTTTTGTCAGTAATAAAAGACAATTACCTATCACAACTAGTGCAGGGCCCAACAAGAGGCGAGGGACTTTTAGACCTAATTTTAACAAATGAACCTGACACACTGTCAAAAGTGGAGGTTGGGGGTCATCTTGGTAATAGTGACCACAACATAATAAGTTTTCTTGTACACATTAAAAAAATGTTCAGTAGAGGGGGAACAAAAACACTAAACTTCAGGAAGGCCAATTTTAACCAGCTGAGAGAGGAGCTTAGCAACATAAACTGGGACAATGTCCTCAAAGTGTCCAGAACACAAACGAAATGGGACATTTTCAAAAGCCTTCTAAATAGGACCACTAAAAAACATATCCCTTATGGGAATAAGCGGGCCAGAAATTATAGAAAACCAATATGGCTAACTAAAACGGTAAGGAGTGCAATAAGGGATAAAAAGGAAGCATTTAAAGTGCTAAAAAAAGAAAGTAGTGACACAGCATTAAACAACTATAAAGAGAAAAATAAATTGTGTAAAAGACAAATAAAGGAGGCAAAGATTGAGGCTGAGAGAAAAATTGCCAAGGAAAGTAAAAAAAATAATCCAAAAGTATTCTTCAATTACATAAATAACAAGAGAATAAAAACTGACAATGTGGGCCCTCTCAAAAATAATCTGGGTGTAATAGTGGAGGAGGATGAGGAAAAAGCACAACTATTAAATGCCTTCTTCTCTACGGTGTTTACACAAGAAAATCCAATGGCCAGCAACATGATAAGGGGTAATGTTAACTCTCCATTAAATGTCACTTGTTTAACTTAGGAGGAAGTGCGGCGCTGCCTTCAAAACACTAAAATAGAGAAGTCGCCAGGTCCAGATGGTATACACCCCCGAGTTCTGAGGCAATTATGCACAGTGATAGACAGATCCTTATATCTAATATTTAAGGATTCAGTAATGACTGGGTCTGTTCCACTTGATTGGCGCATAGCAAATGTGGTGCCAATTTTAAAAAAGGGGTGTAAAAGTGAGCCTGGAAACTATAGGCCAGTAAGTTTGACTTCTGTGGTGGGTAAGATATTTGAGAGCTTTCTAAGAGAAGCTGTCCTGGAGTAACTCAATGTAAATAATCTTATAACACCCAATCAGCATGGGTTTATGAGGAATCAGTCCTGTCAGACTAATCTGATCAGCTTCTATGAAGAGGTAAGTTCAAGACTGGACATGGGTAATGCAGCGGACGTGGTGTATCTGGACTTTTCAAAGGCTTTTGATACTGTACCACATAAAAGGTTGGTATGCAAAATGAGAATGTTGGGACTGGGGGAAAACATGCATTTGGGTTCACAACTGGCTCACTGACAGGAAACAGATGGTGCTTATTAATGGTAAATATTCAGACTGGGTCACAGTCACCAGTGGGGTGCCACAGGGGTCAGTATTGGGCCCTCTCCTGTTTAATATCTTTATTAATGACCTGGTAGATGGTTTGCAAAGCAGGGTGTCCATATTTGCAGATGATACAAAACTTTGTAAGGTAATCAAAAATGAGGAGGATAATAGATTATTACAAGGGGATCTAAGGAAGCCGGAAGCATGGGCTGAGACTTGGCAAATGAAGTTTAATATTGACAAATGTAAGGTTATGCATTTTGGACGACGAAATAAAATGTATGATTATGTACTTAATAGTAAATTACTGGGTAAGACTGCCAATGAAAAAGACTTGGGGATTGTGGTTGACAAAAAGCTTACCTTTAGTGACCAGTGCCAGGCAGCTGCTGCCAAGGCAAATAAAATTATAGGATGCATCAAAAGAGGTATAGATTCTCATGACAAGAACATAGTTATGCCTCTATACAGATCACTGGTACGGCCACACTTAGACTATTGTGCACAATTCTGGGCCCCAGTATACAAGGAAGACATAAACTAGAAAGAGTGCAAATAAGGGCAACCAAAATTATTAGGGGAATGGGATTGATTGGAGTACAACGATATATTAACCAACTTGGGGTTATTCAGTTTAGAGAAAAGACGTCTACGGGGAGATCTAATAACAATGTACAAATACATGAAGGGACAGCACAAAGAACTTTCTAATGATCTTTTTACCCCTAGGCCAGTGACAGTGACAAGGGGACATCCTCTACGACTGGAGGAGAGAAAGTTTCACCAGCAACATAGAAGAGGATTCTTTACAGTAATAACAGTGAGGCTATGGAACTCTCTGCCCCAGGAAGTGGTGATGGTTGATTCATTGAACAAGTTCAAAGAGGGCCTGGATGCCTTTCTCGAACAGAACAACATTACGGGTTATGGGTTTTAGATTTTAAGGGCACGTTGATCCAGGGTTTTATACTGATTGCCAGATTGGAGTCGGGAAGGAATTTTTTCCCATGAAATGGGGCAATTGGCATAAGCCTCATGGGTTTTTTTTGCCTTCCTCTGGATCAACACTGTAGGGGACTGTAGGGTTGTAGGTTGGACTTGATGGACTGATGTCTTCATCCAACCTCATCTACTATGTAACTATTTAACAAATAACAAAAATTCAGTCCTGTTTATTAAAAAAAAAAAAAAAATCAGCTGTATAGTCAGGGCATTGTATGAATTGGTGAAAACTGAGCTACCTGAGCTGCTGAAAACAGGACGTTTGCCTGTTGTGAATGCGTTAGAGATTAGAGTGAAAACTACAATATTTAAATTATTTGGTTTAAATATTTAAATATTTTTATTTAAATCTTCAAACATTTTTGAAAACTATGTTCTATCCAACAAAAGTGGTTTAAGTGGTGTAAATAAAATGTCATTTGTGATGGCACATTCCCTTTAAAGCCTGCCTACTGGATTTTGCTAGCTATTGATAATTTGTGTGAGAGGTAATCCCTCTGAAATACCATGGCCCCCTTCCCAGTTAAGTACAGAAGTAGTTGTATGCTGTTGGGAGGGAGAGATCAGTATCTCATAGAAGAAGGAGAGAGAATACAGAGTGATTCCTGTAGACTCGCAGAGCTGTTCAAAACATGCTTTGGCACATGTGTCCATGGGTGGACATGGAGGCGCGTTAGAATATGTCACAAATGGGACACTTGCCAACTAGTGAGAGGCAAGAGTTGAGACATAGGACTACAGAACTTTGATATGGTGTAAAATTTATCACATATCATGCTTCCATTAGTCCCACACATATTGAATGGAGTGACCGATTGCAAACTTTCTAATAACTGTATGAGTCCCATTGATGGACCTCCACAATTTAACATTTTTTTGAAGAGGACTTTTCACCACCTCCACCAATTCTAGTTCTTAGCACCTGTTAATAGGTCCCACTCCACTGATTTCAGCACAGTTGGAACTTTTTGTCTAGCCTCCCCCATTCCTGAGTAACAAGTACAGTTAGTTTTGGTGTCTGATGTGCTATTTAAGCTCTGTAATGTTAGAAGGGTGGTGTCAGACAGGGGTGTGATTCAGAGCTCCAATCAAAGGCAGCCAGTGTCAGAGCTCAGAATCACACCCATTGTCTGCACCCTGCTTGACACCGCTCTCCTGACAGTACAGAGCCTAAATAACATATCAGACACCAAAACTAACAGCATTGAATCCTCAGGAAAAGAGAGAGCTAGAGAAAAAAAATCCAAATGTGAGTTGGACTTGTTGGAGGTGGTGAAAGGTCCTCTTTAACTATACTGTGGTTAGATAGGTCACAACGCCTCTTTAGTGGTGAATCAGGCATTAATACCCTGAATAATAGAGATGCAAGGATGCATGTTGGCCACTGTGATACATCTGGTACATTTTTAGACTTATGTAAATCTTGTACAGGATTAGCAAATCTGCAACATTGTTTATTGTAAATCATCAGTTATGGTGAGCCCGGATGAGTCACAACATGATTCAGTGAAAAAACATGTAGGGATAGTCGTAGAACTTGGAGCAAAACACTCCGTTTTTAATGTAAAAACCAGAAAGCTCATTTCTTCCTTCTGTAATTAGACTTTCCTCATCAATCCTATTCTATTGAGAGAAGTGGGAAAGGCTGAATGTATGATTGGATTCAGATTATATTTCCACATAAACAGAATAAATGAAAGTATAACTAACTGCCATCTCACTTTTTTTTACTGTTTTGTGAACATTTTTGTAATCTGCTTTATTAACCTGCAATTGCTGTATTTCTGACTTCATTGTTGCTGAATGCACTGTGTGAAGGAAAGACTAGAGCCAGAGGTGTAGCTAGGGGTTCAGAAAAAAAGGGGGGGGGGCAACATGTCCAAGTGGGCCCCCAACTTAGGTATACTGATATTATAACTATACTGTGACCGTATAGTGGTAGCTAGTGGCTTTACACAGAGCTCTGCAGATGATTTAGGTGAATGCAGTGCAGTAACATTTAGTGACCTTACAGGTGACATCCCTCACTTTTCCAGGCACCTGACCCACATTGTTCTCACCTGCACACCCATCCTGCTGCTACCCCCAATTATAAAATATATAATATAAACCCCCATAATGAATAATATCCCCAAGTGCATCTTTAAATTAATAACTTCCCTGTGTACCCCATTTAAATAGTGCCCCTTATTAATAATGTCCCAGGTGTTTCCTAAATAAAAGGTAAAAAAAAATTAGTGGGGTTCCAATACCCGGGACCCCCAGGATCAGCTGTTTGAATGGCCCCTGGTATTTGTGTAAGTTCTGTGACCCCTTCTCTGTTTACATAGTGTCATTCATTTCATAGCGGCCATGTCATGTAACTACAGCCTCGTCCTATACACATCTATGTGACAAGGCTGTAATTACATCACACGGTCACTATAAACAGACAGCGTGTGATATAAACAGGCGCCATAGCCCATTCATACAGCTGATCAGTGGGGAGTCACTTATCTGTTATTAATGATTTATTCTGAGGATAGATCATCAATAAAAATGAAGCATAAACGCTGTGGTTTGGCCGCAGTTTAAACGCCACGAAAGAAACGCAGTGTTTTACAGTTCTTACAAATTGAGGAAAAATACGTGCAGTGGACACGCTGCGATTTCCAAAACAGTTGCGGTTTTGGAAATCGCAGCATATCCATTATACCTACGGAAACGCTAGTCGTTTCCCTATAGGTATAATGGAAGTAGAAAGAGGTTTCTTCTGCGGACTTTCTGTGAAAAGCGCTGCGGGAAAAACCGCGATGCATTACTGCCTTGTTTTTTGCACTTTTTTGCTGCAGCCTTCTACATGGGACCTTAGCCTTAATAAAGCCCAAGTGCCACCTTAATTAAATTTATTGCTCCCTTATATTATGCCCCTGATTCCCCCTGACATAAATACTGTGCCCCTAATGACCCCTTATATAAATGATGCCCCCTAACGACCCCTTTTATAAATGATGCCCCCTAATGGCCTCTTATATAAATAACCCCCCCCTTGTATTCATAATACCCCTTATATAAATGACCCCCCTATCGTTATAATGCCCCTAATGAATCCTCCCTTATAGTTATAATTCCCCTCGTAATGACCCCCTTATACTATTAAAATACCCACAACTGCGCTAAAAAAAAAAAAGTTATACTCACCTACCTGCGATCCTTTAATGAACGGAGCCGCCGCCTCCTCCCTATGCGTGGACATGGACGTTTGTGTCTCAGTGTGATGCTGTGATGTCGTCGCGCCCATCTGTGCCAAGAAGCAGACATCTGTCTGTGGTCTCGGTGTCTTGTAAATTGCAGGCCTGAAGTGGCTTGCGGTTTATAAGACCGTTAGTTGCAGGATTCATTTTAACTAGATTGGTGTTTGCAGATACCGATCTAGTTAAAAGTAAAGCATGTATTAATGGCGGCCCACAGAGTCAGTGGGCTCTGCCTCCCCCGCTAGATACGCCACTGACTAGCATTATATTTATTAGTGCAGCAGACATTTTTTGTTTGTGACATCTGGATAAAACATTTGGGATCTATGCTTATGCTGCCTTTACGAGATCTAAACCAGATAATAACCCATTTTATAGTATCAGAAAAAGAATGTGGTTTGTAGAAGAACTTTGCTCCATGTAGCCATGGTAGTGTCATGACATGACAAAATAACTCATGGATAAAAGGAATATTCAGTCTAAGGTACTGGCTACATGCAAGTACTGAGTTCTTAGATGGACTTCAATGCTAAAGTGACACTGGATAATTACATACAGTGGGGAAAAAAGTATTTAGTCAGCCACCAATTGTGCAAGTTCTCCCACTTAAAAAGATGAGAGAGGCCTGTAATTGACATCATAGGTAGACCTCAACTATGAGAGACAAAATGAGAAAACATATCTAGAAAATCACATTGTCTGATTTTTTAAGAATTTATTTGCAAATTATGGTGGAAAATAAGTATTTGGTCACCTACAAACAAGCAAGATTTCTGATTCTCACAGACCTGTAACTTCTTCTTTAAGAGGCTCCTCTGTCCTCCACTCATTACCTTTAGTAATGGCACCTGTTTGACATTGTTATCAGTATAAAAGACACCAGTCCACAACCTCAAACAGTCACACTCCAAACTCCACTATGGTGAAGACCAAAGAGCTGTGGAAGGACACCAGAAACAAAATTGTAGACCTGCACCAGGCTGGGAAGACTGAATCTGCAATAGGCAAGCAGCTTGGTGTGAAGAAATCAACTGTGGGAGCAATAATTAGAAAATGGAAGACATACAAGACCACTGATAATCTCCCTCCATCAGGGGCTCCATGCAAGATCTCACTCCGTGGGGTCAAAATGATAAGAACGGTGAACAAAAATCCCAGAATCACACAGGGGGACCTAGCCAATAGAAAATCCCTAAAAGTTAAGAATAAGGGTACAGCAATGACTGGACTGAGTTCTTTAAGTACTCGTGGGTGTAATCTATCTGTACTCAGAGCTTTGCTCACATTTATTTTGTTTAGCTTGGCCTGAACCTTTCCTATGTTTATCCAGTTTAGTATGTTGGTTGATGTATTACCAGCATTGGTGACACCTACATCAACTACTCCCTGTTCTTCTGTGTACACAGAGCTAAATAACCCAATAACCAACTCTCCATTACTATTATTTATGGGACCTACTAGTTCTGTTTTTTTTTTTGCATTCATATATCTTATGAACATTTTGGGGGGTTAGTTTTGCTTTCCACCTGCATTTCATTATGTATTTTTGCTGATTTATTTCCCTTTTACAGATTGTATTAAGCGCTTTGTAATTCGCAAAGGCTGCAGCTGAACCTTCAGATTTATATTTTTTAAATGTATTTTATTGTTTATTTCCCTTTAAGCCTAAGGCCCCACGTAGTGGGCCGCAGCTAAAAAGCGTTGTGAGAAAGAAACACATTCTGGTTTTTTTTCATAGAAAGTCCATAGAAGTTTCCTCTGTGGACTTTCTGCTTCAATTATACCTATAGGGAAACTGCTGGCGTTTCCATAGGTATACTTGACATACTGCGATTTCCAAAACTGCGATGGTTTGTGGATGGGATTTGCTAGGCAGGGAATGTAAAACACAGTGGTTAATTTAAGGCATTTATACTTGTTCCTTGTGGGTTTACATTTTGCTATATACTTGCTCAAAGTAGATTTAAATGTCTCCCACTTAACCTCTGTATCACTATCTGACAATAGCTGCTCCCAGTCTATATCCTGAAGTGCAGCCCTTAACCTGGGAAAGTTTGCCTTTTAATGTATAAACTCCAACTGGTTTTTTTAAGGCAATACCGTAAACAATTATTTACCAAAAAAGCTGTAAAACAGATATAAAACTAAATTTACCACTAAGTTCTGTTGGTTTCAGGGTAAAATAGCTACACAATTGCAACAGCACTTTTTCTTCATACTGGGGGGGGATACAAACAAGTAAAGGGAAAATAAACCCATAAGACAAAGTTATACAATGCTTTATTCTTCAAAGAACAGGATAGCTTATCAAATTTCCACATTCCAAAGAAATACTGGAACTGTGGTCTAAAACATAATACTCAATATAAGTGCAAACACTTTGCAATAGCTTATATATTGTACATGAAGTATAATACAACTTTGGCAGTATCGATTGAGCTGAACCATTTAACACTTTTATCATCAACGTAAAAAACATACATGCTCATTCCTCCACACCAGGTTCCACAAAAGTATTAGTGCTTATGTTTAATCAATGTTTATTAAGGAATTTTCAGTACAATACAAAATACAAGGTAGGGGAAGAAAAAAGGAAATAAAAAAAAACAATATAGACCAACAAAGGCGCTAAGGCGCGCAGGCCTCGCCCTAATACAAAAGGCTAGGGGGGATCCCCACCCGCTGCTATAAAACACATTATGCTAGTAATGGGGCGAAGGCCCAGGGGTATGAGAATATACGAACAACACCTGCATAGAATCAAAGGACGGACAAAACAGACCAGTTAAACACGCAGCTGGGACAAGCAATAGGGAAGACACATGAGGAGGATGAGGGGGATGAGGGGGGGAGTGGAACATCAGGGGAAGGGCAAAACGACCAGTATCCGCTGAAGAAAAGAAAGGGGAAAGAAAATAATAATAGAAGGTAATTCCGGAGAGCTCGGTCGATTCCTGAAACGCCACCCAAGGCCGCCAAAGGGCGTCAAATTTGGAAGGATCGGAAGAATCCTCCACCACCAGGGCCTCCACTCTCCTTATTAGGAGAAGCTCCTGTAGGAATTCAACCAGAGAAGGTACAGCAGTGCTCCGCCAGTGCCTGGGAATGACGGTCTTGGCGGCCGTGATAAAAAGTGCTGCAGGAGATCCTTCTTCACTGCAGAAATCCTGAAAGAAGGGCCAGTTGGGGAGTATCTGCGACAGTACGACCACACACCTTAGCATACAGGTCAAACACAGCGTCCCAGAAGGGCCTAAGAACGGCACACTCCCACCAGATGTGATACAGGGTACCTTTCTCCGTGCCACAGCGCCAACACCGGTCAGTCACAGCAGGATATATTCCGTTGAGGAAGTCAGGAAACCTGTATCATCGAGAAAGAATTTTGAAATTCTTTTCTTGTGCACTGCAAGGCAACGGAAGCTTGTGGGCAAACAGGAAAGACCTATCCCAGCTAGCGAGGGGCAGACCCGCACGGAGGTCTGACTCCCAGGGAACTGTATATGAGGGGGACCGTGGAGTAGCGTCCCGGAGAAGAATACTGTAAAGCGTCGAGAGTGCACGCGGGGGAGAGTCAGCGTGGGAAAGGGCGGACTCTAGGTCCGTCATAGTCGGGGAAAGGAGAGGAGGCAAGGAGAATTTCCGCAAGAAGGCCACAAGTTGGCTGTACTCCAGCCAGGACAAGTGAAGGTTTGGATGAGAAGCGCGCAACTGGGCCAATGAAGGAAGAGGTGAGTCCCCAGCGACCTATCTTAGTCTTACGTCGTCGCTGTTGCGCCAGCAAAGGAACCTGTCTACAGAACGGCTCGGGGAAAACATAGGATTACGGAAAAGGGGACTGAGGGGGCCAGGAACTCTAGCCACTTTCCCACTGGAGAACAAGTATTAGTGCTTATTCACATGATTGTGTTCCGTCGTAACGCAGTCCGTGTGCAGGCCTAATTTCCCAGACTGAGCACAGATTTGTGAATGGAACTTACTACATCAAAGAGAGTCATGATGCATTGAGCTCATGAATGGCTGGATCGCTACTGTATTGACATGACAGCTTTATGTTAGATCAGTACAGCAGTCTACACACGCAGTGTTTCATGGATAGAAGTCATGTGGATAAGCCCTTAAAGGCGTTTCAGAGACTTGATATTCATGGCCTATCATTAGGATAGGTCATCAATATCAGACTGGTATCTCCATCCATTAGCTGAGACAGCTGCCAACTCTGCACAATGTATGTAGTCAGAAGACAGTTCCATAAACTGTGAAGTGGCTGTGTCACTCAGTTGCAGCTCGGCTCTAATTCATTTAAATGGAAGGTAAGCGGCAGTACCCCAGCATGGCTACTACACATTGTACAAACTGTTTGCCACTGATCCTGACAGCTGCAGCAGCTTATCGGTGGAGGTATAAGACCTGGCACCCACACCTATCTGATATGGATTACCTGTCCTATGGATACAAGGAATTTAGAATGTTGAAATTCAGCATGCTTGATCCTTCTTTCCTCCACATCAGCTGAAATCTGAGGAGAGGATACAGAGACGCTTTGTCTCATTTGTATGGTAACCTTAAAAGCTATGCCCACACTATCACTAAGTTCCGTTCTGTCAGATTTCTGTTGCTGTCTGAAGAATAGCACAGTCTGTTGTGCTATTACAAGCTATAATAAAAAAAGGATCTGTTACAAGTATCTGTTCCTGTAATGACAGAAGCCGATAGAACCTGAAAGGGACTTTCTGCTTGTCCTAGGAAAGTGAAATTGATGTGGTTTTAGAAGTAAGATGTCAAAGGATGAAGGATATTTGAGAAAATGAAGTTTTAATTTTTGGGTAAACATTTACATTAAATTTGAAGAGAAACACTGTTTTGTTGTTTTATTTCAGATTTTGCTTCGTGTTTTTTTTAGCCAAAGCTAGGAGTGGATTAAAAAGGAATAGGAAATATAAAGGAAGGGATTTTATATCATCTTCATGCTGAAGCCACACCTGGCATTGGCTTAATAAACCACAGTAAAATTTGCAACAAAAGAGAAAACAACAACAATTCAATGCTACCTTTTTTATTTCATATTTTGATGCATTTCTTGATCCAAAGTCAAGAGTGGCTTTAAAGGGAATGGAAAATATAAAGCAAGCAGTGTCTTTTGCAAAAACCATTCCGGCATTGGCTCAAAAAACAGCAGCAACATTAGCAACAAAATACCACAGCGTTTCCACAATGTGTGGCTGCAGCCTAAAGCCGAATCCCCACGTTCCAGAAAAGCTGCTTTTTTGTTTAAAAAAATTATATTCTGCTAAATTCACCTCACTTGGTTCAAAAAACTCAACAAAATCTGCAACCAAAAAAAGTAGCTTTTCCACAACATGGGCAATTAGCTTCAAAAGGTTTTACTGGTAAACGATACTGATGACCTATCCTTAATATGGGTCAACAATATCAGAATAACAGTCTCACACCAGGGATGCCTGCCGGTCAATTGTTCCCAGGATCCACAATACGGAGAACAGAAAGCAGAAATTATTTGCTTGTGCTCAATTCCTATACAAGTGAAGGGGAACTGAGCTACAGTAATTGGCACGGCTGCTGAGAACTGGGCTATCTATTTCCAGCTCTGTTCTTCGTATAGCGGGCATTGCAGACTTTTCTCTATGCTGGTTTTATACTGAAACCCGTGTATGGGGGTTCAACAGTTTCCGCGTGTACTCGCTTTTTAAGCAGACAGGGTCGGAACGATGGAAACCTGAACACTAGTGTGAACCTAGCTTAAGGTTTCTTGCACCCATAGTTTTTTCAGACTCTTTTGGGGCTTGATAAAAAACAAAAAAAAAATTAAAATTTGTGTATTTTTGTCAGGGAAGAAATACAATTAAAAAAACCTGTATTTCTAGGGTATTTTATAAAATTCAATTGACTGACGTAAGATCTCGACGCACCATTTTTGAAGAAAAAAAAAGCCTGAATCGCTATGTGTGCAACCACCCTTCCATATGAGTGGCTGCAAGGTCAATCTTTATTATATGCAACTGTTTGTGGCCTAGTTTATTGCTCCCTTGAAAAATGTATGCTTTTACGTTGACCACATTTTACCACTTGTGCTTTATTACCTAAATTTTGATTTGTAGGGAATCCCTTAAAAATGTCAACTAAAAATGCTGTTTAAAATATAGCCCTTTGTACATTTTAATAACTAGAATATTTTTGTAAACATTTTTGCTTAAAACAGCAACAGATTTGTAAAACAAGATATGAGACAAATACAATGAAAACATATATCAGTAAAATCACTAATACTATTACAAATGTTAAAGGGTTTTTCCAGCTGTATAAGTATGGATGGCAAAGGGCTGCATACAGCTTACATAAAAGACCTCATACTCCTATCCATCACTACCCCTCTGCTGCAGTTTCAGCAGTGCCAGTATCCCCGCAACACTCTACTTCCTGTTCCTGTCACAGCACAGCAGGAAATGGCTGGGATTGGCCACTCGGTCAATGACTGGCTGAAGTGATTGGCTGAGTGGAAATTCCTATACATTTTTAGCTGTGTCAGAATGGGAGAAGGAAGAAGAATTCAGTAAGGAATATGGCATTGTCACAACTGCAGCTATTTTTAGCCCCCTGCCACCCGTTTCTGTACAGCTTTTGAAAACTCCTTTAAGTGCAGTGTGTGATAATATATGTTCTTAAAAGTAATGTCTGCATATTCCGTATCAGTCTAGTCTATAGTCTACACTGAATCACTTAACCATAAAATAAAATGCTACTCATAAAACATGCAATTAATATAGAACCTCATGGGTCTACAATTTACCCATTAGTCTGTTCCAAGAAAAACTGAAATGAGACTCTGTTCACATCTGCTTTGTGGTTTTCTTTATACATTGAAAACTTAAGGCATCAGCTGATCTGTCACATAGTGGACACCAGTGACACACAAATAACCACACTGAGTTATACAGTATAATGTCGCTTAGGTGTTGTGTTTCACCTTTGTTGTCTAGGGTATTTACAGGAAAAATAGCACTGTATGCAGGAATCTGAGACTTAGCTTCTGTCCTAGATGTGAACATAGCCTAAAGTATAACAGGTAAATAACCAAAATAATTACTGACTATAAGGGCAAAGACACACATTCAGGTTTTGTTGATACAGCTTTTGAAGCTAAAACCAAGACTGGATTTCATAAAAGAGGATACGTACCATCTTTATTTTACAGGTTCACACCTACTCTTACCTTCACAAACGCCATCAACAAAACTTGAATGTGTGTCGCCCAACAGGAGATTTCCACTCATTGAAAAGTGTACTTAAATGAGTTAACAGCATTAAGATTAGGCACTTACTAATATACTGTCTGTATACTCCTGGTATTTTCTCTCCCTGTGTTGTGAAATCGGCTACTGTGAATACTGTTGATGCCACACATGCCTTTTATCTCGACTGCTTTCTGGCCCTACCATCTCCCTCTCTGCCTCTGGAAGGATTATGTTTCACATGCTAAGGAGCAGATAATGCAGAGTCAGGAAGCTGCAGAATAGCAAAGCAGACTACTAGCACTACTTTACAAACTTTAAAAAAAGGAGTATGCTGGCTGTTGTAAATAGAGGCAATGTCTGGGAAGAGGAATCACAGTAACTGTTGCCCTTCACACTGCTAATCCTTCGTACAGCATGCCCCAGCAGCATAAAAACTATAATGCTATACAAGGTAATGAAAAATAATTACTACTGAGCTACAGGAGCATCATCTGGTGTTCATTCAAATACATACACACGTGGACAAAATTGTTGGTACCCCTCGTTTAATGAAAGAAAAACCCACAATAGTCACAGAAATAACTTGAATCTGACAAAAGTAATAATATATAAAAATTCTATGAAAATGAACAAATGAAAGTCAGACATTGCTTTTCAACCATGCTTCAACAGAATTTTTTAAAAAAAGAAAACTCATGAAACAGAAATGGACAGAAATGATGGTACCCTTAACTTAATATTTTGTTGCACAACCTTTTGAGGCAATCACTGCAATCAAATGATTCCTGTAACTGTCAATGAGACTTCTGCACCTCTCAACAGGTACTTTGGCCCACTCCTCATGAGAAAACAGCTCCAATTGTCTCGGATTTGAAGGGTGCCTTTTCCAGATGGCATGTTTCAGCTCCTTCCAAAGATGCTCAATAGGATTTAGGTCAGGGCTCATAGAAGGCCACTTCAGAATAGTCCAATGTTTTCCTCTTAGCCATTCTTGGGTGTTTTTAGCTGTGTGTTTTGGGTCATTATCCTGTGGCAAGACCCATGATCTGCGAATGAGACCAAGCTTTCTGACACTGGGCAGCACATTTCTCTCTAGAATCCCTTGATAGTCTTGAGATTTCATTGTACCCTGCACAGATTCAAGACACCCTGTGCCAGATGCAGCAAAGCAGCCCCAGAACATAACAGAGCCTCTTCCATGTTTCACAGTAGGGACAGTGTTCTTTTCAAGATATGCTTCATTTTTCCGTCTGTGAACATAGAGCAGATGTGCCTTGCCAAAAAATTTGATTTTTGTCTCATCTGTCCATAGGACATTCTCCCAGAAGCTTTGTGGCTTGTCAACATTTAGTTTGGCTAATTCCAGTCTGTCAGATTCAAGTTATTTCTGTGACTATTGTGGGTTTTTCTTTCATTAAACGAGGGGTACCAACAATTTTGTCCACGTGTATAAGCACTTTTCTGTATTAGTTTGGGATCACTGTAAAACTAAATTTATTTCCTTAAAGCATAACTGTTTCAACTTTTTTTTTTTAACTTTCAACTACTCTGCCTACTACTTGCATTTAGTGCTAATCTCAAGCAACACGGCTCCCCTCTCCCTACATGGTGTGTCCGCACTGGCTACTTAGTGAGTTGGTAGAGGAATTCGGGGCAGTTAGTGATCAGCACTAACAGCAAGTGACAGGCAGGGACGTTTCAATAAATATGAGATTAGAAGTAAAAAGGCCAGCACTGTATGTCGGCAGCAGCACGAGGCAGAGGGAGCAGCCTCTAGATGTTACAGCCTTCCATACTGTATTTAGCGTGTGCAGTAAAAGATATTAGAAAAAGGTTTAGAATCTATTTCATATTTACATAGATAGATAAGTTCAACAATTATGCTGTAAGGAAATGTATTCTTTAAAGATAGAAAATAAGTATTTTATTGTACTTGATGAGAACGTTCTAAAATAAGGCAGCTTGTGTCATTCTACCTGTAAAAGACTAGTAATTTTTTACTACTCATCAATACTTACATTCAAGAGCTGCATGTCAGAAGAATGCATAAGACATAAGAGTCAACAGCATCCTGATAAAATCATTAACAAATGGACTTTGAGGTAAAGATGCTTTCCCATATAAATGTAGACTGCCCAGGTCACTAACTGTAGGCATATTAAAGCAGCTACAGATCACCACCACTGCATGTAGTGTTATTTTCTCCAATTTGGCAATCTGATGTATTCATTCCTTACAATGTTCAGTTTTGCCTTGCATTGGCACCACCGTATGATCATCCCTGCCATCACTGTGTGCTTCTTTGTGTAGGTTTTTAATGGCAGGTTTATGGCACATTTGCAGAATCTGTGCATAGGAAATGATCCGGCCCGTACGAGAATAGGTTTTCTGGAAGAATAGATTTTCACATTGTCCACAACAGCTCTTCTGGCTCTCTGTAAGAAGTGAACAAGTAACATATTATAAACAGTATACTTAGTTCTGGCACAAAGGGAAATCTAAAGGGAAATCTAAAATCACACATTGATTGTACTATACAGATCATAACATGTAAAGCTAAATTCACACTAACATACCCTAACCGTTACTGTGGTCCACTAGAGGACCAGAACAACGCATAGGCTGACCACAAAAAAAGGTTAGACGCGGAGTCCAACAGACCCTATTGACTATAATGGGGTCTGTCGGGTGTCTGTCATTTTAAAGCTGAAACTGGCAGAGGCCTGATTTTCCGGCAGACACTGAGTCAGTGTCTCGAATGCTTTTCATTGGCGTCTGATTACGAAGGCTAATGTAGGGCACATGCTGGAGGAAAGATCGCTAAAGTGATCATACCCCCGGCATATACTTTCATTGTCTGCCAACAGCCCAGCCTTTATTAGACAGGGCGATGTGCTGGCGATGGACAATGTTTTTTTTGTCCTAGTGAAATCAGCATAACACCCAATGAAGGGGCAAACCTTTGTTCATAGGGTGATTATCAGCTATTAGATAAGCTGATTATAGGGAGCAAGATCTTGAATGAGTGTTTATTCCCAACAATTACCTGCTAAATTGCCCTGTCTAGTAGGGATTTTAATCTCTGTGCTAAAGATTTTGTCCTGGAAGACCGCAATGAAGTCTGATCCAAAATCCCCAGTACAAACTAATCTTATTGCCATTCTCTGCTGTGTCTGTCACCAGGGTTAGGGACACTAAACCATCAGCATGTCTTTATGTAGCTGGGGTTTAGGCCAAGTTGCCCCTCCGTTTTTTTTATTTTTAACAACTTTTTTTTAATTTTAACAGGCTGAATACAGTAAAACTTGCCTTATTACACATGCTTTGTGGAGTGTGGGAGGAAACGAGAGTGCCCGGACGTAACCCACAAAAACACAGGGAGAACATACCAACTCTATGCAGTTGTTTAAAATACTTTTTCTGAGGTATTAGCTTTTTTTTTTTACACTGCCTGGCCCTGTCAGTTATAGCAGGGAGTTAACTCTTTGGTGGGGTAAGGGCAGTGCTGCCCCATTAGCATGAAGGAAAAAAAAAAGCTCATTAGCATACCAGGAAAAAAGCTCATCTCGGCAACAGAGACACCAACTGGGAAGCAGAAAAACAATGTTTTATTCTCGGGAACCCTAGCTGTCTATAGCCTCTCCCAAGCATATTTAGCTGCCACCACCAAGTAACAGAGCATATTACAGTGATAAACAACATATCTCTGTTAGGCTCCATTCACATCTGCGCTTGTACTCCATACACGGATTCCGTTCCCCTCTCCACATGCAAACAGCACTTTCTCTCCGCATTTTTCGCCCTTTTTGGGCAGAAATCGAACGGAAACCACACGGACTTCATTATAGTCTATGGGGTCCGCAGGTTTCCTAAAGTAACTGCTTTTTTATGCGGATTAGGTTTCTGTTCGGGGGGTCCCCAAGCGGACCCCCCCCGAACAGAAACCCGAGCGCAGATGTGAACCTAGCCTTATATACATCATGTTTGTAGATTAGGAGAGAAACAACTTTGAAGTCTTAAGCAAATAAGGCAGTTGATGCACTGGGGATTGGCCTTCAACTCCCTGGAGCACTGCTCTTACCCTCACATCCCTGTTATTTCCTGACTGCGCCACCCCGTGCAGTGAGAGTTGATCCTCCCACTCCTATGACATCATCTATCCTACTTGAGCAGCAAGAGCAGTGGTCCCCGGGCTGAAGGCCCGGCCTCACAGCACTAATTGTCTCATTTGCATAAGACTTCAAAGTTGTTTTTCTCCAGACCTAAAAATGTGACACACATAACAAAGATATGTTGTTGCGCTGTAATGAGCTCTATAACACAGTGGTGGCAATTGACTCCCTTCAAAAAGTGTGTGCATATTAATACATCTGGTGCAATTTACTCTTAGCAGACTTTTGTTCAAGACTGGTGCATGAAACCCATGGCTTAATAAATCTTTCTCTTTGTGCCTATATTTTGTCTATACTAACCAATCTAATTTTCTCAACTTTTTGCTATAGAAAAAAATTAAACTGGGATCCTGCTTTGATGCTTAAAGGAGTTTTCTGGGTTAACAGATATTAGTGAACTACTAGGTTATTAAAGGGGTTGTCCAGTTTCAGACCAATATTGAAAGGCAAATGTTACTGTTTGTATAGTGAAATTTATACAACTTCCCAATATACTTTCTGAGCCAATCCCTCACTGTTTTCTAGATCTCTGCTTGCTGTCATTCATTCTGCTTACTTCCACTGGATAAAAATCAGTCTATGGTCATGTGAAGGACACACAGGTGCACAGCTGGTTACAAGGCAGGTGTTTAATAAGTGTGCTGTGACTATAATGAGTTATGGTACAAAATAATCCAGCGCCATCAGATAGATACAAGTAGATAAACTCCAATTTTATTAACAATCCAGGTAAAGACGTGACGTTTTGGCAAACTGACCTTCAGACGAAATTATACAGTTATATATATATATATATATATATATATATATATATATATAGTATCTAAATCAATAAATAGTTGCCATTAGTGATATTAAAAAGTGATATAATACCAAACATAAAGTATACAATATAGAGAACAGTGATCTTGACAGAGAAAAAAATAAATAAATAAATAAATAACAGTGGTCCACTGGCAAGGCAAAGGCTAGAGGTACGGTACCCCGATTTCTAATACAAAGAAAGGGAATCTATAGGAGTTATGGATTAAAGTACAAGTAATTAAACAATCTTAATGCATTGTAAGGAGGAATGTGGAGCCAAGTAAAAATGGAGCACTAGAAGGAAAGCTGAAGTGCTGTAGTGGAGGCTGCGCTAAGTAAATTGGCTGCATGTAGGAATTTAAATGTATGGCGCCTTTTGAATACTTCGTGTGATGTCAAATGGATCACTGGAAGTCACTTATGGTCGCAGCAAAATCGCGGCCGCAATGAGGAGGGTATAATCAGCCACAATTAGAAGTAGGCAGGGAACAAGACAGGACAGACAGAATACTCGGGTGGCTATAAAAAATGGGGAAAATATAAGGTATTTGAGCAAGGCTACATAGGTGAGGGGAGAAAGACATCCGGATATTGATCGACTGGCACCGATGACCTCCTATATTTAATGGTTCTGTAAAGAATCAAAAACCAGTATAAGCAGCAATCCCCACCTGCGTGACCTAATGTTTTGCCTGGTGAAATTCATAGGGAATAGGTAACAGCAGGTTCTGTGTACGAATGGTGGACTTGTGTTTGGAGATCCGACAACGCATCGCGGTTCTTCCCGCCGCGCTTTAGACAGAAAGGTCGCAGAGGTTTCCTCTGCAGACTTTCTGTTTCTATTATACCTATGGGAAAACCGCTGGTGTTTCCGTAGGTATAATTGACATGCTGCGATGCACAGTGGGCATGGGATGTGCTAGAATCCCATCCACTTTGCTCTGACTGTAAAACACTGTGTTTTTTTCCACAGAGTTTCCGGAAAACTTCTACCCAGGGCCGTTTTAACACATTGATGGGCCCAATGCAAAGGTTTCATAAGTGGGCCCCCCCCCCCCCATCACCTCCTGCTATTATACCCATCTGAAAGATGCCAAAAACTGGGATTTTATATGGTGACATTCAGTGGGTGAAAATGTATAATTTTAGCGTGTAACGGATATCGCTAGAGAGGCGGTCGGCATTTTACTCTATAAAGATCAGGTAAGAACAGGGTGAAATGTAAACTTTATTGATGACTTTGTGTGTGTGTTGTGTAAGTGTTTGTTGCAACTTTTTTGGCACTGTAACCTTGACAATGATAAACGTCTGGGTCACAGGGGCAATAACCGGTTTATGTTCAGAGGGGTATTATATAAGAATACTCCTCTGATTAGGCTCAGAGGGGTATTACATTATCGCTCTATGTGACAATCAGAGAGCAAAAGTACAGTATAGTATCTCTGTAGGAAAGGGGATAATAAGGACAGAAGTCCTCACTACCCCTCCCCCTGGGAGGTTATGCACAGATAATGATGATTTATCATTGTCTCTGCAGTCTGCAGCTCTGCTCCTTCCCCCTTCAGCAGCTCTTAAGATGCTGCCTGTGGCTGGAGGGGGGAGAGACACTTTAGAGCCCCATATCTCAGGATCCCTTAGGGCTGTAACGATGATCTTGGATTCATTTTAAAGATAATCTTTAGAGATTCGGAGAGATTTTCTGTTAGAAACGATGTCGGGAATTGAGCTCTGGATATGTAAGAACTATCATGATGATCTTGGTATCATTTTAAATATAAGATTCTCATCTTTAAAATGAATCAAAGATCATCTTCATAGCCCTAACCGATCCTGAGTAATCATACGTGCTCTGCAACTAAAGTGCCACTTGGCCAGACAGAAGGGTAAAGGATAAAGTCCCCCTGCAGTTGTTCCCACAGTTTAATGTCCCTCTCCTACCACAAAAAAATAAAAACAAAAAACACTAATACTCACCTCTCCTCACTCCCCTGCTGACTTGGAGTTTTCAGGGAGCTGCAGGCACAATGTAAGTGACATCATCACATCGCGCCTGCAGCTCCAGGGGAAGAGAGGATGATGTATGCAACTGGGGCAGCCCGGCGGGACAGCATATGCAGGACTGTCCCGCTGTCCCAAGGGGTCCCCGCTACCATAGGGCCCGGTGCAAGTGCACCATTGGCCCTATGGTTAAAACGTCCCTGCTTCTACCAGTATTTTTTTTTCAGATTCTCTGCCCTCCTAAAACAAGGTAAAAACGGTTTTGAGAAATATGTTACATATGTTACCTTTTATACAATTGACCAAAGTCTGCAAACAATTTTGTGTACTTTATAGGCAAAGGGGTGGAATGTATGAACAAATGGAATTCAATAAAAATTGCCCTTTATATTTCTTGGAAAAGAATATAAAAAGTGTTTGGGGTTGCCCTTCTGGTTAAACTTCCTGTGCATCTCTTCTAAGCAAATTGGTCATTATCAGATACGATTGTCTGCACTCTCTGGAATTGTGAAATGGGTAAAGATCTATTGGTAGATTCTGGATGATAACTTTCATAATGTAGAAGGCCATTATGGACCTTGGGTTTTATATAGAGATCAATGCTCAATAAAACTTCAAATTTTGAATGACCTTTGTGTCCAAAAAATCAATTGTTTGCTGGTTAAAGTGAACTGTTAATTGAATTCTTTCCAGATGTAACTGAGCAACCCATGGAAAGTGAGTAGGGAGGCCAATTGACCACCCCATATGCAAAAAATATCATCAATGTAGCTTTTGAAAAATTGGCAATGTGTCTGGAACAGTATGTTACTGTATAGAAACTGTTTTTCAAAAGAAGCCATGTAAGCATATGCATATGTGGGGGGTAGGGGCACAATGGATCCCACAGCGGTCCCTTTAATTTGTAGAAAAAAATCATCATTGAACATACAGTAGTTATCTGTAAAGACCAATTTAAGTAAATCCATGCAGAAAGAAATGACAGTCTCGGGTTTATTTGCTCCTGTAAACTGGGAATTAACAGCTTGCAGTCCCTTTTCGTGTGTGATAGAAGTATAGAGACTATTGACATCTGTGACTAACCAGTACTCCCCAATCATGGGAGCTAATGTTTTGATCTGTTGTAGGACAATGCCCATGTCAAGCAAAAACAATCTAGTCCCTTTGATTAATGGAGTGAGGATTTTCTCCAGTAGAATAGATAATGGAGAAAGGGCAGAATCAGATGAGGCTACAATGGGCCTCCCTTTTGGGTTGTGCAATCTCAAATAAATTTTTGGCAGTATGTAAAAAAACAGGTATAATACGGTTCAATTGTAATGGAAACTCATGGGTTTTTTTTTTAGGTCAATTACTCCTTTGGATAAATATGAGTCTACCTTATGTTTGATTCTATTCATTACTGCCTGCGTGGGACTGGCTGCTAGTCTCTTATAGACATTAGTAGCTGGCAGTTGAGATGTTATCTCAGCTATGTAGACTTTCCTATCCCATAAGACAATAGCGCCGCCTTTATCGGCTGGCTTAATTCATCTATTAAGAGGTTTAAGGCTTGTTGGTCCACATTGGACAAGCTGGTTGGGCTATGTAAATGACCCCTCTCAATGTCCAAACACAGTTTGCAAACATCACGATTAATCAAGTCAATGAAGGCCCCAGGGCTGTGGAGTCGGTACGCCAAAGCCCCGACTCCGACTCCTCAATTTCCCCTGACTCCGACTCCCCCAAAATAGGCACCGACTCCGACTCCACGACTCCGACTCCACAGCCCTGGAAGGCCCTAAGGGAATGTGAACCTCGTGGAGTATTAAAAGTACTCTTGGTTCTAGGACCCAAGTCTCTGATAGTAATAGGGGTTTTCTTAATCCCAGAGGGATTGTGAGATCTTGTTGTGTAATCGTTACAAAAATAAGTTGTTGCGATAGAACTTTTGAAGGTCTATTTCTAACTGAAATATGTTAAATCTGTATGAGGGGCGAAAGGAAAGTCCTATTTGTAATAGGGACAGTTGTGTAGTATGAGCTATGCACTTCTGTCCATCACATGACCATGGACTGATTTTTATTCACTGTAAGTAAGCAGAACAAATGACAACAAGCAGAGATCTAGAAAACTGTGAGGAATTGATACGGAAAGTATATTGGAAAACTGGAAAATATTATACAGACAATAACATTTGTATCTCAATATTGGTCTGAAACTTGACAATATCAGATCGGCAGGAGTCTGACACCCAACAACCCCACCGATCAGCTGTACTTAGAAGCCACTGCCAGAAATAACATAGAGATAGGAGCAATAAGCACAGTTCCATTCTCTGTGAAGTGGCCATAGCCGAACAGCTCTTATTCACTTGCATGGGTATTGAGCCAACCTGACCTCTACACAAAGAACAGAGATCCACTTCCAGCTTCATTCTCTGTGTTAGTTCCTGCTCCAGTGGCTGCTGAGGACAGCTAAATGGTGGAGGTGTCAGATACTGATACCCTATCCTAAGGATAGGTCATCAATATCTTTTAACCCGAAAAATCTCTTTAAAAGAGAGTCTGTCAGGTCCTCACAAACCAATATTAGTTTCTAGCATGGGACTTTAATAATAACAGAAACATACCTCTGTGGCCACAAATCTATGACACAAGGCAGAGATAATCATATTTTTATGTACATACAAATTAGCCCCAAGTTTGTTGGGGACAGGGTCTGATTTATCAGAGTTGCCTAGAGACCACCCTGATGTCATTCACCACTAACAGAGAGTCACTGGGTACAGAATTCAAAGAAGAACTGGAGCATTTACAACTGTATGGAGGCAAATCTGGTAAATCAGCCCCAGCCCCTGGTGCACTTGCAGGCTGATTTGCATATCCATAAAAAGTTTATTATCTCTGCATTGAATCATCGGTGTGTGGCCACAAATGTATGTTTCTGCGTCTAATAAGGCCCCTACATGGCACAGTTATTGATTCGCAAAGCATTTTGAACCTGACAGACTCCCTCTAAGGGTAGCAGCATACGACCGTTTCACCTGTGAAACTCGGTCCGAGTGTTAACCAGATTTACCGGCTTGAACTTCGTGTTGGCAGTGGGACTCCTAGTAGTATAGTTATCTATGATGCTAGCAGTCCCTGCCTACCAACGACATACTGTCCCATAATGTAATTGATACGGCACAGTATGTCGCTGGGAGGCAGGGACTGCTAGCATCATAGATAACTATACTGCTATACTGTCCCACTCCCAGCACAAAGTTCAAGCCGATAAATCTAGCTAACACACGGACCGAGCTTCACGAGTGAAACACGGTCGTGTGCTGCTACCCTTAGGGTGGGGATGCCTATTTCTACTTGAATCACTTTTACATAAAGATAGTGTTGAAATGTAAATTATTTTCATCCAAAATTATATCTGCTTTTATATCTAGATGCTACATTTTATTGCTTTTGAGTTATTTGTTTAGTTGTCTAAGAAGTAAGCTGTAAGTCTCAGGATGCTAGTACATGTGCAGGTTTTGAACAGATTTTGATGTGTTTTAAACTCATAAATGAAGATAAAGTATAATGAACGGATATCATATGTCTCTTTTTTAATGCACTCCTGGTTTTAGTGTCAAAAACTGCATAAAAAAATCTGATCAAAGATCTCTCACCCATGATTTACATTTGACTGCTTTACAGCTGCGTGCCATTAGAGTGAATTATGATCAATAGCTAGAGCCTGAGGGTGCAACCACTCGCTGCCACATGCTGGGCACACAGTCATTGGTCACTGTCTTTGGGTGGGGTCTGGCAGAAGAAACGTATGGACGCACCCTGAGGGTGCCAGTACATAGGCAGATTTTGAGTAGCTTTTGCTCCAGTTTTCTGATGCAGTGTTGAAGTCAAAACCAAGCATGAATCATAACGGGAGAGACAGTATAAAAGACTACACAGTATTTTCCACATTTTTGAACTCACACCTGGTTTTAGCTTTAAGGCAAAGGCAACAAAGAGAGAAATGCAGCTGAGAAAAGGTTTGGAAAAAAAAAGCATTGCAAACAAAATGTATTTTTTCCAACAGCGTTTTTCACTTTTTGCTGCATTATCCTCTGCGTTTTTATCTTTCACTGTGAAACTTATAGGGACCACGCTTCTGATGTCCAGGCACCATCTGATAGTAGTATAATGTTGTACCGTGTTAGCCATTGAAAGTAGTGGAAGAGTGAAGAAATCAGGCGATACCTTTTAGAGGCTAACTGAGTATATTTATAAGTAAGCTTTCAGGAGTACTCGCTCCCTTCATCAGACATGGTGTGATACAAGAACTGAAAATTAACAGATTTTTATACACATGGTTTTCAAAGCATTTTAGAGTCCTTAAAAAAATTGCAATCTAAGTAGAGAAGTTATTTACAACAGGTCAAAAAAACAGTCTGGAAACTTGTGGTGCGTGACGGAGGGATCAGTAATTCTTGCTGTTATCTGTTTGCTATCAGGAGGTGATTTGTGTCCCTCACAGTTCATACATAGTGTGATTTGAAGCTGGCATGAATATTGAGTTCAGTTCATGGTAAAAACCTGTTAATTTTCAGTTCTTGTATCACACCATGTCTGATGAAGGGAGCGAGTACTCCTGAAAGCTTACTTATAAATATACTCAGTTAGCCTCTAAAAGGTATCGCCTGATTTCTTCACTCTTCCAGGCACCATCTGCACGTTAAAGGACACGACTGGTGACGGCTCATACAGCTTTATATATGTGTAATGACAGTAACCTCTATTACAGAATTGTCTGACCATTGTATAAGCAATGCTACCTCTGATGCCGCCCCTGCTATCTCCTGTGTCACCCCCTCTACCTCATAGATTGTAAGCTCTTGCGAGCAGGGCCCTCAGTCCCATTATGTGAATTGACTATTTCTTTGTAATGTATCTTTTTTTGTCTGTACTTGAACCCTACAAATTGTATAGTGCTGCGGAATATGTTGGCGCTATATAAATAAAATGTATTATTATTAATATTCCACAACTAAAATTAACATGATGCAATTTTAAAAAAGTTACTTTTCGCAGCTTTTTTTCCTGCGATATGTGGATGAGATTAAATGAAATCTCATTCACTCTGCTTTTACTGTAAAACACAGCGCATGGACATACTAATGGAGTTGGCCTCTTTATGGGTAGTTTTTACAAAGGTGTGTGAAATAAGCATATTTACTTACTAACTTACATACCTACTGAAACATCTGGATATTTTAAAAGTTCTGTGCTGTTTTGTTGCCATAAAAACCAACGCTCTCTTCTGCCCCACTCCTGTCCTAGAAATAACGACCGTAATGGAAACACCCTGCACATGTGGTGCGAGGTTTCTAGACAGGATCTGTGCGAGTGCAGATGCAAGCTTGGTGGTAAGATGACAAATACATTCAGGTGAGCTTGCATTTCCATGAAGGTAGCACAAGTCTACTGTGCTGGGCACATGAACCTCCATCAAAGACCATTTTTACGACAGAAGAAATGTGCTGTTAGGGTGGTGATGCCTTTTTGATGCCTTAGCAAGGGGCATGGATTTGTATTCATTTTAATTTGCATAACAACATATAATACCCCTCCCATTCCCTCTTCACCTGTACATGCACTCTCTTACTGCCTAAGGCAGGGGTGTCAAACTCATTTTCTCCGGGGGCCACTTCAGCCTCACGGGATACCTTGAAGGGCCAAGATTATTTTACACATGTATAAAAGTAACTTCTCCTTAACAGTTAAGCGAGCTATTAAGGAGTAGTTACATTTGTACATTACTACTGTTACAATCAGCCCTTTGAGGGCAACCAGGAAGAACATAATGTATTGTTAAAACCTAAAAAGCATGTTACATACTATCCTCATCCTTTTCTGAATATATCAAAAATTAAGCACTATACAAATACCGTTTACCCCTGCAAACGGTATTATGCTCTATAGTTGCCTCTGCACACGGTATTACGCCCCACAGCGGCCCCTGCACACGGTATTATGCTCCATAGTTGCTCCTGCACACGGTATTATGCTCAATAGTTACCCCTGCACACGGTATTATGCTCAATAGTTGCCCCTGCACACGGCATTATGCTCCATAGTGGTCACTGCACACGGTATTATTCTCAATAGTGGCCCCTGCACACTTTATTATGCTCCATAGTGGTCCCTGCAATCGGTATTATGCTCCTTAGTGGCCCCTGCATTGGTATTATGCTCCATAGTGGCCCCTGCAAACGGTATTATGGTCCATAGTGGCCCCTGCACATGGTATTATGCCCCATAGTGACCCCCCCACCCATGAACTATTATTATACTTTGGGGTCTTTTCAGACCCCAGAGTATAATGATCGGAGACCCAGGTGGTGACAAACATAAAAACCAGTGTTACTTACCTGGGCCCCGGTGTGCTCCCTGCGTTCGGCCTTCTTCAATGTCGCACAGACCGGCGTCACGACATAATGACGTCAGCCTGGCTCACGTGACGCCTGGGACGTCACCAAAGAAGGCCGAAGCCTGCTGGGAGTGACATCGGATCGCCGGAGAGGTGAGTAACACAGGTTTTTATGTTTATCACCTCCCCTGGGTCTCCGATTATTATACTCCGGGGTCTGAAAAGACCCCGGAGTATAATAATAGTAGTATTTGATGGGGTTCGCCGGCCGCGGCCTCACTTACCATCCCCGCTCCTGCACACAGCCGCTTCCGCGTCCCACAGCAGAAGGGGAAGCGGGGGGCGGCCACGACCAGCAGCGGGGATCGGTAAGTAAATAGGCCGTTACGTGCCGGGGTTACTCCAGCAGGCAACGGCCTATTTATATATATAAAAAAACTTATCTTCACTTACCTGCAATGCCTTGATGCAGTCGCCGCCTCCTGATCTTCTTGTCCGCGACGTCTGCATGTCAGCGTAGAAGGCGCAATGACGTCATTGTATCGCCGCCTGCGCTGACATGCAGAGGTCTTGTAAACCAGCCCAGGACAGGTATCGCGCAGCTTTGTTTTTTTTGTTTTTTTAAGCGGCCTGTCCTGGGCTGGTTTACATTACATAGACAATAAAAAATGCCGCGGCCCTGCGGGCCAGATAAGTGCCGGGCCGGATAACAGAAGGCAGCGGGCCGGATTCGGCCCGCGGGCCTTGTGTTTAACACCTGTGGCCTAAGGCATGATCTGAATGTTTTCCATGTCTAGCAAATGCCTTTGCTCTGCAAAAGACTGTACTTTGGATTATTGACATATAAAAAGTCATAGTGCAATATCATGCCCTGTTTTGAGCTCTCCCTCTTCTTTTATCACCATTGCTACCTTCACCCAATACGCTTTTATTTTTTGGTATAGCCACAGGCAATGAAATAAGAATGTTCCAACTAGGCCACACTTAGGGCACCTATTGGTACATTTTTCTAGATACTTTCCTAAAGGTATACTGAAAGAGTAATATGCCCCGTTTACAATTCTGAATAATATTTCCCTCCAGATTTCTGATGTTGTAATCCTTCTGACCTTAATTAGCCCCCTTAATATTCTATTTTGAAAAAAATTAATCTGACAGGTCAGAGAACAAGTCTTCTTACCATTTGCCATGGTTTCTGTCAGCTTGCCCTTTTATAATAATAGATCCATCAAAGTGGGTTTGTGGTCTTCAATGATCTCATATAGATCACTGTCATGGTCCTCCCTCACCATGATATTATTCAGTGAATTTAATGCGGCTGCATGAAAGCTTTTAACCTACATTCACACGTGTGACAGACGTTTTAACAGTTTTCTTTCCTTTTGTAAAATTTTTAGATTTGTTCATTATCTAATGCTTAGCTTATACTGTATGTATTACCTGCACTGTTGTCCTATAATCACAGGCAACATCTACACAGAGTTTGTATGTTATTAGGCATGTTTGCGTGGATTTCTTCTCACACACCAAAAATATACTAATAGGTTAATTTGGAATTTAGATTTTAAGGCCTAATGAAGACAGGGGACTGATGCGAGTGGTGACAATTTCTATAGAATGCGTGAGTACACATTAGCATTATACAAGTGAGTAAATTAAAATAATAATAATTTCCCTTATGAAAGGCAACATTTAAAGAATGGTGTTTATCAACTGCTTTGAACCAGACTTTTAAAATGAAAAAGTAGCAAATTTTGGTGCAACTCATCAGTTCAAAAATGCAAAGTACATCTGATAGACATTACTAGGATGTAATTGGGTAATACTCACATATGTATGACATTTAGGACAACATTGGATCATTCAGAGATCCTCACTGAACTTCTGGAATGAGTTTGCTGCACTGAAAGTAAAGGGGCCGAATAATATTGCATGCCCCACTTTTCAGTTTTTTATTTTTTACAAAAGTTTAAAATAACCAACAAATTTCATTCCACTTCACGATTGTGTCCCACTTGTTGTTGATTCTTCACCAAAAAATTAAAATTTTATGTCTTTATGTTTGAAGCCTGAAATGTGGCAAAAGGTTGAAAAGTTCAAGGGGGCCGAATACTTTCGCAAGGCACTGTATGACCCCAAATGGGTTTTTGTTCTGCAAAATTAGTATCGCATAAAAAAACTATATAAATGAGGTATCGCTGTAATCGTACTGACCTGCAGAATAAAGTTAACAAGTTACTTACGCTCTACGCTGCATGGCGAAAAATTTAAAAGGTAAAACTCAATGCCAGAATTAATGGGGGTTTTTTTAACCCACCAAGAAAGAGTTAATAAAATTTATTTAATAAGTTGTAGGCACCCAAAAATGATGTCATTACAAAATACATCTCATCCCACAAACAACAAGCCCTCATATGGCTACATCACTAGAAAAATAAAGAAAATATAGCTTGTAAAATGTGAAGACAAAATAATCCAAAAACCGCCAAATCATTAGAACATAACTGGCTGCGACAGGAAGGGAATGTATAAGCTGTGCGAGCGTATATCAGGGTACACCCCAGATTTAGACCATACAAGGGATAATAAACCAGAAGTGACCCCCAGAGTGACCCCACCAATAATAGGAGCTACTGGGGAAAAAGTAGGGAATTTAGTGTACCCAATGTACTCTGCACAGGTAACATATTCACTTTTCCCCATCCGCTGTGTATTCACGTCTGGGATACTAATGCTCACTACACCCCTTGATAAATTCTTTGAGGGGTGCACTTTTCAAAATGGGGTCATTCCCTAGGGGATTCTACTTTACTGGTACTTTAGAGGCTCTGCAAACATGACATGGCATCCAGATACAAAACATCTGAATCTGCGCTCCAAAAGCCACATAGCACTCCTTCCCTTCTCTGCCCTGCTGGGTGCCCAAACTGCAGTTTATGCCCACATGTATGACACTGGTGTATCCAGGATAATGTACTGAATGTCATATGTGGATATAAACTGCTGTTTGGGCACAGCTGAGCACAGCAGGGAAGGAGTTCTATATGGTTTTTGGAGCACAGACTTAGACGGTTTGGTTTTTGGACGCCATGACACTTTTGCAGAGCTGAAACGCCAGCAAAGCGGAATGCCCTTACATGTCCCCCATTTTAGAAACTGCACCCCTGAAGGAATTTATCCAGGGATACAGTGAGCATTTTTAACCCCCAAGTGTTGCTATCATTTATTATCCATAAATGAATACGCAGCTGATGGTGAAAGGTGAAAATGACAATTTTTCCAGGAATACGTCATTTCAGTTTGTAATATGTTGTGTCTGGCTTGTATCACAGACAAATGCTCCAAAAGCTGTTGTGCCCAGGATACCCGCTTAACAGTTTTTGGAGTGTGTGTCTGTGCAGACATATGCTGGGCACAACATATTGGGCACTGAAATGGCGTATCTATAGAAAAATTTCATTTTTAGCTTTTCATTATCAGCTGCGCATTCATTTCTGGAAATTAAAAGAATGCAACACTTAAGGGTTAATAATGCTCGCTACCCCACTTGATAAATCCCTTGAAGGGTGTAGTTTCCAAAATTGGGTGTCATGTCTGCGGATTCCACTTTACTGGCAATTCATGGGCTCTGCAAAAGTGGCATGGTGTCCAAAAAGCAAACTGCGCTCCAAAAACGAAATAGCGCTCCTTCCCTTTTGTGCCCGGCTGTGCCCAAACAGCAGTTTATACCCACATATGGCGTTGTTAAGTATGTTGTCCTGGGTACAAACTTCCGCTTGCGCACACAGGAGGGCGCAGATGTGAAGGAGCACTATGTGCTTTTGGAGCGCATATTTAGATTGTTGGTTTTTGGACGCCATGTCACATTTGCAGAGACCCTAAAATTGCCCCTACAAAATGGGGTCACTTCTTGGAGAATTCCAATTTACTGGCACCTCCAGGGCTCTGCAAAAACAACATGGCGTCCAGAAAGTCCCTCTAAATCTATACTCCAAAACCTAAAAAACACAGTGCTCCTTCCCTTCTGAGTGCTGCTGTGTAGCCCAAGCGGCAGTTTATACCCACATATATAATTTTTTTGTCCCCAGGAAAGCCCACTTAATAGTTTTAGGAGTTAATGTCTCTGATGCCACAAAGTGGCCGCAACGTATTAGGCACTGAAATTGGATATTTCTTTAAAAACTTTAAATTTTCACTTTGTACATTAATTTTTGGGAAGCATTTTTAGACTCAAAATGATAATACCCCTTGATACATTCCTTGAGGGGTGTAGTTTCTAAAATGGGGTCCCTTTTGAGGGGTTTCCATTGTATTGGTACTTTAGGGGCTCTGCAAATGCGACATGGCACTCAAAAACTATTCCAGCCACATCTGCCCTCCTAAAGCTAAATAGCGCTCTTTCCATTTTGAGCCCCACCATGTACCCCTACAGCAGATTACAACCACATATGGGGCATTTCTGTGTTCAGAAGAAATTGTGTAACAAACTGTAGGGTGATTTTTCTCCTTTGTCCTCTTGTGAAAATGAAAAATTTGGGGCTAAATTGACGGTTTATTGGAAAAAAAAGTAATTTTTCATTTTAATGTCCCAATGTTAATAAAATCTGTGAAACAGCTTTAGAGTCAAAATGCTCACTATACCCCTTGATATGTTCTGTGAGGGGTGTAGTTTCCAAAATGGGGTCACTTTTAGGGGGTTTCCACTGTTTTGGTACTTTAGGGGCTCTGCAAATGCGACATGGCACCTGAAAACTATTCCAAGAAAATCTGCGCTCCAAAAGCAAAATAGCGCTCTTTCCATTCCAAGCCCCCCCCCCCATGTACCCATACAGCAGATTACGATCACATATGGGTTATTGCCGTGTTCAGGAGAAATTGTTTTACAGACTGTGAGGAGCTTTTTCTCCTTTAACCCCTTGTGAAAATGAAAATTTTGGGAATAAAGTGACGTTTTAGTAATTTTTCATTTATACATCCCAGTGTTAGTCAAATCTGTGAAACGGCTGTGGGGTCAAAATGCTCACTATACCCTTTGATGACTTCTGTGAGGGGTGTAGTTTCCAAAATGGGGTCACTTTTGGGGGGTTTCCTTTGTATTGGTACTCTAGGGGCTCTGCAAATGAGACATGGCACCTGAAAACTATTCCAGCAAAATCTGCTTTTCAGACGCCCAGTGTCGCTCCTTCCCTTTCGTGCGCTGCCATTCGCCCAAACATCAGTTTACACCCACATATTGAGTATTTCCGTGCTCGGGAGAAATTGCCTAAGAAACTGTGAGATGCATTTTCTCCTTTAACCCTTTGTGAATGTGTTAATTTTAGGGCTAAATTAAGGAATTAGTGGAAAAAAATTAAATGTCTACATTTCACCTCCATATTGTTTTAATTCCAGTGAAATGCTTAAAGGGTTAACAAACTTCCCAAATGTTGCTTTGAATTATTTGAGGGGTGCAGTTTTGAAAATGGGGTGATTTATGGGGGTTTCTAATATATAGGCCTTTATAGTCCTCTTCAGAACTGAAGTGGTCACTAAAAAATTAGTTTGGGAAATTTTCTTGTAAATCTGGAAAATCGCTGTTACACTTGTAAGCCTTCTAACATCCAAAATAAATTACAGGACGATTAAAAGATGATGTCGATATAAAGCAGAGATATGGTAGATAATATGTATTAATGTATTTGGGTGGTATGACTATCTGTCTGAAAAGCAGAGCATTTCACATTTTGAAAATTGCGATTTTTTTTTTCAAATTTCCATCAAATTTCCTATTTTTTTTATAAGTAAATACAAAATTATTCATTAGTGTTTACCACTAACATGAAGTACAATGTGTCAAGAAAAAACTGTCTCAAAATCACTTGTGTAAGTTAAGGCGTCTCAAAGTTATTGCCATATAAAGTGACACATGTCAGTTTTGAAAAACAAGGCCTGGTCCTTAATGCACTTTTGGGCTGTGTCCTTAAGGGGTTAAGGGGCTTTCCAGGAATATTATATTTATTACCTGTCCTGAGGATAGGTCATAAACACTAGTTCAGTGGGGTATGTGGAACCCTAGAACCATCACAAATCAGACGATTTAAAGGGAACCTACGACCCACAGATCCTTATGGACCAAGGGTTTAGTGTCCTAGATAACCCTCTTCTAATGCCATCCGTACCTGCAATAAAAATAAAAAAAACCTTATATATTTACCCGGCTCCTGTACTCCCAGCGTTGGACCTCAGGCACAGGCTCAGTGAAGCCAGGGTGTATGTGCAGGTGCCAGAAGCACCAGAGATGAATCTAATGTAATTAATCAAACTGATCTCTAGTTAAGTATAAATGTTTTTGTTTTTTTTTAACGAGGGTACGGATGGCGTTGCTACAGGTCTATATGGGAAAGTAAACCCCAGTCTATATCGACCTCAGAGGTTCCCTTCAAGGGGCTGTAGCCTTTGGACAAATGCAGTGGCCTCTTTACTGCTTACCGACCACAGCACTGTACATTGTATAATTCTAAGGATAGGCCATCAATATCAAAGTCCCCTTTAATTGACAAAAATAAACTATTAACACTTCTATTTTAAAAACCATTCTTACATTTTTTTAAATGTGACAAATTTATTGAGAAACGTGCATCTTTTAATAAATTTGCCACCATTTAACCCCTTCCCGCTATGGTTCCGGTGATACCAAATTTATATAGTTTTATTTACTTTTTACCCCCTTAAAAAATGTAAAACTTTGGAAAAAATTATTTTTCTTAGAGTTGCCATATTCCAGTGATGGCGAACCTTTTAGAGACTGAGTGCCCAAACTGCAACCCAAAACCCACTAATTTATTGCAATTTAACCTTAAATTAACCAGGATGTGTTTTATAGTGACCATGCAATGTTATTACAGCCTGTAATTATATCCTGTCTGCTATAAAACAGATACTGGGTGATATAAATAGTGAAGGGCCCCCAGACAGTACAGTTCACTCTGAAGTGGCCCCCAGACAGTATTATATGCTCCAGAATGGCCCCCAGACAGTATTATATGCCCCAGAATGGCCTCCATGCAGTATTATATGCTCCAGAGTGGCCCCCATACAGTATTATATGCCCACAGTGGCTCCCACACAGTATTATACGCTCCACAGTGGGCCCCCGCACAGTATTATATGATCTACTTTGGGCCCACCCACAGTAGTATATGCTTCACAGTGGGCCCCCACACAGTAGTATATGCTTTACAGTGGGCCCCCACACATTAGTATATACTTCACAGTGGACCCCGACACATTAGTATATGCTTCACAGTGGGGCCCCACACAGTAGTATATGCTTCACAGTGGGGCCCCACACAGTAGTATATACTTCACAGTGGGGCCCCACATAGTAGTTTATGCTTCACACTAGGCCCCCACACACTAGTTTATGCTACTTACCTAGTCCCACGAAGAGCTGCAGTCCCACAAAGAGCGTCCGCCTTCTGCTCGCGCGCGCTGATGACTTACGTCATCACACCTGCGTCGGGGCAGAGATTACACTCTCCTGTGGACCACGGCCTACACTGACAGCTCAGCTGTATGTGCATTTGCACATACAGCTGAAAGAGGTGATCACTTACTAATAGGGAATCCTGTACACGCGTGCCATAGGTTCGCCATCACGGCCATATTTTAACACCCGTAACTTTTTTATATTTCCAAGGAAGGGGATGCATACTAAAGGTAGTTTCTAGTTATACCTCTTTGGAGAATGTCTATTGTGTTTATCACTTTCTATTCAA
Source organism: Leptodactylus fallax (assembly GCA_947044405.1). Classification (NCBI taxonomy): domain Eukaryota; kingdom Metazoa; phylum Chordata; class Amphibia; order Anura; family Leptodactylidae; genus Leptodactylus; species Leptodactylus fallax. The sequence goes on from CAMRHE010000394.1 coordinate 1,468,079, forward strand.
ATTTTATCAGAGGCGAAACAGCCAAAAAACGGCAGTTCGGCTCTTTTGATTTTTTTTTCCAGCTACATCATTCGCTGAACGAAAAATTATTTTTATAAGTTTATTAACCGGGTGATTTTGCAGTCACTGATCACAGTCATTAGCTCCAGGTCCTTGCTGTAGATTATAGCAGAGATACTGGTGGCTATGGAGGCAGCTCAGCTCCTGATCAGCTGCCATATTTAAATATGAGTGATATTGGCTTGGCTAAAATCCCTCTTGCTTTCTCAAGACATTGGGGGATCAAAAGCAAACTGAGGATTTGTTACATCCAGAGGGAGCTTGAGCTTCCCAGCTCCTTTTCCCATAATGTCTTGTGATATTTAAATACCTGACATCCATCGCAATAGTACGGCTGATGTCAGAAAGGGGTTAAGACTAGTGTATGAAATGCCAGTCTTAATACATGTAGGCTGTACTGTTCATCAAAGAACTAGATTCAAATCGCTCATGCTCTTTTTATGCTACGTTCACTTCTGCATTGGAGTCTCCATGTGTAGCCTTCAGAGCAGAGTATCCTGTATAAAAAAAAAGTCCTGCAAGAGAGACTTTTTCTCTTAGCAATGTCTGTGTTAAAAATAATGTACACCTGATGGACACCACTATAGTCACTGGGGTCCCTTTGAATCCGTTGTCTGTCATAATGGACGGGCCATTTTTTCCATTCTTCTGGTTCTGCAACGGACCAGAAGAATGGACACAACAGTACAACAGATCTGAACACACTCCTATTTTAGTCCACAGTAGAGAAATATGAAGTTGTAAGAAGTAAGGTTTGGCAATACTATGCGACTATGCGAACTAACAGAATATAGAGTTTTTCAGCAATCACAATAACTAATTAAACTGTTACATAGTTTAAAGAAAATTTTAAAAATTGCTTTGAACAGAAAAAAAATATAGCCCTATGCGGGATAGCATTAATTGTATATATCAGCTTGTAGTCAAATAGCAATAACCTTACCATCACGGTTCTTCATATCTTGAAAGGAAATTCTTCAATATAGTTACGGAGTGCAGGTTGAATAGACAGTCTGGATAATCCTTCTCTTCCGCATTGTTTCACAATGCATTGACGGCATAGGTGTTGCAAAGTAAGCACTCGAGTTCTACGCAATGGTTTTGACAGTACCAAATTAATCCCGTTTAGGCAAAGCAATGGACTTTTCTTGCACCTCTCAACTGCTTGCTCTAAAAGTTTCACTGGACAATCTGAAAAGAGTTCTCTCAACCAAAATCGTCCTTTAAGAAACAAGACCCGCACACTAACTGGACCAGATTCCATTTTGATACTGACACTGAAAAGGTGATTTCCTTGAGAGCTGTCACGTACAAGGAATGTCCCAACTGTTTCTTTTCCCAGCATGGAATGGGCCTCAGCTGTGGGAAGAGGACCCCAGTAGAAGCCACTGGCCTGGAGAGTAAGCACTGAACGCTCAACAAGTTGTCTTTCACTGTTCCGGAAAAGACGGTAACGAGACTGTGGCACAATAGGAGACGTAACACAAGGGTCAGGAAATATAATTTGTCTTGATTCTTGCTGGGGACAAGTCCCCCCTCCAACCATTTCAAAGACTCCATGCGTCAGTTAACATATTCATTTTCCAAAAAAACATGTTCCATCCTAAGAACAGAAGACCAAAAATAGTAAGACATAAAAAAACAATACACATATTTGTTTCACTGTAAAAGTGGAATAAAGTTAACATGGTATTTTACACAGTCAACATTAAAACAGCTGTTAGGCATTTTGGCATTACATTCAAAAAATGTAGAAACGTTAATTTTAAAGGTTAAAATTAAAGCGTGCCTAAACTTTTGATTTTCTGCCAGTATTTGAGACATTAATATATATTGTATTTATTGTATTGTATTGTATATACTTTATTAACAGGTTTGGGTTCCTTTCTGTGAAACCCTACACTGAAATCCAATTTCTGACCCTTCTTTATTCTTTTCCATTTTTCTCTATTGCCAGCAGAAATTCCTTCACTGCATCTCACTAGATTACAGGTGTGGAAGCTCCTGCATATTACAGAGATGCTGAGGCTGCAGAGGTCACTTTAAACAATTATAATACCTAGAACAGTGGAGTCTGGTGTCATTTCAAAGATGAAATTCCCAGCTTTCATATGCCACCATGATACCAGCTGTTTATGTATATACTGCTCCCTCATGCCCACTCTGTTTTCAACTGGTGATATCTCCAGAAATAAAACAGGTAAAGCTGTGAGCTTGGTAGCATATGAAAGATGAGAATCTGATCTGTCACATGATACCAATGTTCTAAGTTTTAGAATGCCTGAGTTACAACTGTTTGAAGTGACCCCCCCTTCTGCTTCATCTTCCCTGTATTATTGCAGGAGTTTACTCACCTGCACTCACCGTGAAGATAACTGCTGGCCAAAAGAAAAATATCTCTGCTGAAAAACATCAAAAAACAATGTTTATCATGTTTTTTTGTGTTTTTGAGGCTAGGTTCACACTAGCGCTCGGTCTCCGCTCAGGGATTCCGTTCCCCATTCCGCTTTTAAAATGCAAGCAGGACTTCTCTCTCCGCATTTTTCTGCCCTTTTTCGGGCGCAAACCCGGCGGTAACCACTTTTTTTTAGTGGATTAGGTTTCCATTCGGGGGGGTCTCCAAGCTGACCCCCCCCCAACAGAAACCCAAATGCTAGTGTGAACCTAGCGTAACCTTATATATAATAATGTTTACAATTCATTCCTAAACTTTTTAACATCTTTTAATATGAAGCTGGCATTTGTGACATTAAAGGGAACCTATCAACTGCCACCACTGCATAACATAGCATAGTACAATACAGTGTTAAATAATATACCTTTGAAGCCTAATGCAAATGAGGCAGTTGGTGCACTGGGGGTGGGCCTTCAGCTCTTGGAGAACTGTTCTTGCTGCTTAGGTAGGATGGGTGAGGTTATACTAGTGTGAGGATCAACTACCACATCAAGAGGTGGCGTAAGCAGGATGTAGTAAGGGTCTGGGTGGCAAGGGCAATGCTCCAGGGAGATGAAGGCCTGGCCTCATTTACACAAGATGTACGTAGTTTTTCTCCAAATCTACAAAAGTAACATACATACCAAAGGTATATACAGTATCAATGTAATGTGCTCTGTAACATGGTACTGACAAATGAATATGCTCGAGAGGTGAAAAATTCTGTGTAATAAATGTAACAAATTTAGACGCCGTTCTATGAAATCCTGCACTGAAATCCACTTTCTAACGCTTCTATGGACCCCTGTAAATGTCTGAAAACATTTAATAAAATATTTGGTGTTGTTCATACCCACTGATCCAAGATATCTCTGTACATTTGCAAATAGTAATATGGCCACTGTACAGGCTCTGTGCATAGGGCATTGGTGTGAGTCAGTCCTAAATAAGATGATATTGGGCCAGCACAGCAAGGCTGAAAACTTCAGGAGAGGAGATGTAAGCTTATTCAGTGTGCTGTACTGGCAGAGTAAACACTGTAATCTTGCAGAAATTGTTTTATATATAGATAGTGACATTGGGAATCAAAAGGCACCAAACCTTGAAAATATATTTCCTGAGTGATGATTTAAATAATATCTCACTTTCTGATGATAGATTTCTTTTGAAAAAAAAAAAAAGAAAAAAGTCAGCGTGCAGTGGGGTCAAAAGTAAGCTGACAGTTGAAGAAAGTCGAGAACGGATTTCTTAGAAATTCAGTCACAAGTTTCTCTCTTCCTGCCTTCTGAGTAAACATAACTCAGTGAGCAGGTTCCATGCTCAAGCTGTGTCTACTTTTTTTTTTTCAGGGCTGTGAAGTCAGTAAGCCACACTTCTGATTTTTCTACTTTTCCACATTCTGACTCCTTCATAAATGGCTCACTGTTTTTTGATAAATTTTCATGTACAGCAAAGCATCAAGCATTACACTGGATTCACACAGCTATAATGTGCCCCTAATACAGTGCCTTGCGAAAGTATTCGGCCCCCTTGAACTTTTCAACCTTTTGCCACATTTCAGGCTTCAAACATAAAGATATAAAATTTAAATTTTTGGTGAAGAATCAACAACAAGTGGGACACAATTGTGAAGTGGAACGAAATTTATTGGTTATTTTAAACTTTTGTAAAAAATAAAAAACTGAAAAGTGGGGCGTGAAATATTATTCGGCCCCTTTACTTTCAGTGAAGCAAACTCACTCCAGAAGTTCAGTGAGGATCCAATGTTGTCCTAAATGACTGATGATGATAAATATAATCCACCTGTGTGTAATCAAGTCTCCGTATAAATGCACCTGCTCTGTGATAGTCTCAGGGTTCTGTTTAAAGCGCAGAGAGCATCATGAAGACCAAGGAACACACCAGGCAGGTCCGTGATACTGTTGTGGAGAAGTTTAAAGCCGGATTTGGATACAAAAAGATTTCCCAAACTTTAAACATCCCAAGGAGCACTGTGCAAGCGATCATATTGAAATGGAAGGAGTATCAGACCACTGCAAATCTACCAAGACCTGGCCATCCCTCTAAACTTTCATCTCAAACAAGGAGAAGACTGATCAGAGATGCAGCCAAGAGGCCCATGATCACTCTGGATGAACTGCAGAGATCTACAGCTGAGGTGGGAGAGTCTGTCCATAGGACAACAATCAGTCGTACACTGCACAAATCTGGCCTTTATGGAAGAGTGGCAAGAAGAAAGCCATTTCTCAAAGATATCCATAAAAAGTATTGTTTAAAGTTTGCCACAAGCCACCTGGGAGACACACCAAACATGTGGAAGAAGGTGCTCTGGTCAGATGAAACCAAAATAGAACTTTTTGGCCACAATGCAAAACGATATGTTTGGCGTAAAAGCCACACAGCTCATCACCCTGAACACACCATCCCCACTGTCAAACATGGTGGTGGCAGCATCATGGTTTGGGCCTGATTTTCTTCAGCAGGGACAGGGAAGATGGTTAAAATTGATAGGAAGATGGATGGAGCCAAATACAGGACCATTCTGGAAGAAAACCTGTTGGAGTCTGCAAAAGACCTGAGACTGGGACGGAGATTTATCTTCCAACAAGACAATGATCCCAAACATAAAGCAAAATCTACAATGGAATGGTTCACAAATAAACGTATCCAGGTGTTAGAATGGCCAAATCAAAGTCCAGACTTGAATATGTGGAAAGAGCTGAAAACTGCTGTTCACAAACGCTCTCCATCCAACCTCACTGAGCTCGAGCTGTTTTCCAAGGAAGAATGGGCAAGAATTTCTGTCTTTCGATGTGAAAAACTGATAGAGACATACCCCAAGCGACTTGCAGCTGTAATCGCAGCAAAAGGTGGCGCTACAAAGTATTAACTTAAGGGGGCCGAATAATTTGGCACGCCCTACTTTTCAGTTTTTTATTTTTTACATAAGTTTAAAATATCCAATAAATTTCGTTCCACTTCACGATTGTGTCCCACTTGTTGATTCTTCACCAAAAAATTTAAATTTTATATCTTTATGTTTGAATCCTGAAATGTGGCAAAAGGTTGAAAAGTTCAAGGGGGCCGAATACTTTCGCAAGGCACTGTATATGGACCGCATTACAGCTACAAATGTATTATCCATAACTTGCAGCATCATAGATCTCTATATAATACTGCTAGTTTAGATCATCAGACCTGTGACCAGGACAAGACTTGCATTAATCACAAAACATATGACCTCTCTTAGTCCGCCTATAATCGCACCATATGTCCGCATGTAAATGAGGCTCCTTGCCCCACTGTCCTTTGTCAATCCAAGGAAGATTTTGCTGCTATAATACTGTCCTAATATTACAGACAGTCCTAATTTTGGACAGTGAAAACTTAGATTACATAAGACACAGCCCATTATATTCTATGGCCCCATATACTGTACAGTCATGGCCAAAAGTTTTGAGAATGACACAAATATTATATTTTCACATGATCTGCTGCCCTCTGGTTTTTATGTGTGTTTGTCAGATGTTTTTATCACATACAGAAATATAATTGCATTCATATTCTGAGTAACAAAAGCTTATATTGACAGTTAGAATGAGTTAATGCAGCAAGTCAATATTTGCAGTGTTGACCCTTCTTCTTCAGGACCTCTGCAATTCTCCCTGGCATGCTCTCAATCAACTTCTGGACCAAATGCTGACTGATAGCAGTCCATTCTTGCAGAATCAATGCTTTAATTTTGTCTGAATTTGTTGGTTTTTGTTTGTCCACCCGTCTCTTGATGATTGACCACAAGTTCTCAATGGGATTAAGATCTGGGGAGTTTCCAGGCCATGGACCCAAAATCTCTATGTTTTGTTCCCTGAGCCATTTAGTTATCACCTTTGCTTTATGGCAAGTTGCTCCATCATGCTGGAAAAGGCATTGTTGAGCGCCAAACTGCTCTTGGACGGTTGGGAGAAGTTGCTCTTGGAGGACATTCTGGTACCATTCTTTATTCATGGCTGTGTTTTTAGGCAAGACTGTGAGAGAGCCGATTCCCTTGGCTGAGAAGCAACCCCACACATGAATGGTTTCAGGATGCTTTACAGTTGGCATGAGACAAGACTGGTGGTAGCGTTCACCTCTTCTTCTCCGAATAAGCTGTTTTCCAGATGTTCCAAACAATCGAAAAGGGGATTCATCAGAGAAAATGACTTTACCCCAGTCCTCAGCAGTCCACTCCCTGTACCTTTTGCAGAATATCAGTCTGTCCCTGATGTTTTTTCTGGAGAGAAGTGGCTTCTTTGCTGCCCTCCTTGAGACCAGGCCTTGCTCCAAGAGTCTCCGCCTCACAGTGCGTGCAGATGCACTCACACCTGCCTGCTGCCATTCCTCAGCAAGCTCTGCACTGCTGGTAGCCCGATCCCACAGCTGAAACACTTTTAAGAGACGGTACTGCCGCTTGCTGGTCTTTCTTGGGCGCCCTGAAGCCTTTTTGGCACCAATGGAACCTCTCTCCTTGAAGTTCTTGATGATGCGATAGATTGTTGACTGAGGTGCAATCTTTCTAGCTGCAATACTCTTCCCAGTTAGGCCATTTTTGTGCAGTGCAATGATGACTGCACGTGTTTCTTTACAGATAACCATGGTTAACAGAAGAGAAACAATGATGGCAAGCACCAGCCTCCTTTTAAAGTGTCCAGTGGTGTCATTCTTACTTAATCATGACAGATTGATCTCCAGCCCTGTCCTCATCAACACCCACACCTGTGTTAATGGAGCAATCACTGAAACGATGTTAGGTGGTCCTTTTAAGGCAGGGCTGCAATGATGTTGAAATGTGTTTTGGGGGATAAAGTTCATTTTCTAGGCAAATATTGACTTTGCAAGTAATTGCTGTTAAGCTGATCACTCTTTATAACATTCTGGAGTATATGCAAATTGCCATTAGAAAAACTGAAGCAGTAGACTTTGTAACAATTAATATTTGTATCATTCTCAAACCTTTTGGCCATGACTGTACATGCGTATTTTATCACAAGCCCGTGAGCACAGGGCAAAACATGGAACAAGTAATATTCCTGTCCGTTTTGGTACACGAGCTCACTGAAATAAATGAATTGATCCGTGGAGACAGATGCCACATGTATATCATCCATGTGCCATCTGTGCCGCTCAACCATAGACCTGACTCATGCACACAAGAAGACTATTTTACAGTAATAGTGCTCTCTAACAGGTAATAGCATTACTTATGTGGGGGGCTATTACCTGTGGGGGGAACTATTATCTATGGACTTTTTTGTCCAGCGGTTTCAGTTTTTGGAAAGGACACCCAACAAATCACATTATAGTTAAAGGGGTCTGTCAGGCTCCATATGTGACCGCTGTTGTAGCAGTCCGCCTATCCATTGTTCTGGAAGATGCTAGTGTTAACCTAGCATGGAGGTCAGCAACCTTCGGCACTCCAGCTGCTGTGAAACTACGACTCCCAACATGCTCCATTCACTTCCATGGGAGTTCAAAGAACATCAGAGCAAGTTAGTTTCTGAGTTAGTTGGGAAAGGCTAGTAGTTGGCGGGATAGCTAGGGAGACAGGGAGGGGGTGTGAGAGAGGGAGGGGGAGGTATTGAGAGGGAGGTTTTGTGAGTGAGCCTACAAGTACCATGATGAATTGCAACAGCTAAGACAGCAGGAAGCTACACCATGTAAACAAATGCAGAAGATGCCAGGAGCTCCTGGAGAACCCCAGAAATCACTCAAAACACTGCTAAAGGTATTTGGGTGCACTTATTAACCCATTAATAGCACTAACAGATGTTTCTTAAAAAAAGATTTTTTGCACGGAAAACCCCTTTAACCACTTCCGTACCGCCCATAGACTATATATGTCTAATGAGTGGTTGCCTTGTTCTGCAAGGACGTACTGGTACGTCCAAGCAGAATTCAGTAGCTGCACCCAGTTACAGGGGAAATCAGCCTCTCTAACAAAAAAAAAAGTCATCAGATGTCCCCAAAGGTCTATTAGGTCTATTGGGGACACAATGTAAAAAAAAAAAAAAAAAAAAAGTAAAAAAAAAAAAAGTAAATAAAATAATAAAAAAATAAAAATAAAATAATATGCCAATAAAAATTAGTGTAATGGAGAGTAAAAACTATTTTAAAAACTTTTTAGTAGTACTTTGTGTTATTAAATTTAAAAAAATGAAAAGTGAAAAACAGACACGTTTTCCCTCCTCTTTTGTTTAGATTTTCCCGATATAAAAAAAATTAAAACACATGCAAAAATAAAAACAACATAAAAATAAATCCCTGTGTCACCGAAAAAAGACGCAGAAATTAGTTGAATAACGCTTATGATAAAAATGTTACAGCCCTCAAAACTGCACATACAAAAAACTCAAAAATGAAGGGGGGAAGGGGAAGGGGGGTAAAGCATCTGGTATGGAAGTGGTTAAGGAAAAGATGAAAGCTTTGGAAGATACAGTCTTTCTAGATCTGTTTTAAAATAGGCACCTTAGAATATATAGAACACCACATACACTTGTATGATCACTATTTCTACACATCTTAAATCCACTTGACATTAAATATGCATTTTGAATCCAGAATTTGAGCCAGCACCTTTCTACTGACTCCAGCCAAAAGTGACCCAGACTCTGACTCCACAGCCCTGGTAGTTATACTGGAACTTTAGATTCTACAGGATAGGTGATAAATGTATGATCACTGGGATGCCATGATCACCAACACCCACTTCACCACATGACCGTAAGTAGATTGAATAAAGCAGATGTTGAGCTTGGGCATTAATACTATGATAAAGTGGTTTTCTGGGTTCATAAGATTAATGACTTATTTGTAATTTAGGTCATCAAATGAAAATCAGTGTGGATCTGATATTGGGGAGCCCTGCAGAATAGCTGTAGGAAGCAACAGCAGCACACTCTGTCTGGACATGCAACATAATGTCTCATTTATAGGTCACATGGCCTGTCTGCAGACTTGTTCTATTCAAGTGGGGCTTACTTGCAGTACCAAACTTGTGGGTTTTACAGGTTAAACACATTGACCCAGATTTACTATTGTGGTTATGGCTAGACACTGAAGTAAATGTGGTGTATCTTTGGCACATCCTGGCGCAACTTGGTGCATCTAGGATTAATAAAATGTATCCTACTTGCTAGACATGGGTGTGGCTTCTCATAAAATGGGGAATGGCTTAAATGCACCAAAAAATTGCTTAACGTAAGCAAACTAAAAGTGGCATGAACTTAGACAAGACAGTATACACACATGCAAGATTTATCATCCAGCATCAGCCAACAAAAGCCTCTAAATTAACACTGTCCAATTATTAGTAAATTGGAGCCATTTATTTAAAGTGTACCTGAGTTTTCATCAGAAATTGAAATATCTGCAGGGTCTTGCTGGGCAATCTGTTCCCTGGCTGTATAAACCTTAGCACATGGTGTGCTATCACTTTTTCTGCCGCTAATAGTCCCATTATGGTTGCAGGACATTTTTCATTTCTGTCTAAGGCAGGGGGCGTGTACAGTAAGGAGCAGTCTGCCCCTCCCCTATCCATTACTACTACTACTACTACTGACTAATTTACATATAATTCTGCCCTGCCAGAAGTAACTGTAAAATAGAAAACATATAGCTGGGAAAAGCCCAAGTGGCCATAATATAGGAGATCCAGGGACACTGAACTGCAACTAAAGGTTATGATGCAGCTAAACAGATCCCTGAGACAATAAAAGATAAATATGAGCACAATAAGGAAAACTGCTGTCTATGACTAATATCCCATAAGTAATAACACAAGCATCACACATTCAGAAATTAATATACTCACTTTGATCAGTGAGAAACCTCTATGCAGTGTAGAAGCTGAAAAAGCTGTGTAATCCTCCTCTCTCCATTCACTGTGTTTAGAACTCCCAGCTACTCCCTTCTGCACTCACAATAAACCCACTTTGCTTTTTAAATGGTTTCTATGGGCGGACCTTCCCTAGCAACAGGGAATGAACAGAAAATTAGCTATAAGGGAGACACCTAGTGCAAGCAACTTTAGAGATGTTTTTAATCATTGTTTAAATGTTCTCAACATTTTTAAATAAAGTGCATTACATTTTGGTCCAGAATCACATGCACATGAAATGACACTAAGTTGTTTGAAAAGTTAATGACCATGTAACATTTTAATAAAAAAAAAAAAAATACGCTGCTAGGGAAGAACAACTCTGTAATATGGCACATGATAAAATCCAAATAAAGCATATGTACAGTATATCTCTGTAAGAAATCACAGGCGTACAGAGGTAGAGTAAGGCCCCATACATATGTGAGTGCAATATTACAACTCTGTACAACTTGGAAGTCATGTGCATGAAATTAAATGAGAGTTTGTCAGCAGTATATTGGTTATAAACCTAATTACAGTACCCTGAGAGCTGGAGACTCATCCTATGTGAGTTACAATCCTGAATATCTCTGAGCGCAACACGACTGCTGAAGACACGGGTGAGCTGCAGTGTTTTAATTTTCTGTCATATAAGTTTCCAAATGTGCCTTTGTATATTAAAGAGGTTGTCCGGGAAAAAAAAAAAAGATTTTTTAAATAGGCCAGGGGAGGTGAAAAAAAAAAAGAATCATACCCATCCCAGGTGCTCCAGTGTCCTCTCAGCGTGGTCCGGTCCTAATGCTACGGTGTCTTCTTGAAATGAAACTCCTTGCCATCTGCGACGTCCCATATTCCTTCCACTGAAGCTGGCGGGGACTTCCACTGGAAGACAATAATGGATCGGCAGGACCAGACCGTGCTAGGAGGCAGCGAAGCACCAGAGAAAGGTGAGTATGATTTATTTTTATTTTTTTTTTACCTCCCCTGGCCTATTTAAAAAATTATTTTTTTTTGCCTGGATAACCCCTTTAAGTTTTGCAGCCTAAGTATCATGTAAATCACTGTTTTAGTTGTAAGCAAATGAGGATGAAAATGCTTTAGGTGCCTTAGCTTGCCTGGACTTTGGCCTCAGCTGTAAATTCCTATGCAAAGCACTTTCCCCTCATTTAAATATGATTTATATGAAAATGGGGCTCCAAAACTGAATAGCGAGGCATATCTGGAAACTGTAGAATCCCCTCTACAAGGTACTGTGATTAGGTTTATAATGAATTTACTGCTGACAGATTCCCTATAAAATAATGGATTAGTCCTGACAAAGTCAGTACATAATTGGTGCATGGCGATTTTCAGCTAAGTTTTCCATGGAGTCAACTTGATAAATAAGGTCAGTCATATAATGTATTTGCACCTGTCATTTACTGTGTCTGATATTTCTTTACATTGAGCACACGTACTAGACCGAGCCATGGTATGTCTACACGCATGTACATGTGATCTGCTCTTGATCGAATTTTGACATAAAGTGTATTTAAATTACATGCTAATCATGTCACCTATTGTAAGGGTATGTGCACAAGCTGCAAGTGAATCACAGGTTTTTGCTTAGGTTACTGCAAAACTGAGGCAAAATTGTAACACTTACTATGATTTCATCCAACAAGACACAATTTGACTGCAACATGTGAACTCACCATTAACCCACTCTTCCTCAGCGCCGTACTAAAAACAAGCATATAGTTAATGCTAAGCGCCATAATAATAGGTGCTCAAATGCTGTGTCCGCAGCTTCACCTTCTCGTCTCAATTGTATTACGCAGTCGAGACCAGAGACTAGTCGCCGGAGTTGGAAAATACTCTAATTCTAGTGGCTTAACCCCTCAGATGTCATGATCAATAGCATCTGTGTGGTTTGGGGGAAACATTGCGGGACAGGAAAAAAAAAAGTTACAGAAAAAAATAAATAAATAATAAAAAGTAAAAAAAAAAACAAAAAAACCTTTTAATTTAAAACACACATAACATAAATAAAATAAAGTAATAAAATGTTTTAGGTATGTCCCAGTGCATATAAGACCGCACTATCCAGAAATGTTGTTTATCCAGTATGGTGAACGCTGTAAAAAAATATAAATTGCAAAGCGCAAATGATTGTATTTTAGTCACCTCGCTTATTCTCAAAAATAGCAATAAATAGAGATCAAAAAAGTCATACATACCAAACATTGGTACCAATAAAAACTATAACTTTCCCCACAAATAAAAAGCCCTTACATATCTCCGTCAACTAAACAGTAAAAAAGTTATAGGTGTCAGAATATGGTGATCCCAGGAAAACCATTCATTTTCTGAAAAAAAAATATATATATATATATATATATATATATATATATATATCACAGACACTCACGTATATATAATATAATACACACACACGTATATATAATATAATAAAACCAATATAAATATGGGATCACCGTAATTGAAATGTCTTTTTTAATGCAGTTGAGTGAACGCAGGCTCCAGATCCCCATGGTAAGTGGGGGGCCCATGAAAGATTTTGCATTGGGAATCAATCCCAGTAAATACATATACAGTAACAATTGACACATAAAGGTAGAGAAGACACAAGGCAAATCATGGGCCCTGCACTTCCCATACATTCCTATATTTTACAGCCCACCCCTGTCCTACAAGGCATAAAGCTGAGATTACCCAGCAGTTAGGAACAAAGGATTGTCTGTAAAACCACACTAGCCATCCCTGTACATGCAGAAAATGTCTCCATGTCAGAAAACTAGGAGACGACTTGTAGGAATCACATTACATTGGATCACATTAGAGCCCGCACAAAGTTCTCCCCCTTCCAGAAAGGAGTCACCCCAGGACCCCCAGAACTGGCTGTACAGTCATGGTATAAATTGCACAACGTGCAGAAATCCTGACAGATGATAAGAATTATTTCACCTCACATTTCAGGCTCACTCAACTTTCAAAACTCCAGAGCTGCCTGTCAGAAAAGTGCCGCAACCTCGACAGATGCGGAACCGCAGCAGTAATGCCATACTTACTAGCCAGGACCGCTGTGCACAAAGCATCAGACACCTCTGTAGACTTCTAGCATTATCACTTTCTTATAGAAGGGTGTAGAGAAGCAGAAGAAGGCAAAAAATCAGGACGGTTACTGGAGAAGATGTGAAAGCGCGCCTCCTGCTGGCAGCTATGTGCTTCACAGTACAGTAATTGCATTTGCAGACAGAATTGTGTAAAGACTGCATAAGAGGGCTCGCAACACTTTCTGAATGAAAAGGGGGCACACACAGGACAAGGAACTCCCACTTCTGTTCATTGTCATTCCACATTATTTTACTTATTTGCAGTATATTAGTTTTGGTTTATTCCATTCCCCCTTTTTGTGTCACTGATGGTCTTGGTCAGCTAGTAATTACCATTTTACATACCTGAACAAAAGCGGCTAAACCTATGTGATAGGCTGGTAAAGCTGAAACGGTAATATATATGTCACTAGCACTGATGCCTGTCAGCCGGAGCCTGCCTACCTCTGAAGCAGCACATCATTCAGCATGGAAGACCTTCTGAGGAAATGGAAAAAGCTGAGGGTTCGGGTGGTGAATAATGGTTAAGACGTTGCCTAGCAGACAACTATGAAGCTTCATCGACATCTGCAGGAAGTTTTCCTCAAGAAGCAGTCATAGAAGCCCAGACCAGTGATGAAGCTCTGGAGGAGGACCCCAGCAATGACGAAGCTATGAGGAGGGCAGGACCAGCCGAAGACTGTAACCCCACAGCAACAAGTTGTGACTGAACAGCAGGCAGGGGAGAAAGAGACAGGGTAGCCGAAGACTGAAGGAGAAACAGGCTGGGGGTGAGATTCACACAGACAGCCCTGCTGTAGATAAAGTTAGCGTGTGATAGGAATACTGGTATATTTAATGTTAACACTTATGAGCCAGTCATCATCTGGTAGCTCTGCTGCTACTGTATCTGGTAACTATCTAGTATCTTCTGGTAGCTCTGCTGCTACTGTATCTGGTAACTAGTATCTTCTGGTAGCTCTGCTGATAATGTATTAATGTATCTGGTAACTATGTAGTATCTTCTGGTAGCTCTGCTGCTACTGTATCTGGTAACTATGTAGTATCTTCTGGTAGCTCTGCTGCTACTGTATCTGGTAACTATCTAGTATCTTCTGGTAGCTCTGCTGCTACTGTATCTGGTAACTATCTAGTATCTTCTGGTAGCTCTGCTGCTACTGTATCTGGTAACTATCTAGTATCTTCTGGTAGCTCTGCTGATAATGTATCTGGTAACTATGTAGTATCTTCTGGTAGCTCTGCTGCTACTGTATCTGGTAACTATGTAGTATCTTCTGGTAGCTCTGCTGCTACTGTATCTGGTAACTATCTAGTATCTTCTGGTAGCTCTACTGCTAATGTATCTGGTAACTATGTAGTATCTTCTGGTAGCTCTGCTGCTACTGTATCTGGTAACTATGTAGTATCTTCTGGTAGCTCTGCTGCTACTGTATCTGGTAACTATGTAGTATCTTCTGGTAGCTCTGCTGCTACTGTATCTGGTAACTATCTAGTATCTTCTGGTAGCTCTGCTGATAATGTATTAATGTATCTGGTAACTATGTAGTATCTTCTGGTAGCTCTGCTGCTACTGTATCTGGTAACTATGTAGTATCTTCTGGTAGCTCTGCTGCTACTGTATCTGGTAACTATCTAGTATCTTCTGGTAGCTCTGCTGATAATGTATTAATGTATCTGGTAACTATGTAGTATCTTCTGGTAGCTCTGCTGATAATAATATATCTGGTAACTATCTAGTATCTTCTGGTAGCTCTGCTGATAATAATATATCTGGTAACTATCTAGTATCTTCTGGTAGCTCTGCTGATAATGTATCTGGTAACTATCTAGTATCTTCTGGTAGCTCTGCTGCTACTGTATCTGGTAACTATGTAGTATCTTCTGGTAGCTCTGCTGCTACTGTATCTGGTAACTATGTAGTATCTTCTGGTAGCTCTGCTGCTACTGTATCTGGTAACTATCTAGTATCTTCTGGTAGCTCTGCTGATAATGTATTAATGTATCTGGTAACTATGTAGTATCTTGTGGTAGCTCTGCTGCTACTGTATCTGGTAACTATCTAGTATCTTCTGGTAGCTCTGCTGCTACTGTATCTGGTAACTATGTAGTATCTTCTGGTAGCTCTGCTGCTACTGTATCTGGTAACTATGTAGTATCTTCTGGTAGCTCTGCTGCTACTGTATCTGGTAACTATCTAGTATCTTCTGGTAGCTCTGCTGATAATGTATTAATGTATCTGGTAACTATGTAGTATCTTGTGGTAGCTCTGCTGCTACTGTATCTGGTAACTATCTAGTATCTTCTGGTAGCTCTGCTGCTACTGTATCTGGTAACTATGTAGTATCTTCTGGTAGCTCTGCTGCTACTGTTTCTGGTAACTATGTAGTATCTTCTGGTAGCTCTGCTGCTACTGTATCTGGTAACTATCTAGTATCTTCTGGTAGCTCTGCTGATAATGTATTAATGTATCTGGTAACTATGTAGTATCTTCTGGTAGCTCTGCTGATAATAATATATCTGGTAACTATCTAGTATCTTCTGGTAGCTCTGCTGATAATGTATTAATGTATCTGGTAACTATGTAGTATCTTCTGGTAGCTCTGCTGCTAATGTATCTGGTAACTATCTAGTATCTTCTGGTAGCTCTGCTGATAATAATATATCTGGTAACTATCTAGTATCTTCTGGTAGCTCTGCTGATAATGTATTAATGTATCTGGTAACTATGTAGTATCTTCTGGTAGCTCTGCTGCTAATGTATCTGGTAACTATCTAGTATCTTCTGGTAGCTCTGCTGATAATAATATATCTGGTAACTTTCTAGTATCTTCTGGTAGCTCGGCTGATAATAATATATCTGGTAACTATGTAGTATCTTCTGGAAGCTCTGCTGATAATAATATATCTGGTAACTATCTAGTATCTTCTGGTAGCTCGGCTGATAATAATATATCTGGTAACTATCTAGTATCTTCTGGTAGCTCTGCTGATAATGTATTAATGTATCTGGTAACTATCTAGTATCTTCTGGTAGCTCTGCTGCTAATGTATCTGGTAACTATGTAGTATCTTCTGGTAGCTCGGCTGATAATAATATATCTGGTAACTATCTAGTATCTTCTGGTAGCTCGGCTGATAATAATATATCTGGTAACTATCTAGTATCTTCTGGTAGCTCGGCTGCTAATGTATCTGGTAACTATGTAGTATCTTCTGGTAGCTCGGCTGATAATAATATATCTGGTAACTATCTAGTATCTTCTGGTAGCTCGGCTGATAATAATATATCTGGTAACTATCTAGTATCTTCTGGTAGCTCTGCTGCTAATGTATCTGGTAACTATGTAGTATCTTCTAGTAGCTCTGCTGATAATGTATCTGGTAACTATCTAGTATCTTCTGGTAGCTCTGCTGCTACTGTATCTGGTAACTATCTAGTATCTTCTGGTACCTCTGCTGATAATGTATCTGGTAACTATCTAGTATCTTCTGGTAGCTCTGCTGATAATGTATCTGATAACTATCTAGTATCTTCTTGTAGCTCTGCTGCTACTGTATCTGGTAACTATCTAGTATCTTCTGGTAGCTCTGCTGCTACTGTATCTGGTAACTATCTAGTATCTTCTGGTAGCTCTGCTGCTAATGTATCTGGTAACTATCTATTATCTTCTGGTAGCTCTGCTGATAATGTATCTGGTAACTATCTAGTATCTTCTGGTAGCTCTGCTGCTACTGTATCTGGTAACTATCTAGTATCTTCTGGTAGCTCTGCTGCTAATGTATCTGGTAACTATCTATTATCTTCTGGTAGCTCTGCTGATAATGTATCTGGTAACTATCTAGTATCTTCTGGTAGCTCTGCTGATAATGTATCTGGTAACTATCTAGTATCTTCTGGTAGCTCTGCTGATAATGTATCTGGTAACTATCTAGTATCTTCTGGTAGCTCTGCTGCTAATGTATCTGGTAACTATCTAGTATCTTCTGGTAGCTCTGCTGATAATGTATCTGGTAACTATCTAGTATCTTCTGGTAGCTCTGCTGCTACTGTATCTGGTAACTATCTAGTATCTTCTGGTAGCTCTGCTGCTACTGTATCTGGTAACTATCTAGTATCTTCTAGTAGCTCTGCTGATAATGTATCTGGTAACTATCTATTATCTTCTGGTAGCTCTACTGCTAATATATCTGGTAATTATGTAGTATCTTCTGGTAGCTCTGCTGCTAATGTATCTGGTAACTATCTATTATCTTCTGGTAGCTCTGCTGCTAATGTATCTGGTAACTATCTAGTATCTTCTGGTAGCTCTGCTGATAATGTATCTGGTAACTATCTAGTATCTTCTGGTAGCTCTGCTGCTAATGTATCTGGTAACTATCTAGTATCTTCTGGTAGCTCTGCTGATAATGTATCTGATAACTATCTAGTATCTTCTTGTAGCTCTGCTGCTACTGTATCTGGTAACTATCTAGTATCTTCTGGTAGCTCTGCTGCTACTATATCTGGTAACTATCTAGTATCTTCTGGTGGCTCTGCTGCTAATGTATCTGGTAACTATCTATTATCTTCTGGTAGCTCTGCTGATAATGTATCTGGTAACTATCTAGTATCTTCTGGTAGCTCTGCTGCTACTGTATCTGTTAACTATCTAGTATCTTCTGGTAGCTCTGCTGATAATGTATCTGGTAACTATCTAGTATCTTCTGGTAGCTCTGCTGCTACTGTATCTGGTAACTATCTAGTATCTTCTGGTAGCTCTGCTGATAATGTATCTGGTAACTATCTATTATCTTCTGGTAGCTCTACTGCTAATATATCTGGTAATTATGTAGTATCTTCTGGTAGCTCTGCTGCTAATGTATCTGGTAACTATCTATTATCTTCTGGTAGCTCTGCTGCTAATGTATCTGGTAACTATCTAGTATCTTCTGGTAGCTCTGCTGATAATGTATCTGGTAACTATCTAGTATCTTCTGGTAGCTCTGCTGCTAATGTATCTGGTAACTATCTAGTATCTTCTGGTAGCTCTGCTGATAATGTATCTGATAACTATCTAGTATCTTCTTGTAGCTCTGCTGCTACTGTATCTGGTAACTATCTAGTATCTTCTGGTAGCTCTGCTGATAATGTATTAATGTATCTGGTAACTATGTAGTATCTTCTGGTAGCTCTGCTGATAATAATATATCTGGTAACTATCTAGTATCTTCTGGTAGCTCTGCTGATAATGTATTAATGTATCTGGTAACTATGTAGTATCTTCTGGTAGCTCTGCTGCTAATGTATCTGGTAACTATCTAGTATCTTCTGGTAGCTCTGCTGATAATAATATATCTGGTAACTATCTAGTATCTTCTGGTAGCTCTTCTGATAATGTATTAATGTATCTGGTAACTATGTAGTATCTTCTGGTAGCTCTGCTGCTAATGTATCTGGTAACTATCTAGTATCTTCTGGTAGCTCTGCTGATAATAATATATCTGGTAACTTTCTAGTATCTTCTGGTAGCTCGGCTGATAATAATATATCTGGTAACTATGTAGTATCTTCTGGTAGCTCTGCTGATAATAATATATCTGGTAACTATCTAGTATCTTCTGGTAGCTCGGCTGATAATAATATATCTGGTAACTATCTAGTATCTTCTGGTAGCTCTGCTGATAATGTATTAATGTATCTGGTAACTATCTAGTATCTTCTGGTAGCTCTGCTGCTAATGTATCTGGTAACTATGTAGTATCTTCTGGTAGCTCGGCTGATAATAATATATCTGGTAACTATCTAGTATCTTCTGGTAGCTCGGCTGATAATAATATATCTGGTAACTATCTAGTATCTTCTGGTAGCTCTGCTGATAATGTATCTGGTAACTATCTAGTATCTTCTGGTAGCTCTGCTGATAATGTATTAATGTATCTGGTAACTATCTAGTATCTTCTGGTAGCTCGGCTGATAATAATATATCTGGTAACTATCTAGTATCTTCTGGTAGCTCGGCTGCTAATGTATCTGGTAACTATGTAGTATCTTCTGGTAGCTCGGCTGATAATAATATATCTGGTAACTATCTAGTATCTTCTGGTAGCTCGGCTGATAATAATATATCTGGTAACTATCTAGTATCTTCTGGTAGCTCTGCTGCTAATGTATCTGGTAACTATGTAGTATCTTCTAGTAGCTCTGCTGATAATGTATCTGGTAACTATCTAGTATCTTCTGGTAGCTCTGCTGCTACTGTATCTGGTAACTATCTAGTATCTTCTGGTACCTCTGCTGATAATGTATCTGGTAACTATCTAGTATCTTCTGGTAGCTCTGCTGATAATGTATCTGATAACTATCTAGTATCTTCTTGTAGCTCTGCTGCTACTGTATCTGGTAACTATCTAGTATCTTCTGGTAGCTCTGCTGCTACTGTATCTGGTAACTATCTAGTATCTTCTGGTAGCTCTGCTGCTAATGTATCTGGTAACTATCTATTATCTTCTGGTAGCTCTGCTGATAATGTATCTGGTAACTATCTAGTATCTTCTGGTAGCTCTGCTGCTACTGTATCTGGTAACTATCTAGTATCTTCTGGTAGCTCTGCTGCTAATGTATCTGGTAACTATCTATTATCTTCTGGTAGCTCTGCTGATAATGTATCTGGTAACTATCTAGTATCTTCTGGTAGCTCTGCTGCTAATGTATCTGGTAACTATCTATTATCTTCTGGTAGCTCTGCTGCTAATGTATCTGGTAACTATCTAGTATCTTCTGGTAGCTCTGCTGATAATGTATCTGGTAACTATCTAGTATCTTCTGGTAGCTCTGCTGCTAATGTATCTGGTAACTATCTAGTATCTTCTGGTAGCTCTGCTGATAATGTATCTGATAACTATCTAGTATCTTCTTGTAGCTCTGCTGCTACTGTATCTGGTAACTATCTAGTATCTTCTGGTAGCTCTGCTGCTACTATATCTGGTAACTATCTAGTATCTTCTGGTGGCTCTTCTGCTAATGTATCTGGTAACTATCTATTATCTTCTGGTAGCTCTGCTGATAATGTATCTGGGAACTATCTAGTATCTTCTGGTAGCTCTGCTGCTACTGTATCTGGTAACTATCTAGTATCTTCTGGTAGCTCTGCTGATAATGTATCTGGTAACTATCTAGTATCTTCTGGTAGCTCTGCTGCTACTGTATCTGGTAACTATCTAGTATCTTCTGGTAGCTCTGCTGATAATGTATCTGGTAACTATCTATTATCTTCTGGTAGCTCTACTGCTAATATATCTGGTAATTATGTAGTATCTTCTGGTAGCTCTGCTGCTAATGTATCTGGTAACTATCTATTATCTTCTGGTAGCTCTGCTGCTAATGTATCTGGTAACTATCTAGTATCTTCTGGTAGCTCTGCTGATAATGTATCTGGTAACTATCTAGTATCTTCTGGTAGCTCTGCTGCTAATGTATCTGGTAACTATCTAGTATCTTCTGGTAGCTCTGCTGATAATGTATCTGATAACTATCTAGTATCTTCTTGTAGCTCTGCTGCTACTGTATCTGGTAACTATCTAGTATCTTCTGGTAGCTCTGCTGCTACTATATCTGGTAACTATCTAGTATCTTCTGGTAGCTCTGCTGCTAATGTATCTGGTAACTATCTATTATCTTCTGGTAGCTCTGCTGATAATGTATCTGGTAACTATCTAGTATCTTCTGGTAGCTCTGCTGCTACTGTATCTGGTAACTATCTAGTATCTTCTGGTAGCTCTGCTGATAATGTATCTGGTAACTATCTAGTATCTTCTGGTAGCTCTGCTGCTACTGTATCTGGTAACTATCTAGTATCTTCTGGTAGCTCTGCTGCTACTGTATCTGGTAACTATCTAGTATCTTCTAGTAGCTCTGCTGATAATGTATCTGGTAACTATCTATTATCTTCTGGTAGCTCTACTGCTAATATATCTGGTAATTATGTAGTATCTTCTGGTAGCTCTGCTGCTAATGTATCTGGTAACTATCTATTATCTTCTGGTAGCTCTGCTGCTAATGTATCTGGTAACTATCTAGTATCTTCTGGTAGCTCTGCTGATAATGTATCTGGTAACTATCTAGTATCTTCTGGTAGCTCTGCTGCTAATGTATCTGGTAACTATCTAGTATCTTCTGGTAGCTCTACTGATAATGTATCTGATAACTATCTAGTATCTTCTGGTAGCTCTGCTTCTAATATATCTGATAACTATCTAGTATCTTCTGGTAGCTCTGCTGCTAATGTATCTGGTAACTATCTAGTATCTTCTGGTAGCTCTGCTGATAATGTATCTGGTAACTATCTAGTATCTTCTGGTAGCTCTACTGATAATGTATCTGATAACTATCTAGTATCTTCTGGTAGCTCTGCTGATAATGTATCTGGCAACTATCTAGTATCTTCTGATAGCTCTGCTGATAATGTATCTGGTAACTATCTAGTATCTTCTGGTAGCTCTGCTGCTAATGTATCTGGTAACTATCTAGTATCTTCTGGTAGCTCTACTGATAATGTATCTGATAACTATCTAGTATCTTCTGGTAGCTCTGCTTCTAATATATCTGATAACTATCTAGTATCTTCTGGTAGCTCTGCTGCTAATGTATCTGGTAACTATCTAGTATCTTCTGGTAGCTCTACTGATAATGTATCTGATAACTATCTAGTATCTTCTGGTAGCTCTGCTTCTAATATATCTGATAACTATCTAGTATCTTCTGGTAGCTCTGCTGCTAATGTATCTGGTAACTATCAAGTATCTTCTGGTAGCTCTACTGATAATGTATCTGATAACTATCTAGTATCTTCTGGTAGCTCTGCTGATAAAGTATCTTGTTACTATCTAGTATCTTCTGGTAGCTCTGCTGCTAATATATCTGGTAACTATCTAGTATCTTCTAGTAGCTCTGATGCTAATGTTATTGGTAACTATCTAGTATCTTCTGGTGACTCTGCTGCTAATGTATCTGGTAACTATATAGTATCTTCTGGTAGCTCTACTGCTAATGTATCTGGTAACTATGTAGTATCTTCTGGTAGCTCTACTGCTAATATATCTGGGAACTATCTAGTATCTTCTAGTAGCTCTGCTGATAATGTATCTGGTAACTATCTAGTATCTTCTGGTAGCTCTGCTGCTAATGTATCTGGTAACTATCTAGTATCTTCTGGTAGCTCTGCTGATAATGTATCTGGTAACTAGTATCTTTTGGTACCTCTACTACTAATGTATCTGGTAACTATGTAGTATCTTCTGGTAGCTCTGCTGATAATATATCTGTTAACTATGTAGTATCTTCTGATAGCTCTGCTGCTAATGTATCTGGTAACTATCTAGTATCTTCTGGTAGCTCTACTGCTAATATATCTGGTAATTATGTAGTATCTTCTGGTAGCTCTGCTGCTAATGTATCTGGTTACTATCTAGTATCTTCTGGTAGCTCTGCTGCTAATGTATCTGGTAACTATCTAGTATCTTCTGGTGACTCCGCTGCTAATGTATCTGGTAACTATCTAGTATCTTCTGGTAGCTCCGCTGATAATGTATCTGGTAACTATCTAATATCTTCTGGTAGCTCTGCTGCTAATGTATCTGGTAACTATCTAGTATCTTCTGGTAGCTCTGCTGATAATGTATCTGATAACTATCTAGTATCTTCTGGTAGCTCTGCTGCTAATAGTAATTATCTGGTAACTATCTAGTATCTTCTGGTAGCTCTGCTGATAATGTATCTGGTAACTATGTAGTATCTTCTGGTAGCTCTTCTGCTAATGTATCTGGTAACTATCTAGTATCTTATGGTAGCTCTGCTGATAAAGTATCTGGTAACTATCTAGTATCTTCTGGTAGCTCTGCTGATGATGTATCTGGTAACTATCTAGTATCTTCTGGTGACTCTGCTGCTAATGTATCTGGTGCCTATCTAGTATCTTCTGGTAGCTGTGCTGCTAATGTATCTGATAACTATCTAGTATCTTCTGGTAGCTCTACTGATAATGTATCTGATAACTAGTATCTTCTGGTAGCTCTGCTGCTACTGTATCTGGTAACTATCTAGTATCTTCTAGTAGCTCTGCTGATGTATCTGGTAAGGTAACTATTGTCTTCTGGTAGCTCTGCTGCTAATGGTAATTATCTGGTAACTATCTAGTATCTTCTGGTAGCTCTGCTGATAATGTATCTGGTAACTATAGTGTATCTTCTGGTAGCTCTGCTGATAATGTATCTGGTAACTATCTAGTATCTTCTGGTGACTCTGCTGCTAATGTATCTGGTAACTATCTATTATCTTCTGGTAGCTCTGCTGTTAATGTATCTAGTATCTTCTGGTAGCTCTGCTGCTAATGTATCTGGTAACTATCTAGTATCTTCTGGTAGCTCTGCTGTTAATGTATCTAGTATCTTCTGGTAGCTCTACTGATAATGTATCTGATAACTATCTAGTATCTTCTGGTAGCTCTGCTGCTACTGTATCTGGTAACTATCTAGTATCTTCTAGTAGCTCTGCTGATAATGTATCTGGTAAGGTAACTATTGTCTTCTGGTAGCTCTGCTGCTAATGGTAATTATCTGGTAACTATCTAGTATCTTCTGGTAGCTCTGCTGATAATGTATCTGGTAACTATAGTGTATCTTCTGGTAGCTCTGCTGATAATGTATCTGGTAACTATCTAGTATCTTCTGGTGACTCTGCTGCTAATGTATCTGGTAACTATCTAGTATCTTCTGGTAGCTTTGCTGCTAATGTATCTGATAATTATCTATTATCTTCTGGTAGCTCTGCTGTTAATGTATTTAGTATCTTCTGGTAGCTCTGCTGCTAATGTATCTGGTAACTATCTAGTATCTTCTGATAGCTCTGCTGATAATGTATCTGGTAACTAGTATATTTTGGTACCTCTACTACTAATGTATCTGGTAACTATCTAGTATCTTCTGGTAGCTCTGCTGCTAATGTATCTGATAACTATCTAGTATCTTCTGGTAGCTCTGCTGCTAATGTATCTGATAACTATCTAGTATCTTCTGGTAGCTCTGCTGTTAATGTATCTAGTATCTTCTGGTAGCTCTGTTGCTAATGGTAACTATCTGGTAACTATTTAGTATCTTCTAGTAGCTCTGCTGCTAATGGTAACTATCTGGTTACTATCTACTATCTTATTTTTGCTCTGCTACTAATGTATCTGGTAAGGTAACTATTGTCTTCTGGTAGCTCTGCTGCTAATGGTTGGGATAATAACAGTCCTAAGCCACTACTAGCATTGTTTCAGTAGTTAATGTTTTACTATCTCTGGGGTTAACAGCTCAAACTGCTGTTGCTTCACCTTCTCTGAATGTCCCAGTAATTGAGAAAGGTAAAGGTATAAAAACTTGTGTCAAAGAATCTTTGACATATGAGATCTTTTATTTGGGATCCCATCTCCCATTAAATATTAAAGGGAGATTCATTGTCATTTGCAATTTTAAATAAGCCTATCTTAAAGTAGCCTTTAGAAAGGCTATTCTAGGCATATCTCTCTTTTTATGATTTTTGCAGCCACTTTCCAGAAAAAAACACTTTTATTCATATGCTAATTAGTCTTCAGGGAGCACAGGGGGAGTTACACCCGCCTGGAGCTTTCTTCACCGCCCCTTTCTTGCTTGAAGATCCCTACTGCATAGTGGGGAGGCATAATATTGGAGGCATATAGGAACTTTAGGGGCACGGAGTTGTATACATATGACGAATCATATCAACAGAAGAAGGCAGTCTATCCCATTATGAGATGGGGATAGACAGACATTGGTTTGTGGCTGAATCTTATGTTACCACAAAGGAATGTACATGCTAGACAAACTACCACTGCTCAAGGAACTTTGAGAAAGGAAATTTGTTTCTCTTTCAATGAATCACAGTGCAAATGAGAGGGAATTGCCGATATATGCACGAATGCACATCTTGCGCCAGTGTTTCAAAAGAGCAGCTCAGTCAGGACAGCGTCAGCCAAATACCAAGGAGTCGGATGTAAAAAGCATTGACTCCAGTGAACCTATTAAGAATGTCCCTGAGGTTGGTGCTTTATCCAGATAAACAAAAACCAGAATTATTATTTAATGGATTCAAATACGGTTTTGATGTTCCTGAGTTTACAGGTCAGGGTTGCACGTAGGTAGACAACCTGAAATCTGTCAACGTTCACATCAATATTGTTAGGGAAAAGGTGTTGAAGGCAATAGAGGATGGTAGAACTGCCAGTGCCTTTTTTTCTTCTGCTTTTTGTTAATTTCCAGCTATCCCCATTAGGAATAATTCCCAAAAAAGAGCCCAACTCCTTTCAGTTAATACATATTTTATGTTATCTGGGAAAAAAAACTCATTGAATGATGTTACAGATAAGTCCAATGCCTAAGCTAAATATCTTTCGACAGTTTTCTATCCCTTTTGAAGTTTGATTATTGTGCATTACTAGTCACAACTGGTAGAAAATCGGCATTCAGGCTCCTCCTTGGTAAATCCTAAGGGATAATCACTATGTAAGGGAATTGCCAGTTGAGCAATTCCCCAGTGCTGCTGCAGAACCCTGGAGGGAGGGGCACAACAAGACAGTGAGCCCTAAAGCTGAACCCCCCACTGTCCCTGGCTAACTTGCCTGATCTGTCCTAGGCGACAGCCAGCAACTGGTCGACAGTCCCTTCCTAATATAGGTGACAACACAGAACGCAGACAGGACAAACAACAACAAAGGGAGGTCATCTAGCCAAGGGGTCGGTAACAGTCGAGCAATGCAGTACAAAATCACAATCCAAGAGAATAGTCAAAGACAAAGCCAGAAGTCAGGAATAAGAATACAGGAAATAGCAGAAAAGGAGCTAGCAGGGACAAGTCACAAGACAGAATCAATAGCCAGTGACCATGTGAGGGCTGACGATCTGTTTATAGAAAGTCAGGACCTGCCCCAGACTAGATTGGTAGACAGGCTGTCAATCACACAAGCAAGGCTGAGATTAACTATTAGAGGAGCAGAGAGAAACAAAGGTGCAGGAGACGGGTGTGGCTGAAATTCATAGTCTAGGACAGTGTTCAGACTGAGCAACAAGAATCTTAACCAAGGAATCAAACTGAATACTCCTCCTGCGCCGCAGTGTGCGAGCCGAGGGTGGAGCAGAGACCCGAACAGGCAGAGACGTAACACATTATTTTTATGATAAATGTATGCCTTTGGGCTTTTCATTATCTAGATTTTATTTTGAAGCCTTTGCATCCTTTGTACACTGGGTAGTAGAAAAAGTATCACCTAACTCAGGTATTTTACATTTTACACTATCTAGATGACTTGTTAATACGTTCAGCCAATTCTTCTGAATGCTTGAATGCATTCAACAAATTCTTAGAAATAGACGTTTTTCAGAATTCACATTACTAGGGAAAAACTGTTTTCCCATGTAATTCTATTTATTTTTAGGAATTTCTATAGATGCAATAAAAATGGAATTCAGGCTGCTAACTGGGAAAACTGCTGAGAATTAAATCACTGCTTTTAGCTAAAAATAAAATAATCTTGAAAGAGTTACTATCGTTATTGGGTCTACTAGTCCTTACATCAAGAATAATACCAATGGTCAGGGTATATAAGACTATATACAGTAGAGCTACAAAAGGATTAAAGTCTCCTTTATGCTGTATTACATTAAAAAGAGATTTGAAGGAGAACTTAGGTTTATGGTTGGAGTTTTTTTTTAGCAAATTCAATGGCCATACCTTATAGCAATCTGAAACTGTTGATTTAGAGTCCCTTAATCTATTCACTGTAGCAGTGGGTTCAGTAGGATATGGCATGTTTTTCAGTGGCCATTGGTCAGCTGGATTGTGGTTGAAGAATTGGAAGGAAACTGGATTGGTTATGGATGTTGTATTACTAGAGTTATTCCCATTAGTTGTGGCAATTGAAATTTGGGATAAGTTATTTGCCAATAGTATTACTATATTATTAAATTCAGATAATAAATGAGCAGTTTATGCAGTAAACTGTCTTTTATCAAAATCAGAATCGAGTATTAAACTGCTGAGACATTTAGTATTATGTTGTCTACATCTCAATATTTGGCTAACAGCAAGATATATTGAAGGTTCAAAGAATCAAATTGCCGACTCATCTCTTTAGCAGTTGGCCAGATTACGGGAATTTGTTCCAGACACAGACAGCGAGATAGTGCCTTGTCTCCATCCCATCTATGGAACTTGATGTTGGACTAATTTGGGAAAATATTAAGAATTCTTTATCATCACAAAAAGGGCTAACTATATAGCTGCATGGAAAGACTAGACCTTCTTTCGCAGTCAAACTAAAGTGGATGCTTACCATTCAGACCTAAGACTTACACTAAACTATGAATCCCTAAAACGTACCTTCCTCTGTTCACGCTCCCACATTACCTCACAGGATACGATGCCGTATCAGACTAATTTTTTGTCCAAGCACCATCTGCACATTAAAGGACACGACTGGTGACGACTCATACAGCTTTATATATGTGTAATGACAGTAGCCTCTATTACAAAATTGACAAATGTTCGCCTTAGGGCCCAGCCATTCCTAGTTACGCCACTGCTGTCAAGATTTGATAAAGTCAAAAACTGTTCAGTTTTCTAAATGATCTTGATTTGCATTGAATGTTTTTGAGAATTCAGTTCTTTGTCCAGTCAATGGGGTGAATGAGTACTGTAAAGTTAAGCCTGTACCAGAGGGCATGCTTTTGCTATATGAAGATGGTTCTTGGCTAACAGCTTATCAGTTGTCAAGTGTTTTAATTAAGGGTCTTTTGTAACTTAATTTGGAGCAATTCAATTTTATCCTTTAGAATTGGTGCTGCCTCTGAGGCAGCTCGTCTAGGACTCTGCGAAGATTTAATTAATATAACAGGCAGATGGGAAAGTAATGGGTACAACATTTATGTTAGGCCAGATCTTCTTGTTAAAGAGGATGTCCAGCCTAAATAATATTTTCTAACTAGGCTGGGGGAGATTGAAAAAAAAAACCCATACTCACCTGTCCCCGTTGCTCTGGTGTCCTCCGAGGGTGGATCGGTTCAGTTGGCTGCCTTCTTGTTGATTGATTTCTCACCTTGATGTTCCGGATCCCTTACGCTTAGGCCGCTGATTGGTCTTTGCAGTTACGTGACTGCTGCGGCCAATCAGCGGCCCCAGGAAGGGAACAGGGGACGTCACAGGTAGTGAGGTGGTCTTTGGTTCCCTTCTTGAGGCCGCTAATTGGCCTCAGCTGTCACATGGGGTGGGTACAATGGAGACAACAACAGAGCTGCAGGCCCAAATCATGCAGGGAGGCGCCAAAGCATCGTGGATAGGTGAGTATGATTTTTTTTTTTTAATTTTTCACCTTCCCTGGCCTAATTAATAAATAATATAAATCTTAGGCCGGACAACCCATTTAACTAATAACTTGTTCTCTTATGGGTTTTAAGAATACCTATGCCTAGATTGTTGGTTACTCATTTGTAATTTGGGCCCAGAAGCAGGCTGTGGTACAGGATTATACTGTAAATCTTAATTTAGGTGAGTCTAATTCCTAATTTCTTGGTTTGGTTTTTGTGTCCTCCTTGGTTTTTCCTTTTTGAAATCAAGAGCATTGGCTTCATCTCCTCCTGACTTACTCATAATCCACGGAGGAGGCAATGATGTCTGGAGAGTTAAGATTTTTGACTTGTTATAGGAGATGAAGCGAGATTTCTCTATTTTGAAATCTTTATTTCAGAAAATGCTTCTAGATATTGTTGATCTTCTAAAGAATCTTTGTTTCTGGATAAAATTAGAAAAAGAATTACTTGCAGCATTTTTTTTTTTTTACCAGCACTAGGATATTTGAAGTTAGAAGGCTTTTACCGTTCAGATGCTATACATCTCTCAGATGTTGGATTCAAAGTATTTAATGTTGTCCTGCAGAATAAGATGAGAGTGTCGCAGTGGGGGGGGGGAGTGGCACAATATGGCAGTTGGGGTTTAATAAATGTTTAATAAAATGACAATATTAGTTCCCAACCTCTTATTTTATGTTACCTCTAACAAACATCATTGCCATCTTTAGCAACTATGGTTGTTTGTGTCTTCATTTATAATTTTGGATAAGATACGTTTTTTTTGGGGGTGGAGTGCCTTGTCCCATGTAAGAGGGCCCCAACCTTTCTGAATGGAAAGCAGGAACTCATGAGACAAGGACACCCCTTTACAACTTTTCATTGTTATTCCATAATTTTTTTTGTAGTATATTCGTTTTGGTTTATCCCATGCCCTCCCCCTTTGTTACTAATGGTCTTTGCAAGTCTTTCAGGTGGTCAGCTGTTATTTACCAGCAGTGTTTCAGGAACATTTGCTTACCTGCACAAGAGCTGCTTAACCCACGTGACTGAATGGTAAAGCTTCAGCGGGAACTGACATCTTTTAGATAAATATATGAGTCACTGTAACCGATTCCTGTTAGCTGGAGCGTGCCTACCTCTGAAGCAGCACCCATCCCTCTCCTTTTGTTGCAATTTAGCTTATTAATGGAGTTTGGTCACCCTGTTAAATATGGGGTGGATCAGTTCTTGGAGTTTGGCCGGTCAGCTGTTTATTATTTATGTTACCCGTAATAAATATAGTGGCCATTTTTAGCAACTGTGATTGTCTGTGTCTTCATTTATAATTTTATGTTTTGTTGGGGGTGGGCTGTCTTGTGGAGCATCACATACAGGAGGAGGGCTAACTAGGTGGTAGTGTGCACACCTACAAGACTTTCCTTATACTTGGTGCTCTACACACTCATGTATCTGAGACACTGCAACCTCATATGTTTATTTGTTACAACCAGAGAGGGACATTACTACTATTCATGAGGTCCATAACAACGTGAGGAAGGGATAACTCAACTTGTTCACAATAAGGGCTCACGCACATATCCATATTATAGCTGTTTTATACTGAGCGGCCCGTAATCAGGTCTCTTCTAAACCTCCATATAACTCTATTTTCATAGGGTTTTTTATAGGATTAGGTGGATAATGGGGCATGGTCCATCAGATGTTCAATGTATGTAAAGAATACTACTGGGGAAGAACATCTCTGTATTTATTGCATCTGAAAAAGATTGTACCATGCCCTCTGGTTGGGGCATGCAGAGGGTGGGGCCATCTGCACCGCCAGATTTGTTATCATTTGTACCAGAATCCTGGCGTAAATGATGCCAGACATGTACGCCAGCTATAAGTCAGCATACAATTCCCCCCTAGGCACACAGCCTGGCGCATTGAGCATGTCATTTATGAGGAGGCACACCCTCTGCCAGCTCAGGGCTATTAAGACTGGCTTTAGTAATGCCAGTCTTCATAAATCTGCCCTACTATTCCACAGGAGCTTTTATGACATCCCATTCTAATTCCATAGGCATTAATATGGAGTTGGTCTCCTGTGCTAAAACAGTTTCCACTCTTCTGGAAAGGCTCTCTACAAGTCTGTGGGAAATTTTGCCCATTCATCCAGAGCATTTCTTTTTTTAAACTGTAATTTTTATTGTGTTTTCAGAAAAAAAATTCTAAAACAACATACAAAGGAACAACAGCTATACAAAAATAAGGATAAGTGAGGGGAAACCAAGGGAAAATGGTAAAGAATGGATCCAAGAGTATATAACATACAAAAAAAGTATTTAGTCAGCCACCAATTGTGCAAGTTCTCCCACTAAAAAAGATGAGGCCGGCCTGTAATTGACATCATAGGTAGACCTCAACTATGAGAGACAAAATGAGAAAACAAATCCAGAAAATCACATTGTCTGATTTTTTAAGAATTTATTTGCAAACTATGGTGGAAATTAAGTATTTGGTCAATAACAAAAGTTCATCTCAATACTTTGTTATATATCCTTTGTTGGCAATGACAGAGGTCAATCGTTTTCTGTAAGTCTTCACAAGGTTGGCACACACTGTTGTTGGTATGTTGGCCCATTCCTCCATGCAGATCTCCTCTAGAGCAGTGATGTTTTGGGGCTATCTCTGGGCAACACGGACTTTCAATTCCCTGTAAAGGTTTTCTATGGGTTAGGCCACTCCAGGACCTTGAAATGCTTCTTACGAAGCCACTCCTTCGTTGCTCTGGTGGTGTGCTTGGGATCATTGTCATGCTGAAAGACCCAGCCACGTTTCATCTTCAATGCCCTTGCTGATGGAAGGTGATTTGCACTTAAAATCTCACAATACATGGCCTCATTCATTCTTTCATGTACACGGATCAGTCGTCCTGGTCCCTTTGCAGAAAAACAGCCCCAAAGCATGATGTTGCCACCCCCATGCTTCACAGTAGGTATGGTGTTCTTTTAATGCAACTCAGCATTCACTCTCCTCCAAACATGACGAGTTGTGTTTCTACCAAACAGTTCTACTTTGGTATCATCTAACCATATGACATTCTCCCAATACTCTTCTGGAACATCCAAATGCTCTCTAGCAAACTTCAGACGGGCCCGGATATGTACTGGCTTAAGCAGGGGGACACGTCTGGCACTGCAGGATCTGAGTCCCTGGCAGCGTAGTGGGTTACTGACAGTAGCCTTTGTTACGTTAGTCCCAGCTTTCTGCAGGTCATTCACTAGGTCCCCCCATGTGGTTGTGGGATTTTTGCTCACCGTTCTTGTGATCATTTTGACCCCACAGGGTAAGATCTTGAGTGGAGCCCCTGATGGAGGGAGATTATCAGTGGTCTTGTATGCCTTCCATTTTCTAATTATTGCTCCCACAGTTGATTTCTTCACACCAAGCTGCTTGTCTATTGCAGATTCAGTCTTCCCAGCCTGGTGCAGGTCTACAATTTTGTTTCTGGTGTCCTTCCACAGCTCTTTGGTCTTCACCATAGTGGAGTTTGGAGTGTGACTGTTTGAGGTTGTGGACAGGTGTCTTTTATACTGATAACAATGTCAAACAGGTGCTATTACTACAGGTAAAGAGTGGAGGACAGAGGAGCCT
This sequence comes from Leptodactylus fallax, assembly GCA_947044405.1. Classification (NCBI taxonomy): domain Eukaryota; kingdom Metazoa; phylum Chordata; class Amphibia; order Anura; family Leptodactylidae; genus Leptodactylus; species Leptodactylus fallax. The sequence goes on from CAMRHE010000394.1 coordinate 1,500,591, forward strand.
CTTAAAGAAGAAGTTACAGGTCTGTGAGAGCCAGAAATCTTGTTTGTTTGTAGGTGACCAAATACTTATTTTCCACCATAATTTGCAAATAAATTCTTTAAAAATCAGACAATGTGATTTTCTAGATATGTTTTCTCATATTGTCTCTCATAGTTGAGGTCTACCTATGATGTCAATTGCAGGCCTCTCTCATCTTTTTAAGTAGCAGAACTTGCACAATTGGTGGCTGACTAAATACTTTTTTTCCCCACTGTATATAAGAATAAAAAACAAGAAGCATCCCAATAATGGGAAGTCATAACATGAAACACAGAGCAATACTAACACAAGAGAAGACGACAAAGTGGGGGGGGGTACATAAGGGAAAGAAAGTCAGAGACCATGAAGGATACAGTATGTATCCCACAGGGACCAGATGGATTGGAAGGCCTCCATGGTGTTATTGAGCGAGGCAGTCAGATATTCCAGGCTGCTCACATCCTTAATATGAGTCACTTGAGTAGGGCCAGTGGGAGGGTGCACACTCTTCCAGCGGAGGGCTATAAGTGTCTTAGCAGCTGTACACATGTATGAGAAAAGTTTAGATGTCTTTTTACCCAGGTGTCAACGGGGTAATTTAAGCAGGTAAGTGAAGGGATCAAGCAGGACACCCTGAAGAAAAAGCGCAACAGTCAACACCTTGACCTCTGACCAGAAAGGGCGAATTAAGTGGCAGCTGCAAAAGATATGGAGTAGGGTGCCCACCTCAGAGAGACATCTCCAGCAAATTGTAGGCACACTAGGTTTGAGGGTATGCAGCAGGACAGGGGTGTGGTACCAATACATCAGCAGTTTATACTGGGTTTCATGGAACGTTATGCATGTTGATGACTTGGCTGCTCGAGACCAGATGATCTGCCATTGAGCCGGGGATATCTGTCTGTTCAGGGCCTCTGACCACCTGACCATATACTTGTGGACCAGAGGGGCCACAATGCATCTGTTAATTCAGCACCTAAAGACTGGAAGTGTTGTCTGGTCAGTAAATGAGCAAGTAGCTGGACCCATTGTTCTGGCAGGGAAGCAGAGGGTGAGGCATGGCGGTCATATTGCTGAAGGAGGGACCATGGTGGAGCATCACCCCCAGTGTCTAGTATAGCAGAGGTGGAGCATTCAGAGGGCCCAAATGCAACAGGAGGTTCTGTGCAGTGCACAAGGGCAGCAGCAGTAATAGTTTTTAGTGCAGCATCAGGGACTGGTGAAGACGGGACAGCGGAGGACACTTGCTGATGACTGACCTGGTTACACTGCGAGGGTTCTGGACCATCAGGCTGCGGAGGGACAGAGACAGGAGGAACCAGAGGCTCAGTGAGGAGAGATGATGGCAGGAGCAGAGCCAGAGGCATCAGAGAGAGCGTTGGCTGCTTCTCTGCAGCGGGTCCGGGCTGGAGCCGATAACAAGCGTGATGCAGTGATAGACATTGCCTGGGGCTGCAGGACATCCTGGGAGGCCGTGGAGGGAGGTGGCAGGAGCGCTGGAGCCATTGGAGCGCCAGCCCAAGATGGATGCCGGCGCAAAGAGGAACAGAGTGGTGAAGGTCCAGGGAGCAGGTAGGAGACAAAGGACGGCTGGGTAGAACCGTCACCAGAGGCAGGGGTCAATAAAGGCCCTGACAGGTGCAAGGCACACTTCATTTATTAAGAGACTCCAGCCTCTAATAATAACTAATAATAACGTTATTTATATAGCGCCAACATATTCTGCACTTTACAAATCAGAGGACACATAAACAGACAGTATTTGACATTACAATGTGCCAGAAAATTAACATATCAAACAATGAGGGCCCTTCTCGCAAGAGCTTACAATCTATGAGGAAATAGGGAGACACAAGAGGTAAGAGGGTTTGTTTGGTACAACGGTCCATCCTTCACATTGTTCTACATCTCTTATCCTAAGCTATCCTTCCTACTCTATTCCTCAGAACCTGTACCCGCCATCTAGAAGTTAATCTGCACTCCATGCACTTAGTACCTGTATATTCACAGATACCGGTTGGTGACACCTTCAGTTATATGACTTTATTTATTAAAAGATGGCTGGTCCATTGTACCAAACAAACTGTGAAAGATCCTCCGTGCGCCAAACCGCTTTGGCCACACCCTGAGTCCTCTTTCATATAAAAACCACACTCACCGCCAGTGAGTGCCGGGTTCACCAGATAAATACAAGACAAGCCTTCTAAATTTTATATTTATTAACCCCTAAATGGGTCGGTATTAAAATCTAACATATACAGTTCAGAACAGATATGCAGATATATGAAAGCATTAACAGTTACTAGTTACAAGATACAGTACAAATAAAATAAAAGGGATAAAAGGTGAAATAGTTACTTTACCACACATGTCCTTGATGTGGTTCTATAGTCCAACACTCACACATGGCATGCGTGAGTCACCAGTGGAGGCCGTTTAGCATGTGGCATTAAAACAATAATCCAGCCTGCATGCTTTTCACAGGAATCTCAGCATTAGTCTAGTAGTCTCAACAGAATCTCATCACAGCAGCCTCTCCTCATGGTCTGTCTGTGTCAACTCTGTAGCATAATCCCAGCACAGTCTTCATAACATGATCTCCATAGTGTAATCTCCTCCCACAGACCTCTTACCTCATCTTTTATACCCTTTATGCCACCTCCCAGAATGAGGTCACCGGCGACAGTACGTCTGATGAGTTCATTCAATCAAATCCAGATCTTTTGTATAGAGCTGAGACAAAGTGAATTGATACCCTGTTATCAGTCATATCTGATCAACAGCCCAGGCTTGAACAATGCACTATTGTTTGATCAGCCAGGGCTGTATAGGAATACAATGGAGCCCTATTGTTCCAGCCTGGCCACTACTGCCAATATGCACCTAGGCTTATAGCTGCGCATAGTATGAATGAGTGCAAGCAAGAAGGGAGATCCTATACCCAGAGATCAAAATACATCTGAGTTATAGCCACACTTAAGCAGAATCATCACACCTCCCCCTTTAAATGGGGCTTGCAGGAAGTAGGGGCCTACGCCCCTCTTCTGAAAGCACCTCCGCCTCCAGCTTCTCAGGCTCTGGCCCCAAGGCTTCCTCACCTCCCCCCGGGGTCCCAGCAGACTCGGGCCTTGTCAGACTCTAAGGGTGGTTGGGCGGCACGCGCCTTCAATACGTCCAGACTAGGGTCAGCTTGGATAGCCTCTCTTAACTCTTGGCTGGAGTGAGACAAAAGAGAGGTGCATGTTACATAGCTGCTGGCCCCTTCTGTCTCTCTAGTCTGACTAGGGACGCTTCTAAGGCCCAGGCTCTGAGCCACGTACACTTGGCTACCTCCTGCCTGTTCTGGGTCCGCCTTCTGAGTGCGGGCATCCCGTAGCTTTACACTCATGACCTCAGGCCCTTGGGATACCATTCCAGAGATCCCATCCCGGCAATCTCTGCTCTCCTGGCTACCCTTGGCCTGCTCTCTCAGGGTCTCCCCCACACTAGCCGCTAGTTGGGAGAGTTCTAGGGGGTTCTGCACCTCCCCCTTTGCTTCCAAATCTACATCCTGTTTCTCCTGTACTTGGGTGGGTGATGGTGATACCTTGGGCAAATGACTGAGATCATGCTTCCCCAAAACATCCCCCCACAATACATTGACAGGTAATATATTGGACATACCCTCTTCTTGGATCACACCTCCAGTACCCCATGCCATCTGCACTTGGGCCATGGGCACTCCTGGAATAGAACTGGACCGAAGAGACGTGTATGTCTCATACCGGCCGGACTTCTCCGGCTTCAAGGGAGTGAGGCTAGTCATGGCGGTCTCAGCACCGACTCCAGGTGGTGTAGGCAACGGTTCAAGGGTCGGAACGCCCTCCACCCTGGTAGCACTCTGGCTGCGGGCTAACACCGCACTACCAGCAGTCCGTCCCTCACCTGGATCGGCCATGAGATCCACATAGCCTACCTGACCATCTGGCACATGGTCAGCAGTTGGGTGCTCATCGGATACACTGGGCGAAATAGTAGAAGTCGCTTCCAGTGACTCAGAAGAGCTACCCTGTACACTTTCACAACAAGCATTGGCAATTACATTGACAGTACATTCATCAGCAATTGTTAATTCACCCCGGGCCTCAATGACATTTATGGTAGACAGATTAACAAGCTGGGAGGGAAACGCCACCGCAGATGTAGGTGTGTCTACAGACAAGGTCTCATTGGTTCCTAGCACGGGGGTGAACCAAGCATCAATAACATTTTTGCTGAGCTGGGTTGCAGGAAGCTCGTTTGCATCTTCCCTGCTCTCAGCTGAAGGCAACTCATTAGCATTTACATTAACTGCCATGGGAAGTATCTCAGAGGGGGGGTTACGGGCCCTCTCTGCAGATATGACAGACACATTATCAGCATTAATCATAGACAGTCTATCACAGTAAATTGGGGTGCTCCCCACCCCATATTGGGACATCATAGGTCCTAAATCACTTCCCAACAGTACCTTAGCAGGCAAATCAGTCAATAGTCCCACAGTCCGCATTCCTTTTCCTGCACCCCCATCCAGACACACAGATGGGCCACCTGCTGTGGCTTGAGAAGCAAGGAAGTTCTCAGGGTAGTTGGGGCACTCCTTCTTGAAATGTCCTGTCGGGTTACAGGCATGGCCCCAACACACCTCCCCTTGGGGTTTGGGGAAGGTCACTAGGGCGCCCAGAGTTCTTGGGACAGGGGAGGGACCACCCGGGGCATAGTGTGTCTCACCCGGCGTGACGACAGACGGCTGTGGTGAACTACGACCTGGCCTCTCGTTCCAACTTGAGGGACTGTGCAGGGTTGTTGGAGTTTGCGCTTGCTGGGAGAGCTCCATCCTTTTGAGCTCAAGCTGAAACTCCCTCTCGGCCTGTTGCTCAGCAGCCTGTCGTTCAGCAGCCTTCCTCTCTCTCTCTGCCTGTCGCTCAGCAGCCTCACGATCAGCCTGCCGTTCTCGTTCTGCGGCCTGCCGTTCTCGTTCTACAGCTTCCTGAAACCAGTGCAACGCCTGCTGGTATATCTTAGGTGCTTAAGTGCTGCAGAGCCATTTGCCAGACTGAAGCCATTCCTCCCACAGCAAGGCTGGGGTTACTGGTCTCTCCTGGTGAAGTAATCCTTGGGACCGGGCTGCTTGCTGCACTTCCTGGTCTAGCCCCAAAATCAGGACTCTGCATAGCTGTGGCTGCTTCCATTTCAGCCATACGCTCAGGATCTCCAAAAGCCTGGTTCAGCAGTTCTGGAGATCTGCTTCTGAGCCCACTAGCCATCCACTGGTATTTGCCAAATAAAAGATAGGATAGAATACAAAGAGTAAGGGGGGGGGGGAACAGCACTGTATCAAACTTTCACTGTATCTTAATGCTTGCTTTAATACCGAGCTTGTCTCATAGGATTACCATAATCCCCAGCATGTGAGTGATATAGGTCACCAACACACGCCGTTTATCCTAAGATCCCACCACGCTGCCACCAACGTGAAAGATCCTCAGTGCGCCAAACCGCTTTGGCTCACACCTGAGTCCTCTTTCATATAAAAACCACACTCACTGCCAGTGAGTGCCGGGTTCACAAGATAAATACAAGACAAGCCTTCTAAATTTTATATATTTATTAACCCCTAAATGGGTCGGTATTAAAATCTAACATATACAGTTCAGAACAGATATGCAGATATATGCAAGCATTAACAGTTACTAGTTACAAGATACAGTACAAATAAAATAAAAGGGATAAAAAGTGAAATAGTTACTTTACCACACATGTCCTTGATGTGGTTCTATAGTCCAACACTCACACATGGCATGCGTGAGTCACCAGTGGAGGCCGTTTAGCATGTGGCATTAAAACAATAATCCAGCCTGCATGCTTTTCACAGGAATCTCAGCATTAGTCCAGTAGTCTCAACAGAATCTCATCACAGCAGCCTCTCCTCATGGTCTGTCTGTGTCAACTCTGTAGCATAATCCCAGCACAGTCTTCATAGCATGATCTCCATAGTGTAATCTCCTCCCACAGACCTCTTACCTCATCTTTTACACCCTTTATGCCACCTCCCAGAATGAGGTCACCGGCGACAGTACGTCTGATGAGTTCATTCAATCAAATCCAGATCTTTTGTATAGAGCTGAGACAAAGTGAATTGATAACCTGTTATCAGTCATATCTGATCAACAGCCCAGGCTTGAACAATGCACTATTGTTTGATCAGCCAGGGCTGTATAGGAATACAATGGAGCCCTATTGTTCCAGCCTGGCCACTACTGCCAATATGCACCTAGGCTTATAGCTGCGCATAGTATGAATGAGTGCAAGCAAGAAGGGAGATCCTATACCCAGAGATCAAAATACATCTGAGTTATAGCCACACTTAAGCAGAATCATCACACAAACCCTCTTACCTCTTGTGTTAAGCCTGCCTAAACAGATGTGATTTTAAGGCAGTTTTGAAGCTGTCATAGTTGGGTGTTAATCTAATTGTCCAGGGTAGAGCATTCCAGAGCACTGCTGCAGCTAAAGAAAAGTTTTAGAGATGGGAGTGGGATATTCAGATAACAGATGGTACAAGTCTAAGGTCATTGGCAGAACGGAAAGGACGGTTAGGGTGGTGATTAGATGTAGGGCAGTACAGCACTATGGATGGATTTATGGTGTGATAATTTTTATATTGTATTCTGTGGTGGATTGGCAACCAGTGCAGTGACTGACAGAAGGTAGAAGCATTTGAGTACTGGTTTGACAGAAAGAGGAGTCAGGTGGCTGCATTCAGGTCAGATTGTAGAGGGGAGAGTTTAGTAAGAGGAAGTCCAATTAGAAGAGAATTGCAATAGTCAAGACGAGAGAGAATCAGAGTGACAATGTGGGTTTTTGATGTTTCCACAGTGAGAAAAGGGAGAATTTTTTTGAGGTGCAGGTGACAACAGTGTTCAATTGTCTGAATATGTGGGGTGAAGGTAAGATTTGAGTCAAATACAACCTCGAGACAGTGGACATACTGCCTAGGTTTTATAGTAAGACCACGGACAGAAATGAAGATATCAGGGTTAGGTTGGTCAGTAGATGGAGGGAACAGAAGTAGCTAAATTTTTTTTAAGATTCAGTTTTAGTGAAGAGAAGACATGTTGTTAGAGACAGTCACTGGTGTTCTGTAGTAGTGCAGGAGTGATGGAATGAGGTATATACTTGGGTGTCATCAGCATAAACTTGGTATTGAAATGCCTCGGTCTGAACTTCGCTCCCTCCAAAAGTCAATATTCCAGTTTATATGGAATTCTAAGCGCCACCACATCCCCCGCTTGGTGATGTTATCAGCCAAGAACAAGGGGAGGTTGGTTCTTCTACATGTTTTGCATTACTATTGGGCATCCCACTTACGTTGTGTTCCGTTTTGGGCTGCGCCACAAGCCTACACAAAGTGGGTTGAGATTGAAAAGCTCTAGCTAGCGCCAGTCCACCCTAATGCATTCCTGTGGTGCTGTTCCTCCCCCCTTCACTCCACCCCCCTCCTCGGACCCATTCACTTCACGCGAGCTATTTGGATAACCTGCTCCAAACTCTTTCCCCTAGCGTTGCCGCGTTCCTCTATGATTTCTTTCCTGTACAATCTGCTCCTCCCAGGGGGATTCTCAGCTGCTATGGTCCGGCCCTGGAGTAAGCTGGGTCTCTTCCACATTGCTGATCTGGTTGACCCGACAACCTTGGAGCTCAGGCCCTTTGACTATTTCACCTCTGTGTTGCGCTTGCCTACCTCGGAGTGGTTCCACTACCAGCAAATAGTCCATTTGGTGGCCTCCCAGTTTGGATCCTTGAAGGTTTCAGTACCTACTGCTTTTGAAAGAATATTCCGAGCTGGTACCTCTTTGAGTGGACTGATCTCGGGTATCTATAGGCTCCTCTCCCGAGAGACGGGCCCCCCTATCTCATAAATATATGACCAAATGGTCAGAGGCTCTGGATAGGCAGATCTCACCTGGACAATAGCAGATTATTTGGTCCCGTGCGGCCAAGTCCTCGACATGTGTAACTTTTCAGGAAACCCAGTATAAACTACTTATGCATTGGTACCAAACCCCCGCCTTGCTTCACTCCCTTAATCATGGCATTCCCTCTGTTTGTGGGGGTGGGTACACTGTATCATATTTTCTGGGATTGTGTGCGGATGCACCCCTTCTGGATGGAAGTCCCTTACTGATATTTTTATATAGGGTGTTCCTTTGAATCCCCTCACCTATTTGCTTAATCTCCCCCCCAGATACCTAGGTAAGAAGACCTCCAAACAATTTATTACCTATGCACTGCTGCCAAAACACTCATTGCTCTCCTACTGGTCCACAGCTTATTGCTCGTATGAAGGACGTCCGTAGTATGGCGTACCTGACTGCCTCCCTTAATCATAAAGTGGAAGCTTTTGATGCTGTGTGGTCATACTGGGACACGTACTGTATCTTACAAGGTTTCTGATTCCCCCCCCCCCTTTTTTTTTTATCCCTCTTTCCTTTGTTGTCCACCCCGTATTTTTGATGGTACTGTTTGATAATTTTTTGTGTGTACTTTTCTTTGGTTGCTTCTATATAGTTGGGTGTACAAGTCACATGTCTACGACTATGTTTTTTTCTTCCATTTTCGTTCCTCATTTTGTTATTGTATTACATTATTATTGTATTATTATAAAAATGTTAATAAAAATTACATTTTAAAAAAAAGATGGTATTAAAAGCCAAATCTGCTGATAGTTTGTCTGATAGAGGCTGTGCAGAGAGAGAAGGGGAGGCCTAGGAGTGAGCCCTGAGGAACCCCAACAGCAAGGGTAAGAGGAGAAGAAATTGCACTGGTGAATGATACAATGAATGAGTGGTCAGAAAGATAGATAAACCAAGAGAGAGCGGTGTCCCTGAGGCCGATAGAGTGGAGCATAGTGTGGAGGAGTTGGTTTTCTACAGTGTCAAAAGCTGCTGAGATATCCAGAAGAATAGTTCCCTTTTGATTTAGCCATCAGGAGATCGCTGGAGATGTTTGTAAGGGCCGTTTTTTGTAAAGGGCATGAAAACCTGATTGTAAGGGGTCTAAAACAGATTTAACGGAGTGATAGAGGATTAGGCAGGAATAGACCAAGCATTTCAGGAATTTTGAGATGAAAAGGAGGTTAGAGACGGGTCGATAGTTAGCAGCACAGGATAAGTCTAGGGAGGATTTTTTTCAGTAGTGGGATTATGACAGTATGTTTCAGTAAAGTGAGTTGTAACAGCAGGGTACAGAGACTGGAGGAGGTGTGATGGGATAGGATCACTTGTGCAAGTAGTAGGGCGAGAAGAAAGTAGCTGGGAGTCTTCTTCTGTTTCTGGGTCAAAAAATGAGAGCTCACAATGAGGAGCAAAGGAGGGAAGGTGAAGAGATTGGGTTAGTTCCTGACAGAGGTTGTCGATTTTGTGCTTACAGCCACGTGGCCATGTCTTGAACAATGAGGACTGTGACAGGTACATATCCCTGTCACAGTGAAAGGAGTGAAAGGTATCAAAGAGTCATTTATGGTTATTAGAGAGAAGAGATGAGCGTAGGGTTGTTTGGCGAGGTGAAGGGCGGAGCTATAGGGTTTGAACATAAACTTAAAGTGAAGAATATCTGCAGATTTGCTGAGCAAATGCTGAAAAAACACGTGTTTGAGGAGGGTGCTAAGGTTGCCGGTGTCTGTGTTGGGAGTTTCAGACAGTGAAGGGTGCTACTTTATGCAGGCTGGTTTTGAGAATCTCATTTTAGTGCTTGGTGGCCAGTTCAGGACAGGAGAGAGAAGAGATGGGAGACAGTGATGACTGTAGGGTGTATGAGAGGTATGTTTATAGTACGTAGGTTCCTGTTTGTGTGGTAGGTCAGTGTGTTTTGCAAAGGACAAGAGCTTTTCATAGTAAAAGGAAAGGTTGTGGTCAGAAATTGGTAGCATTAGTAAGGACAGAACAGAGCTGTAAGAAGACCAGATCAAGAATATTACTATCTTTATGTGTGGAAGAGACCAAGAGAGGTGGTTAGTAACACAAGTCTACACATTTTCAAAAGTTGTTTGGTTCAGAAATAAAATTAGCCATTTCTTAATGATTTTCATGTGCTTAATTCAAAAACTGTCAATTGGCTCTAGTTTCTATGATATCGAAGAATTCTCTTTTTACTGTTATGTAAATTGTATAGATAATATATAATTGTGACTTTTGCAATCATATAGGCGCAAGTTTATTGTTCATAAAATTTTGAAATATATTCTGAAGAAACTTAGCTGTATTTAAAATCAACTATAATTTACAGACATGTCTAAGCACTTTACAAATTATATATTTAGGCTAATATGTTATTGAACTCTGCAACAATCCGATGCCTGTCTTGTATTCTTGTCTGATGAAGGGAGCTAGCTAGTACTCCTGAAAGCTTACTTATAAATATACTCAGTTAGCCTCTAAAAGGTATCGTCTGATTTCTTCACTCTTCCACTGTCTTGTGTTCAGGCATCGGATTGTCTCTGGTAACTGTCCAGCATTAGTCTGCAAGCATTGATGGGTTCCATTTACCCTGATATCTTTTTTCCATAGTTGCAATTTCCTGGCGAAATTGCTCACCATGTTCATCACTCACCGTTCCACAGTTTGGTGCAAAGAAGTCTAGATGAGAGTGCAAGAAATTAATCTTTAAATACATGTTACATCCCAGGTTTTTATATGACTTGAAGAGATTTTTCACCAGCTCTTCAGTTATCTGCCTTGGTGTTTCCCAGAAAATTTGTTACTACTAACCGGAATGCTTCTCATGCAGCCTTTTCCTTGCCACGCAGCAAACAGTGAAACTCATCATCTTGAAGAAGCACACGAATCTAAGTATCAATAAAGCCTCCTTCCTTTATCTTTGCTTCACTCAACTTTGGAAACTTGTAGGAGATACTTGAATGCCTCTTCATTTTTATCCATCGCCTTTACAAAGTTCTTCATAAGACCCAGCTTGATATGCAATAGAGGTAGCAGAATCTTTGTTGGTTCAACGAGCGCTGGATGCATAACATTTTTAGTCCCTGGCTGCAGTGATTGTCGGAGTGGCCAGTCTCATTTCTTGTACGACTGTCCCATTCACATAGGAAGCGACTAAATGACTAAAGTGTATCGACTAATGTGTATCCACCCTGGAGACCAAGCACTAGCGCAACCACTTTAAAGTCACCATAGATGTTGATCATAGTTTATGCATCTCAAAAGCTGTTTCATGTTGTTATACAGTATGTTTCCTTCATGTGAACTGCATAACCAATTGGAACTGATGGTAGTGCATTGCCATTGTTAAGTAAGACAGCTTTAAGACTCAGCTTGGATTAATCGATAAAGAGTCTCCACTCAACTAGGTTATAGTTGATGTTGAGAGCATCCACTAAATTGCAGAGGTTATTGCATGCAACAAGATCACCTTATTTGAAGAAGAATTGGACAAGATGCTTTTGACGGTCCCGGAACAAAGAAATCCAAACATCATCTGCTAGCAGGTTTCACTGTTGAAGGCTGGAACCTAAGTTTAATTTGGATTACATCACCTGGCCTTAATTGGCATCTTTCTATTGGTCATTCTGAGATGATGCAATTCTAGTAGATGCAATACTGATGATGCAAACTTTTCCCAGTATTGTATTAAAGGCTGTGAGAAATATCTAAAGCTCCCCTGTATCATGAAAATTAGAGCCAATTTCAAAATTTGAGCATCATTAATTTCGATCTCGGCAGCCCAAAATTAGTTAAGATCAACTGTTTTCATGTCTGAACCAATTTGGTTGTAGACCAGTGTAATAGAAGGCGAGAGACTGATGGGGAGACAGATGTTAATGGGAATGTTAAAATCACCCATAATGAGAGTAGGAGGGCCTCTTAATAAATCAGGCATACATCTGTGCGCCACAATGTAAATCAATACTAGTCAGGAACTGGTGTAGACTTCCTGTATTGAGCACATTTGGCCCAAAAAAAGGCCTTGTGCCAAATGTTACTACAATTTCCTCCAATATTTATAGTGATCGACTAATGTAATTTAAATAAAAATGGCCCAATTACTATTGAAATTGCAGGGCTGGCTCCATACCAAAGTATTGTTAGAACAAGCTCACACCTCACGCTAACACTATTATGCATATTTACTTGTTAACAGCAGTTTGGTTTTGTGGTGAAAGGGGTTTCCTGCCAAATGAATTTTTCATCCTGATGACCTATCCACTGATTTCCAGGCGCCAGAACCTGATGCAGGAAACGCGTGCAGGCTGCTTGATTAGTGTAGTGGGTGGGCCTGCAGCACTGCCATTACTTGAGTAAGAGCAGCCTGCAAACATTCCCCCAACTACTGCACCAGCCTCTGGCACTTGGAGACTGTCAGAACAGCTGGGCACCCACAGATCACATACTGATCAGTCTGAAAAATCTGTTTGGGGCCAGGAAACCCCTTTAGGTTAAGGCCCCACGTAGCAAGCACTTGGGGAAAAACCGCAGTGATTTTGACAGAAAGTTCGCCAAGTTTTCCTCTGCGGACTTTCTGCTTCAATTATACCTATAGGGAAACCTCTGGCGTTTCCGTAGGTATAACTGACATGCTGTGATTTCCAAAACCGCAATGGTTTTGGAAATTGCTGCATATCTACAGTGTGTATTGTAGCACAAAGTGGGGATGGGAATCGCTAGAATGCCATCCACTTTGCTGTGACTGTAAAACGCCATGGCGTTTCCGCCATGTGGGGCCCTGGCCTTAGGCTGGGGTTTTTTTTCGTTTTGTTTTTTTTTTGTTGCAGATTTTGCTGTGGTTTTTTTTTGAGCCAAGAGTGACTTTAAAAGGAATGGGATATATAAATGAATCACTTATACTTCTCCCTTCTCTTAAATCCATTCCTGCAACAAAAAAAAGCAGATTTTCTGCAACGTGGGGCCTCAGCCATTAACTAGCCATAATTATTTCATCTTTTTTCATTAATAGAAAACAGCAGCAAAATGCAGAGCTGTGTTGTGGCCACTACCTTTATTAAAATCGGATATTCAGTGTTTAGTAGGACAGATTTTCAATTCCTTAATATTTTCTCATCTTCTTTGAGAGGATCAACCCCCTTGAAGATAATTTTAGGCCGGGGTCCCACGTGGCGTAAACCCCATCCACACCTACCGAAAAAAATGTGTTGCCGCCACAGTTTTTCCTGCAGCGCTTTTTTGCTACGGCCGCTACATGGGGCCTTAGCCTTAAAGGAGTATTTCTTGCTAATGTATACACAGGTCTCTGCAACGTGCTGTATTGGGAGTCTAAGAATGCGGGCCAAAGGGGACCGGCATATATATTAGTAAATAATAATTAGTAAATGGACTGGTAAGGGCCCATTCAGACAGCTGAAAAAAAAAAGAGTAATTGAGGTGGACTTCTTCCTGAGATTCCATTTCATTTTCGAGCCTTCCAGCTAAAAGCCAAAGCAGAGCTTTCACTTGTTGAACATCCTCAGATGAATGGGGATGATCAGCTGACTGACTCATGCCTCACGTTCTGTGGCAAGATTGAGCAAGGCCCTTATTTTTTCAGTGCACTTTTTCAATCTCAGATTCAGGACAGAATAGGGCACTGATTCTAGGGCGGATGCACCAAAAAATCAGCATCAAATTCCGCTGTATGAACGTATACTAAGCTTTATTTTTCCCTGCATGGCCTCTTTAACGTTCTTTTGGGTAGGTGTCCCAAAGAGGTTTAATTTACTTGTTATAAACATTCCCCATTATGCAATAGGACATTTGAAAATCCCATTTCTATTCTAGCATAGCACATCTGCTTATGGTAGTGACATAGAGCAGCAGATAAAATGCAAGACAAATGCCAAGTGTGGATTAATAACACCTGTGACCTGGCTTGTTAACCCCTGGAGACACAGATGTACTTACTTGGAGATGAAGTGTAACCTTCACAATCTGTCTATAGCTTTGCTTATTCTGCCTAGATACTTGTTTGAACTAGTGTTGATCAGCCAAGGGTTTCCTGGAAACTAGAATTACCACATGCTCTGAATCTAGTCTAGTGGCCAATCACAGGAAACGCTGGCCTATTTAAACCCACAGCTTTCTACATCCTGTGTCTGATTATTTTGGCCTGCAAGTAATCAACTCCTTGCGGAATTTCTGAAACCTCCAATTCCGTGAATAACTCTGCATATTTTGCAACACCATTTACATTCCAAACTCTGCATTCGGTCAGACTAGAGTTGATAACTTTTTGTGATGCATTCATTTCTTTAAACCTCAAATATGAGAACCAGCATCATTAAAAATATGAGACCCAACATAAATTGGTCAGCCATGAGATTATGAGTTCCTGTACGTGTAGCATTTTTATCTGTGGTCAAAATACCAAATTACTGTAGTTTTGTGTTTCAGTGCGCATGTTTAAGTACTTCAACTCTACTTGACCAATCGAGGCATGGACTCTATGAAGCTTCTGAAGGTGGCCTGTGGTATACAGCACTAAGATGCAAAGGCATAGCTATAGGTTGCTACTGAGCCCTGGATCCTGAGGAGGACCCAACGGTACCTCTGACACATAAAATTTTCCACTATTCTAAAGGTCACGAGGTAGGTATGGGCCCCATTGCAGATTTTGCATTGGGTCCCAGGAAATTCAAGTTACATCTCTAACGGACACTAGCAGAGCCCAGCATATTCAAATAACTCATAATGGGTCCATCATCTTTATAGGAAGAACATTACAGCAAACTGAAATATTTTTCCCCTCAAATATGAACTTCTGTCATATGAAAAATTGGAATCTCATCTTTCATACATTTTAGGCACTGCAAAACATAGAACAGTGGTTCTGGTGTTGTAAATGAGCTGTCTCAGCTTCTTTCCATTATACTAGAGCTTGCCCCCCCTATACCCCAATGAGAAGCAGTGAGCATTTCAGCTAGCAATAGAGAAACAAGGAAAATAATGTATCAAGTGAATTTCAACACAGGATTTCACAGAAAGCAGCCAAAATCTATTAAAGTATATTACAACATTTATTAATATCACAAATGCTGCCAGAAAATTAAAGGTTGTTTGAAAGTTTATATATGGTTTAAATGAGGTTTTATGAGCCATCAAGGCTACAAACTGAGGATAAAGCTGTCCATATACATTAGATGTGTATAGGCCATTTTTATTGATTGGTTCGGACTATCTAACATCTAATGGGGGACTCCCTACAACTTCCCCAACAGCAGATGTTGGGAGAGAGAAGGTTTATGGCTGTTTGGAGCTAGGGCCACACGTTGCAGAAAAGTTGTTTTTTGGTGCCATTTTTTGAGCCAAGGACAAAAGTAGACATAATCATGTCCATAAACGTTTCCCATTCCTTAGCTTTGGCTCAAAAAAAAATGCAGCAAAATCTGCAACAAAAAAAAACACAGCTTTACAACAATGTGTCCTTACCCTAAAGGAGCTTTCCAAACTGGAGGCAAAGTTTGAGACTGAAGACCTACTCTCAGGATATGTCATCAGTATCAGATCATTAAGGACCTGACACTTGGACCGAGCTGTGGTACTGCAGCCTTGCTGCTATACAATGGACAAAGCAGCCTACTTCTCCCTCCATCACCTGTATAGGTTCTGGAGGTTGCCTGGAACAGCTGATCAGTGAGAGGCACAAAATTGGTCCCCAGTCCAAAAAAACCCTTTAAGGCTTAGGCAGTTTTCCTCTGCGGACTTTCTGCTTCAATTATACCTATAATTGACATGCTGCGATTCCCAAAACTGTGACTGTAAAACGCTGCGGTTTTTTCCACGCCATTTCCGTCGCCAGCAAACCTTGGCATTTACGCCATGTGGGGCTCCGTCCTAAAACTGAGGCCCCACGTTGCGGAAACTAAACTTTTTTGTGTTGCGGATTTTGCTGCGGTTTTTTGAGCAAAAGCCAAGAATGGCTAAAAAAGGAATGGGAAATATATATAAAGTTCTTATATTTCTACCTTCTGCTCAATTCACTCCTGGCTTTGGCTCAAAAAACCGCATGAAAATCTGCAACAAATAAATTTGCATTTTTGCAACATGGGGCCTTGGCCAAAGGCTAAGGCTACATGGAAAAGCTATTTTTTTTTGTTTTCCGATTTTGCTGTGGTCTTTTGAGCTAAAGCCAAGAGTGGCTTCAAAAGGAAAGGGAAATATGTAGGAAGCTCTTATACTACTCCCTTCTGCTAAACGCATTCCTGGCTTTGCCTTAAAAAAATGCAGCAAAATATTCAACAAAAAACACAGCTTTTCTACAATGTGTGGTCCAACTTTAAAGTGTAACTCCCAATTTTTGTGGATTATATGGCCCCCACACAGTATTATATGCTCCACAGTAGCCCCCACACAGTATTATATGTTCCACAGAGGCCCCCACAAAGTGATAGCTGGACCCCTTTCCATTAATAATATGTATAGCGGTTGGGGAACCAGGCCTTCCCTGACTGCTATCATGGTGGCCGAGGCCCCAGCCATTTCCATCTAGCCGCGGGCCCCGTACCCCTTTGGGCCTGGTTGCACCCCCTGCGACTGCGATCGTTACGCCACTAGTTGTAGCATTTGCCAAAGGGGGAATAGTTACTTGAAATCTCTGTATCTCCAGTTTTATATAGCATACAAATAGTTCTGTTTTCACATGCAGCTCTAGCTATAAGAACAACTATTAGCTAAGATTCTCAGGTTTCATATCCAGTACTGGCTATAAAATACAGTGGGGAAAAAAAAGTATTTAGTCAGCCACCAATTGTGCAAGTTCTCCCACTTAAAAAGATGAGGCCGGCCTGTAATTGACATCATAGGTAGACCTCAACTATGAGAGACAAAATGAGAAAACAAATCCAGAAAATCACATTGTCTGATTTTTAAAGAATTTATTTGCAAATTATCTTCTAGAGCAGTGATGTTTTGGGGCTGTCATTGGCAACACGGACTTTCAACTCCCTCCAAAGGTTTTCTATGGGGTTGAGATCTGGAGACTGGCTAGGCCACTCCAGAACCTTGAAATGCTTCTTACGAATGATTTTCTGGATTTGTTTTCTCATTTTGTCTCTCATAGTTGAGGTCTACCTATGATGATAATTACAGGCCTCTCTCATCTTTTTAAGTTGGAGAACTTGCACAATTGGTGGCTGACTAAATACTTTTTTTCCCCACTGTAACCTGAGATAGCACTAGTTAAAAACGCAATAAAGAATATGCTGTCATAACCCCAATACTGAAGAAATCCTCCCTTGACCCGTTCTGTGCTGCTAACTATCGACCTGTCTCTAACCTCCCTTTCATCTCCAAAATCTTGGAACACTTGGTCTATTCTCGTTAAATCTGCTATCTTTCTGCTGACTCTCTTTTTGACCCCTTACAGTCTGGCTTCCGCACTCTGCACTCTACTGAAACAGCCCTCACAAAAGTCTCCAATGATCTCCTGATGGCTAAATCCAAAGGTGACTACTCTCTTCTTATTTTTCTCAGCAGCATTTGACACTGTTGACCATCAACTCCTCCTCACTATGCTCCATTCTGTCGGCCTGGTTCTCCTCTTATCTCTCTGACCGCAAATTCTGTGTATCATTTGCGGGCTCTGTTTCTTCCCTGTTGGGGTTCCTCAGGGCTCGGTCCTAGGTCCCCTGCTCTTCTCCTTCTACACAGCCCCCATTGGACAAACCATCACTAGATTTGGCTTCCGGTACCATCTTTATGCTGATGACACCCAGTGGTGTAACTAGGAATTACTGGGCCCCAAGGCGAACATTTGACATGGGCCCCCCCCCCCCCGAACCGCCGCCCCCCGACCCCTGGACCGCCCCCTCCAACCCCACCCCAAAAAAAAAAAAACGCATTCCTGCGCACACTATTATGTGCCATAGTGGCCCCTGCACACAGTATCATGTCCCATAGTGGCCCCTGCACACAGTATCATGTCCCATAGTGGCCCCTGCACACAGTATCATGTCCCATAGTGGCCCCTGCACACAGTATCATGTCCCATAGTGGTCCCTGCACACAGTATCATGTCCCATAGTGGTCCCTGCACACAGTATCATGTCCCATAGTGGCCCCTGCACACAGTATCATGTCCCATAGTGGCCCCTGCACACAGTATCATGTCCCATAGTGGCCCCTGCACACAGTATCATGTCCCATAGTGGCCCCTACACACAGTATCATGTCCCATAGTGGCCCCTGCACACAGTATCATGTCCCATAGTGGCCCCTGCACACAGTATCATGTCCCATAGTGGCCCCTGCACACAGTATCATGTCCCATAGTGGCCCCTGCACACAGTATCATGTCCCATAGTGGCCCCTGCACAGAGTATCATGTCCCATAGTGGCCCCTGCACACAGTAGTACGCCCCATAGTGGCCCCTGCACACAGTATCATGCCCCATAGTGGTCCCTGCACACAGTAGTACGCCCCATAGTGGCGCCTGCACACACTATTATTCCCCATAGTGGCCCCTGCACACACTATTATTCCCCATAGTAGCCCCTGCACACAGTAGTATTCCCCATAGTGGCCCCTGCACACACTATTATTCCCCATATTGGCCCCTGCACTGAGTATTTTGCCCCATAGTGGCCCCTGCACACACTATTATATGCCCCATTGTGGACCACCCATGAACAATTATTATACTCTGGGGTCTTTTCAGAATCGGAAGCGCAGGTGGCCGTGAGCGGGACCTCGGGGAACGGTAAGTATATAGGGCCCGTTACCTGCTGGGGTTACTCCAGCAGATAACGGACTATAAAAAAAAAAAAAAACGCATCGGGGGCCTGCGGGGCCCCGTAATGTCCCGGGCCCTGTGGCAGCTGCTACTACTGCTACCCCGGTAGTTACACCCCTGATGACACCCAATTATATACGTCATCCCGTGACATCACCCATGCACTAATACAGAACACCAGTGACTGTCTCTCTGCTGTCTCAAATATTATGTCTTCACTCTATCTGAAACCGAATCTCTCAAAGACTGAATTACTGCTGTTTCCACCATCTAATAGATCTGTCCCTGATATCTCCATTACAGTCTCTGGCCTTACCATAACTCCTAGGCAGTATGCCCGCTGCCTCAGGGTTTTGTTTGACTCAGACCTTTCCATCACCCCCTATATCCAATCACTCACAAGCTCATGTCATCTCCACCTCAAAAACATCTCCAGAATCCGCCCTTTCCTTACCACAAATAAACTAAAGACACTTATTGTTGCCCTGATTCACTTTCGCCTTGACTACTGTAACTCCTTACTAATTGGTCTTCCACTTACTAAACTCTCCCCTCTACAATCTATTCTGAATGCGGCGGCCAGGCTCATCTATCAGTCTAAACGCTACAGCGATGCCTCTGGTCTGTGCCGGTCACTACATTGGCTGCCTATTCAATACAGAATACAATATAAACTTATCACCCTCATTCACAAGGCTCTCCATAACGCTGCACCTCCCTACATTTCCTCCCTCATCTCTGTCTATCGCCCAACCCGTGCTTTACATTCACTCAATGACCTAAGATTAACATCCTCTATTATCAGAACCTCCCTCGCTCGTATACAAGACTTCTCCCAAGTTGCACCACTTCTCTGGAATGCTCTATCCTGGACTATTAGATTAACCCCCAATTTCCACAGATTCAAGCGTAAACTAAAGACATATCTTTTCAGACAGGCCTAACACAACTCCTAATGTAAACCCATCCATAGTTAGAATCCCTAAAACGTACCCTCCTCTGTTGATGCTCCAACATTACCTCACAGGATATGATGCCGTGTCAGACTAACTTTATATCTCCAGGCACAAAAAGGGCTAACTATATAGCTGCATGGAAAGACTAGACCTTCTTTTGCAGTCAAACTAAAATGGATGCTTACCATTCAGACCTAAGACTTACACTAAACTATGAATCCCTAAAACGTACCCTCCTCTGTTCACGCTCCCACATTACCTCACAGGATATGATGCCGTATCAGACTAACTTTTTGTCCAAGCACCATCTGCACGTTAAAGGACACGACTGGTGACGGCTCATACAGCTTATATATGTGTAATGACAGTAACCTCTATTACAAAATTATCTGACCATTGTACAAGCAATGCTACGTCTGTTGCCGCCCCTGCTACCTCTTGTGTCACCCCCTCTACCTCATAGATTGCAAGCTCTTGCGAGCAGGGCCCTCAGTCCCATTGTGTGAATTGGCTATTTCTTTGTAATGTATCTTTTTTGTCAGTACTTGAACCCTACAAATTGTACAGTGCTGCAGAATATGTTGGCGCTATATAAATAAAATTTATTATTATTACGAACACGGCAATACCATATTTATATTGGTTTTTATTACGTTTTATCACTTTTACAAATAAATCGTCACTTTTTGAAAATGAATGATTTTCCTGGGGTCACAGTGTTCCACGCCTATAACTTTTTCACTGTACTGTTGACAGAGATATGTCAGGGCTTTATATTTACAGGACGAGTTGTACTTTCTATTTGTACCAATGTTTGGTATGTATGACTTTATGATCACTTTTTATTGTTATTTTTTGGGGAAAGCAAAGTGACCAAAATATGTTAATTTGAGCATTGCGGTATATTTTTTTTATGGAGTTCACCGTACGGCATAAATAACGCCATTTTTGGATAGTGGGGACTTGGTGGGTACGCATGTGGAGATACCTAACATGTTTGTTTACATTATATATATTTTTAAATAGCTTTTTTTAAACTTTTGATTGTTTATTTAGTCTGTATTTTGAACTATTTTTTTTGTAAACTTTTTATTTTTTACATGTCCCACAAGGGGACTTGAAGCTGGGATCTCAGATCCCCAGTGCAATGTCCTGCAATACATAGTATTGCAGAACATCGCACATTAGTTCCTATGGGAACTGTGCATAGTTGCCATGGCAGCCAGTCTCCTGGCTACCATGGCAACCCCTTGGATCCCGCGATCTTCCCCTGGAATTCCTGGTGAGAAGAGCCACCAAAGAAGCTCTCGCGAACCCAGGGAGTCAGGAGAATCAGACTGTCGAGGCTGGACGAAGACTTGTCCCGGCAGGCCAGAATCAGCAATTGCAAAGGATGCGAGTGGAACTGAGCAAAAGGGACAGCCTGGAAGTTTGAGACCATTGTGCCCAGGACCCGCAAGCAGAACCAAAGAGAGCACGGAGGGACACACCGGACCAAAGGACCAGGATATTGGACTCCGGAGGAGAATCTTGCCTTGGTGCGTGTTGAGGATAATACCCAGGAATTCCATTCACTGATAAGGCATGAGACAGGACTTTTCCTCATTGATGAGCCACCAGAACTGGTGAAGGAGGTCCAAGGTGATCCACAAGTTGGTCAGATTGTACGTCTTGGAGGGAGCTTTCACCAGGAGGTTGTTTAAGTATGGAATCACATCAACTCCTCTAGAACGGAGGATGGCCATGAGAGACACCACCACCTTGGTAAATACTCGGGGGGCAGAAGCCAGCCCAAAGGGGAGAGTGACAAACTGGAAATGATGAAAACCCACCACAAAACTAAGAAAACGCTGATGGCACAGCGCAATGAGAATATGGAGGAAGGCGTTGCGGATATCGATGGACGACAGGAATGTGCTGAGCTCTAGGGATGCCACCACCTGCGAACACGGACGAACCTGTTGAGCTCCTTTAGGTCCAGGATGGGGCGAAGAGAGCCGTCTTGGGAATGGTAAACGAAAGAACCGGGGCCCGGGGGGGGGGGGGGGGGGGGGGGGGCGGGGGGGGGGGGAGAAAACCCGGGGGGGGGGCCGCCCCGGGGGGGGGGGGGAGAGAACGGGCCTAGACCGGGGACTAAAAGTAGAAATTGTGGCCGGCTGAAGCGCACCCTGTTGCGGAGTTGTCCGGGAGCTCCGGAAGGCCGCAGAGGCCTAGAAGGAGGAGTCGGGGACTGGAAACAGGGGTCCCCAAAAGAAACCGGGTTCCTCCCCCCCAAGTGATTGCCACTCAGGAGAGTGGAAAAACAGCAGCCACCAGCGCCAAAAGTGAGTGGGGGTCATCCACTAAAATGGAGACCCCTATAGAAGGAAGCCCCAGCGTAGCCCCAGGAGATGTAGAAGAAAAGGGAGGCCCTGGAAGATGTCCTGGGTAGACTGGAGGGGGGGTGGGTGATTCTCATACTTCCCTATCTTCTCATACTCACCTATCTGGTGTCTTCTGCAGAGTCACCCCCTCGGTGAACCTCGCACATGGGAGTGGGGTCACCGGCATTGGGGACTGGTGAGGAGCTCTTCTGTAGAGCGCTGCACCTGCAGGGGGATGTGAACAGGGCTGTTTTAACACATTGGTGGGCCCAGTGCAAAGGTGTCATAAGTGGGCCCCTGCCCATCACCACCAGCTATTCTACCCATCTGAAAGCTGCCAAAAACTGGGATTTTACACACGTGGACAAAATTGTTGGTACCCCTCGTTTAATGAAAGAAAAACCCATAATGGTCACAGAAATAACGTGAATCTGACAAAAGTAATAATGTATAAAAATTCTATGAAAATGAACAAATGAAAGTCAGACATTGCTTTTCAACCATGCTTCAACAGAATTTTTAAAAATTTTCCACCATAATTTGCAAATAAATTCTTAAAAAAAATCAGACAATGTGATTTTCTAGATGTTTTTTCATTTTGTCTCTCATAGTTGAGGTCTACATATGATGTCAATTTCAGGCCTCTCTCATCTTTTTAAGTGGGAGAACTTGCACAATTGGTGGCTGACTAAATACTTTTTTTTCCCCACTCTATATGTGTTTTATGTATTATTTTGTTTTTTTATATTTTTTTATTACTATTTTATTAGCTTGAACCTGCAATTGTTTGATTGTAATTCCCATAGACTGCAATACAACTGTATTGCAATCTGGGGGACTTTTGGTATGTTACTACAATAGTATCCGACCCCGGGGGGGGGGGGGCGGGATCCTGGCCTACAGTGGACTCTGATCGCAGGCAATTGGCTCCGGATCTCCATTACAGCGGAGATCCAGTAGCTATGGCGGCCACGCTGCAGCAAAGCAGCTGCCATCTTTAAAGACCCAGTATCCACCGTTCTTAGGTATGCTTTAAGAATCCATCATATGACATACACTAACAGAACCCAGTGACTATAATGAGGTCCACTGGGTTCCCTTTATTGTATTTGTCATTTTTCCTGACAAAATGGTGCAGCATGCTGTGCTACATTGGCTGCAATTTTTGCTGAAATCTGTGATGCAGGCTCCTAAAGGAGTTTTCCCAATAAAGCATAGGAAAGGGGCATAACCATAGGATAGTAGATACCATGCAGATCGATGGGGGTCTGCCCACTCAGAGCCCCACATATCAGGAAAATGGGGCACTTTTGTCCTCTGTTCTGAATTCAGCGTTGATCGTGCAGTTCGTATTGAAATGCAGTGGTGGGAAAACCCCTTTAATAAAATCTTTGATGCAGATGCATTAAAGGGCGTCCATAGAGGTTAAGGCTAAAGCCCCACGTTGCGGAAAAGCAGCTTTTTTTGTTGCAGTTTTATGAGCCAAAGTCAGGAGTGGATTGAGTAGAATGTAGAAGTATAAGAACTTTCTATATATTTCCCATTCCTTTTGTAGCCATTGTTGGCTTTGGCTCAAAAAGCCGCAACAAAATCTGCAACAAAAAAAGCTGCATTTCCGCAACGTGGGGCCGTAGCCTAAAAAGGTTTCCCCATGAACATAACTGTATTTAAATTGTAAACAAAAGTTAAACATTTTTTGCAAATATGAATAATTAAAAATGTCGCAGGGTTTTACATATTTTCTCTAACCATCTTAGTGGTGAGAGACTTTTGTCTTGATCAGTTTCCAGTGGATATGACCATGAATGCAGGAAATTTCTATGGTACGGGACTTGTCAGACACTAAAATCATTATTTCCTGCCTATGGCAGCCTGTCATAGATCTCAATGAAGTTGCAATGCCGTATACTGCAAATCTCCCCCCTTTTGCTAGACCAGAAATAAACAAATAGACAAACCATAAACAAAGTAAAACACATACACAACAGACATTCCTGCATCCAAAAATGCCTCAACTACAAAGTTACAAAAATATTTTCCCATACAGTGAATGACGTAGTGGTGAAAAAAAATATAAGTGGCTGAATGTTTTTTCAACATTTCGCCTCTCAAAAAAAAATTGAATATAAAGGGACCAAACATCAGATATTCCTCAAAAAAGAAAACGCACCTTATGCAGTCCCATATGAGGATTTTTTTTAATATATAAAGTTACAAGTGTCAGAATACGGCAACTCAATTTTTTCTCAAAGTTTTGGATTCTTTTTGCAGCATCCCAGAATGCGCCTGCTTTTGTTTGTCTCTTGTGCCTCTGGGTTGTGTTTGTATGTCCTGTGTTCGATGTACCATTGACTGTATTGTTTTGCAGCTCATCCCATTGTTTTTCCCTGTAGTTCCCACACTTGGTACGGTCCTCGCCTATCTCAGGCCACTGGGCGGGGTGTGAGGAGACTTTTGTCTTCTGGGTAACTGTTGAAGCTCAGTGTAGTGTGCAGTTCCAGTAGTGACAGATTTCAGAGGAGTCAGTGCAAGCCAGCACTGTGAACCGAGATTCAATGGCTTTCCTGACAGCCCCTAGGAGGAAGATTCAGCCCAAGGCTCAATCAGAGACAGCCCTGAGCAAGTGAGTTCAGCTGTCAAGAGATTGGACTATGTGCCAGTAGGAGCAGTGGAGTTCTGTGTCAAGAGGAGTTGGCCCAGTATCTTATACAAGGTAACCAGATGTCTGTCAAGACTACCCTGCACTAAAGCCCGCAGTATCTACTGCCGGGAGAGGTGGAGGAGAGGAGTTATAGTTGGAGTGGAGTTTATCCTTAGAGCCTTACCATCCCTGGGAACCCTCCTAAGGCTGGTGAGTTGAACACTGGAGAACTACAACACATGTTTGGAAGCTGCTTGTTGTTTTAACTGTTTAGTTGCTGAGTAAAGTGACACCCTGTTTCAACTGCATATCTGTCTGCCTTAGTCGTTCCTGCCTTACCATCAGGGCCCTTCTGACTTCCATCACACCGGCTCAAAGTAGAGAGGTCCCCTCTCCAACTGGAAGCACCCCCGGGAAAAAAAAAAAAATACTACCACCACCATCAGGTAGTGCTGCAGGACCCCTCTCAGCGGTGTACGGCCTAGGAGCAGAGCTGGGGACAGTGATTGAGTGTGCTCGGCCTAGCTGGTGGCATGTCATCCGCCACTACTACTCCCATCCTCCAGTTCCCTCCATCTGGGCATACCATTTTTTTGGTGTAGTCGGCAGGATCAAGACCCCCGTGTCCTTCTACATCTACAGACATCGGTGGAAAGATCCTAAATCAACAGAAGAAACACCTAAGTTTTCTATCTGAGAGACTACAGTGTCTTGCAAAAGTATTCATACCTGAGAGACTACAGTGTCTTGCAAAAGTATTCATACCCCTTGAACTTTTTCACATTTTGTCACCTTACAACCACAAACTTAAATATATTTTATTGAGATTTTAAGTGATAGACCAAAACAAAGTAGCAGATAATAGTGAAGTGGAAGGAAAATGATACATGGTTTTCAAAATTTTAATCAAATAAAAATCTGAAAAGTGTGATGAGCAACAGTATTCAGCTCCCTGTACTCTGATACCCCTAAATAGAATCTAGTGCAATCAATTGCCTTTAGAAGCCACTTAATTAGTTAATAGAGTCCAGCTGTGTGTAATTTAATCTCAGTATAAATACACCTGTTCTGTAAAGGCCTCAGTGGTTTGTTAGAGAACACTAGTGAACAAACAGCATCATGAAGACCAAGGAACTCACCAGACAAGTCATAGATAAACTTTTGGAGAAGTTTAAAGCAGGGTTAGGTTATAAAAATATATACCAAGCTATGAGCATCCCAAGGAGCACTGTTCAATCCATCATCCAAAAATGGAAAAAGTAAAATGGAAAGTAAATGGAAAAAACTGCAAATCTACCAAGATATGGCTGTCCACCTAAACTAACAGATCGAGCAAGGAGAGCACTGGTCAGAGAAGCAGCCAAGAGGCCCATGGTCACTCTGGAGGAGCTGCAGAAATCCACAGCTCAGGTGGGAGAATCTGTCCACAGGACAACTATAAGTCATGCTGTAATGATGCTAGTTATCAGATCTGGAGTCCAATTGGTGAGGCTAACAGTACAGTACATAAATAGTAGGAGATGCAGAAATAGTACCTCAGGAGTAGAAGTAACCGTGGTCAGACGTTTGCAGAGTTCGGTACACAGGAGCAGTAGATTAATCGTAGTCAGACGTATGCAGAGTTCGGTAAACAGGAGCAGTAGAGTAATGGTGAGGATCAGGACAAACAGGAAGCAGATAACCAGAATAATCAGGCACAGGATGGAGTAAGCTGTGGGTTTATATAGGGATTGCTATACTGTGATTGGCCACAGAGAAGGTGAGATCCATAATCTAATCATTCCAATAGAAAAGTCCAGGCTAAGCAAGGCAAAGAAGAAACAGGCTTCTTCAATGGCATAATTGTCAAGGATGCAGCATATGGCCAGGAAGTCAAGGGTTCGAGAACCAGCGAGCTCAGTTCCTGATACATACACTCCACAAATCTGGCCTTTATGGAAGAGTGGCAAGAAGACAACCATTGTTGAAAGACATAAGAAGTGAAGTTTGCCACAAGCAATATATGGGACAAAGCAAACATATGGAAGAAGGTGCTCTGGTCAGATGAGACTAAAGTTGAACTTTTTGGCCTAAATACAAAGCGCTATATGTGGCAGAAAAGTAACACTGCTCATCACTCTGAACACACCATCCCCACTGTGATACATGGTGGTGGCAGCATCATGCTGTGGGGAGGCTTTTCTTCAGCAGGGACAGGGAAGCTGGTCAGAGTTGATGGGAAGATGGATGGAGCTAAATACAGGGCAATCCTGAAAGAAAACCTGTTTGAGGCTGCAAAAGACTGGAGACTGGGAAGGAGATTCACCTTCCAGCAAGACGACCATAAATATACAGCCAGAGCTACAGTGGAATGGTTTAGATCAAAGAATATTCATGTGTTAGAATGGCCCAGTCAAAGTCCAGACCTAAACCCCATTGAGCATCTGTGGCAAGACATGAAAATTGCTGTTCACAGATGCTCTCCATCCAATCTTGTTGAGCTTGGGCTATTTTGCAAATCTGTCGCTAGAAGCACAAAGCTGGTAGAGACATACCTCAAAAGACTTGCAGCTGTAATTGCAGCAAAAGGTGGCTCTACAAAATATTGATATAGGGGGGCTGAATACTTTTGCACGTCACACTTTTCAGATTTTTATTTGATTTAAATTTTGAAAACCATGTATCATTTTCCTTCCACTTCACAATTATCTGCTACTTTGTGTTGGTCTTTCACTTAAAATCTCAATAAAAATACATTTAAGTTTGTGGTTGTAAGGTGACAAAAATGTCAAAAAGTTCAAGGGGTATGAATACTTTTGCAAGCCACTGTATATTGTGGATATACTGTGGACTCTATCTTATCTGTTGAGATTTGCTTGTCACTAGCCTGCCTGGAACTTTGCATGTACTGTCGTGAACTGTCGCATCTGTTATGCTAAGTTGAAACCACTATTGCAAGCCAGAGACTGTCAGCCATCACTGGTCTGTGTTATTGCTGTGACATCGTCTGTACATCAGAGTCCAGCCCGCAAGGGGTTACCGCAAGTCTCCATTTCAAAAGTGAGACATTTGAAAAGTTTACAGCTCCACAGAGGTTAAACCGCCAGCCCGCCAAAACAGCGCTCAGGCGGGAAGAACCAGAATCTGCCTACCAATCGACCAGCTCCTCCCTCGAGTTCAAAAGTAGTGAATCATCAGCATAATTTGCACCCAGGTGAGAAAGTCGCGTTCACCCTTAAAGTTGGACCCAAGGGGTTCTAGGCAGCCGACGTTGACTGAGTCCCTGTGTCACCGCCATTGCAAGAGGTATGGGAGGATTCCTCTACACCCACCCCTACCAACAGCCGCAGGCTTTGCCTGTGCCCCCCAGTCTACACCTGATTGATGAGAATCTTAGATTTGTTCCCTCCAGGGTGGCCTCCTGGAGTGACTCCCTGGACTCCTACGCTTGTACATACTCACCATGTCCTTGCACCTTCATGTTGGTGCCAAACTTTTGGGACACTACTCTAGTTAACCCCAGTCCGAACTTGTGGACACTGCCCCAGTTCATCCTTGCGTGAGGACTGTTGTGTGGGACTGCATGATGGCAGGGAACCTTGAGGTGCTTCCAGCATTTAAAGGGGGGAAGGGGTCCTTGGGGTTCTGCTGGCATCTAAAGGGGGGGGGAAAGGTGTCCTTGGGGTTCTGTTGGTATGTAAAGGGGGGAAGGGGTCCTTGAGGTTCTGCTGGCATTTAAAGGGGGGAAGGGGTCCATGGGGTTCTGCTGGCATTTAAAGGGGGGAAAGGGGTCCTTGGGGTTCTGCTGGTATCTAAAGGGGGGGGGGCCGGAGTCCCTGGGGTTCTGCTGGCATTTAAAGTGGGGGGAAGGGGTGCTTGGGGTTCTGCTGGCATCTAAAGGGGGGAAAAAGTCCTTGGGGTTCTGCTGGCATCTAAAGGGGGGGCAGGAGTCCCTGGGGTGCTGCTGGCATTTAAAGGGGGCGCAGGGGTCCCTGGGGCTTGTGGGGTTCAGGTCCCTGCGGCTGCTGCATGTGTCTGTGTGGGATCCCTGGGGTATTGACTTTGTGTGGTGGGTTCTTGGGGTACTGCTTGTGTGTGTGTGAGAAGGGGTTCTCGAGGTGGTCCCAGAGTGCTGCCACCTGTGTGCATGTTTGGGAC
This sequence comes from Leptodactylus fallax, assembly GCA_947044405.1. Classification (NCBI taxonomy): domain Eukaryota; kingdom Metazoa; phylum Chordata; class Amphibia; order Anura; family Leptodactylidae; genus Leptodactylus; species Leptodactylus fallax. The sequence goes on from CAMRHE010000394.1 coordinate 1,529,460, forward strand.
TCCCTGGGGTGCTACCTGTGTGTGTGAGGGAGTGCTGGTGGTTCCTTGGGTACTTCCACCTGTGTACGTGTGGCGAGGGTCCGAGGAGTGCTACCACATGGTGTGGGGATCCCTGGGGTACTATCTTCATGTGAGTTGGAGGGGGGGTTCCTGGTCCCTGGGATGGCACCTGTGGGGGTGATGCTTGTGTGTTGGAGGAGTCCGATCCCTGGAGGGTTGTTGCTTATGTGTACGAGGGCTGCTCCCTGTGTGCTGTGGGGAGGAGGGGTTCTCCATTCCCTGGGGGGCTGCTGCCTGTGTGCTGAGGGGGGTCCAGTCCCTGGGGGCTGCCACCTATATGGTGGGGGTGTCCAGTCCCTGGGGGCTGCCGTCTGTATGCTAGGGGGGTCCAGCACCTGGGAGCTTGCGCCTGTGTGCTGGGTTCTATAGTACCTGGGGGGCCGCCGTTTGTGTGCTGGGGTGATCTGGACCCTGGGGGGGCTGCCACCTGTTTGTTAGGTGGTCCGGTCCATTGGTGGCTTGTCGCCTGTGTATGGGGGTCAGTTCCTACCATCTGTGCCTTGGGAAGGAGGGTCCCTGAGGGGCTGCTTCCTGTGTTGGGTGCTTTCTTCATGTAAGTGTGGGGGAGGGGGTCCCTGGGGGTGCTTCCTGTGTGTGAGGGAAGGTTGTGGGGGCTGCTTCCTGTTTGAATGTGTGGGGGGGGTTCTTGAGGGGCTGCAATCTGTGATTTGGGGGCTCAGGTCCTTGGGGGGTTGCTGTCCACGTGTTTTGGGAAGGGGACACCTGAGGGGGGTGCCACCTATGTTTTGGTGGAGGGGATCCCTGGGGGGGTGTCACTTTGTGAGTGTGTGTGGAGTCCCTGGGGTGCTGCTGCATGTGTGGAGGAGTCGGTTCTGGGGGTGGGATGCCGGAATTATAACATACAGTAGTTCCCTCCTGTGCCCATATATTAAATGTATTCCCTCTGCTCCTGTGTTATAAATTGAATGGCCCCCACAGCCTACAGCAACATCCTTTCAAGTCCAGGGAGAGAGCTGTATGCATAAACATTGTGCACTGTTCACTCTCCAACCCTGCAATGATCGCTAGCACCAAACTTGTGCTCATTGCTGTATAAAGATGTTACCCACAATGCAGGTACTCCTTCAGAGCAGGAGGAGTCCCTGCACTAGAAGGAGTACCTGCATTGTGGGTAACAGTGTAAACCCTTGACTGTGACTAATCCCTGCACTTAGGTTGGTGGTCAAATTATGACTGCAATTAACTCTTTCTAGTGCGTGAGTTAGCAACTCTAACAAATGTTAAGGACACTATACTGTCTCTGTATAGCAGGTGCAGCCCTAATGAACATTAGGGCTTCTATACTTTATTTGTATAGCAGGCTGTCTGTGTTCTCCTCCCATATTCATTAATATATAACATGCCCCCCAAAGGCCACCCAGTGTGCCTGGGGAGAAATGGTGAGTTGTATTCACCACTGACTCCCCAGACCTACCGCAATCAGTGATTCCATCTAAGTGATTGAATTGCTGACCCAAGAAGGGGTTAATCACATGCTTGACATCACTGCGGTTAAAGGAGTTATCCACTTTATCACAATAGGCCATCAATATTAGATCTGCAGGGAGCCCAACACCTGCAGATCTCCGGTACAGAGACTTTAATGGTGCAGTGCTGTGGTACCTACACTCTATACCTACCTGCACAGAGGACTTTTCTCTCTGCCTCTTTCAGTATGGAAACAGCAGACCCCATTATAGCCCATGGAATCCATGGGTAGCTTTTGGTAGCGCCCCATCTAGGCCTCCCTGATCGCTCACTATACCGCATTCCACGTTTTTGAGCATGTGCTTCATTCAGCTGTATGTGCAAATGCACATACAGTACAGCTGAAAACTGTAAGTGTAGGCCGCGGCTTACACTGACAGCAGATTGTGATCTCTGCCCAGACGCAGGTGCAATGACGTCATTCATCAGTGCCTGCACTGTGATAGAAGAAGGAGGACGCTACTTACCTGCTCTTCGTGAGAGTGCAGGTAAGTAGCATATTATGCTGTGTGGATGCCCACTGTGAAGCATATAATACTGTGTGGGGGCCACTCTTCAATATATAATACTGTGTGGGGGCCACTCTTCAGCATATAATACTGTGTGGGGGCCACTCTTCAGCATACAATACTGTGTGGGGGCCACTCTAGAGCATATAATACTGTGTGACGTCACTCTGGAGCACATTATACTTTGAGGGGGGCCATTGTGGAGCACATTGTACTGTGTGGGGGGGCCACTGTGGAGCTCATTGTACTGTGTGGGGGGGCCACTGTGGAGCTCATTGTACTGTGTGTGGGGGCCACTGTGGAGCGCATTGTACTATGTGGGGGGCCACTGTGGAGCAAAGAGTACTGCGCAGGGGCCACTGTGGGGCAGATTGTACTGTGTAGGGGCCCTTCACTATTTATATCACATAGTATCTGTTTTATAGCAGACATGCTATTAGTACAGGCTGCAATAAAATTGCATGGTTACTATAAACCAGATCTGTGCAATGTAAATAATGATCATTAATTGTTCAAAAGTATACCAAACTTCCAAGTATAAGCAAACTTCTACCTTTCAGTACAAAGTTGTTTGCATTATTGAAAGCTATGTAAAGCCCCATTTACACAACCGTATTTTGCTGGTCCACAATTTTGGATCTGCAGAGTATTAAGGTTAAATTGCCGTGTTGGCACTTTGCGATAAATTAGTGGGTTTTGACTTGCAGTTTGGGCACTCGGTCTCTAAAAGGTTCACCATCACTGCCCTATGCTGACCAACCTGTACAGAATACACAAAGACCATGAACCTGCCTGCAGCAACTCCATTTTAGTCAGATCAGTAGTGAGACAGCTAGAATGGAGTTATATGGAAGACCTACCTATAGTAACTACAGAATACACCAAGATCACGAACCTACCTGCAGCAACTCCATTCTAGTCAGTTGTAGTGAGACAGCTAGAATGGAGTTATATGGAGGATCTACCTTAAAATAAATAAGTTATATTTATATATATATATATATATATCACCCATAAATTATATGGAAATATATCTTTATGCCTGGGAATGTTTTTTTCGTCCTTATAGAAACTCCACTTGTAGTGAGGTGACTAGATTGAAGTTTCTGGGGGAAGCTCCTGTAAGCAACTCCATTGTAGTAATTTCAGTAATGAGCAATCTACATTAGAGTTGGTTCTAGCAGGTCCTACCCCCCAGCAACTCCATTCTATTGTTCACTAGTGACGTGACTAGCAGGAGGGTGGACCTACCAAGAGCAACTTCATTTTAGACCTTACTGCTAGAGGTTACCTCCGGATTTTATTGTTTATGAAACCTCAAAACATGGCTGTATCCAATATATTCCTATCTAGATGGCACTTTTTACCTAGCCGTGTAATGGAAACGAAGAGCAGAACACGGACAACACGTGGTTGAAGAGGAAACTACACAGACTGAGAAAACCGTACAGAGCTCACCGCCACTCACACACACCCCCATCAGCGCTGAAGTAAAACCAAAATACCGCCACTTCCGTCATGTGACCACGTGCGACGTAACTTCCGTAGTCTCCCAGAACCCCCTGATTGCTTGTGTGACGTCATGTCTAACATGGCGCCGACCACAGAAAGCCCCACGTTTGCAGCCCCGGCTGGATACACAGGTATTTGATACGTGCACAGGTGGTCAGAGATTCTTATGAGACGTCATTTTATTTCAGTTATTGATAGTTCAGCACGATTGAGGGGCAGGGGCGGCTCCGGCTTGTAGTTTATGATGTGTACTCTGTAGCTGCAGCAGATAGTCCTGAAAGTATGGAGACTTGTGGAGAACTGTTTGTAGGGATACTAAACAAAGCATGAGATGTCCCTTCTGTCCTGTTACTGCATGGAGTACATGTACATTAATGGGCAAGAAAGCAAGAACATACACATTTATAAGTAAGGCTACATGTAGGTGGTATATCATTTATATATTGCTTCATGTGTGTATTTTCTATGCAGTATAATATTAGGTCCTATATTGGTTCTTCGCAACAGAGCAAATATCCAGTGGTCTGACAAGTTAAAAACCTTTTACAGAAGGCTTAGAATGGGTTAAAATTTTTAAAAAGTCAATACGGCTGCCCCTGCTCTGATGCTTCCCATGTCCCTGCCGGGCTCCATTTTCTGTATGTTATTCACACTGGGATATATTATTCACCCAATCCATGCAGATTGATCCATATTCCACAAAAAACTTGTCCGCGTTGCATCTGTAGGTCATCCATAATCATGGAACCACAAATCTAACTTGCATGGGCAAGTCTGTGCCTCAAATCTAGAAGGAGTAAGACTTGCTCCATATTATGTAAATGGTTTCTATGGCCCGGATAATGATAAAAACTACAGACATTTGTATGGGGCCATAGAAATAAATGGGCCTGTATACTGTCTGCATTTACACTCTATAGAAAACAGCTACAGTCATGTGCATGGTATCTTAGGGTAGTTCCTAACACAGAATTTTTTTTGGAAGAACACAACTGTAGTTTTAGATGCAAGTTTTGTTTTGTTTTTTGTTTTGTTTTTTTTTTTGTTTTTTTCCAAAGGCAAAAGTGAAGTAGAAGTCATTCCTATATGTTTCCCATTTCTTTTAAATCAACTTCTGGCTTGGAAAAATACCACAAAACTGCAGTGTTTTTTTAACATGTCGAAACGCCATTAAGACACTGCATCCAGATATTGCAGTTTATTCTATTAGAAATGATGAATAATCCTAGGTTCACACTACTGTTATTTAATGTCCATTGCTCTCATCTATCACCGGATGAGAGTAGTGAACGTTAAAATACAGTTCAGAAGAAGCCACCTCAGTTGGGTGTCTGCCTGCATTCACCCCCACGTAAAAAAACAAAAAAAAAAAAAAACATGGGAGCTTTGTCCTGTTGTTTTTTTTTTTTTTTACTTTTCTCACAGCATTGCTCAGCATACTGTGGGTATCCAATTTTTTTCAGATGTTTTCCTACTGGTTTCATTATAGGAAAATAAATACTAGAAAAATGGTGTGTGAATTAAAATAAATAAGCTATGCTGTTTCCGTAGTTCCCATTCACCTCTATAGGAGTTACAGAAGCTGCGTAGAGCACACTGCTTGACTATTTCTGTCCCATCCTGGTGGTCTGGACACACATCAACGATTTGCTGACATGGGAATAACCTTTAAACGTGCTGGTGTATAAGTTATGGAGTTTTATTAACCTCTAGATTTTTTTTTTTAATCTCTTTAGCCATTCCAGTACAGTTCTCATTGGAGCAGAATGTGCACCACTGCTTGTATGCCAAAGAGCACCAGGTCAGAGGAGAGTCGGATAAAACCCACCCACAGAACCGTACATTGTTTGTAATTAACATACCAGGATATGTTACCGAGGTGAGAAGGGGGGGGGGATCATTACTGGGATAGTCTTTTAAAACTTTTAGGTTTCATTTATATGGGATATAAAATAAAAAATACATGCAGATTTTTGACCTAGATTACAAAAGTGCCATCTTGGTCCTGACGCCAACTCCACAGCTCTGGTCTATACATAGACATTACAGACAGATAATGAACTTCTTATTACAATCTTTATTTCTCTAGAGTGGTTTATCGGAGATCTTTAGTTCTTGTGGCCATGTGCAATTTGTCGAACTACTTGACAAACCAGGACCTTCTGTGAAAAACCATGTGGAGCAGAATACATTTTTTAAGCAGAAAACCCTTAAGGTAAGGCTGATAACTATGATGGCATTGTTGTTTAAAGCAGTTCAAAAGTGCTCCAAATGTAATTATCTTTTTTTTTTATCTGATGTCACATGACAGTAGCACAAATAGCTGGCTTTAGTGGCGTTGGTGATTTGTTGTACAAAGAGATCTCTTTGCTGCTACCAGTAATCAGCAACTTACTACATTTTTTGGGGGGGGTTGGAAACATTAAAGGGAGTCTATCATCAGGAAACTCAATATCATAGCGGCCACAGTGCATTGTAGGTGGCATTATGCTGAGAAACATACCTTTAGGCCTCCTGCATATGGGGAAATATGTTCCTGTAATGTATATATGGAGGAAGTCATGGATCACTATGTTGCTTGGAGTTCTGGTCTCCTGACTGAATTATGGTTTAGAAATTCAGATGATATGTGGACTTTGTTCCCTATATGCAGAAGGCCTTAGATATTCCCGCAGCTGCACCATTACCTTGGGAAAACTGTTTTTAGAAATATGCAATTTGAATGGGCTTCATATGGTAAGGCCCCATGCACACAGGGGAATCCGGGCTGGAAAATCTGATTCCTGCCCAAACCCAGTCAGGAGATTGATGCTGGGAGTCCCTGACTGCCTGCTGCTTTGAAGTGTCCTCTACTGTATCTAGTACAAACAGTAGAGTCACAAGTGGAAAAGTACTCCTAGAATCGTAGAACGGTATATTTTATATATTTTCATTTTAATATGGTTATGGCTTTGTTTTTGGAGACTTTGCTAATTCCGACATGTCATATTTTACAGGGTTTTAGAGTGGCATATATAGTATTCAAAAATGCATCTGGAGTGAAAAAAATTTAATTCCAATAAAGTCTGGAAATCATTGGTCATATCGAAAAGAGATCGGTGTGTTAAAGCTGGAATACACAGTGAGTATCTGCTGTTTCTATTCATGTCAATACTTTTTTCTTTGAAGGAGTTATCCAGTTTTGTAATATTGATGTCTTAGCCATACATTGGGGCACTGTATCTAAAATTGATGTCCTACCCTATAGATAATGCCTCTAATGCATGGTTTATTTATTTTATTGCTAAAGTCAAGAGATGATATGTCTCTATTCATTTCTTTAACTAAACAGAAAAAAAAACTACAAACAGCCTGTTTTTTGGCTCTCCGTCTCTCCAATTTGACTACCATTACAACTACAAAGGCTATTATCCAGATTTACTAGATGCTAGAACAGTAAATATTCTTATTTTTGAAGTGGTACATCCTATAATCCTGCACAACTATAAAATAAGTTATTCACATATGCGAAGGTTGGATGGCAACTCCTACTTATTGGTGCTGTAATAGTAACCATAAATGTTAACATTCAGCTTTCTCAAATATTAGATCATCATTGGTTTCTATTACAGCATCATTTGAGCTCTGCAAGGAATTTTATTCAAGTGCTGCATCATGATTTCTGTCTGATTTCAGTATAATAATGGTGTTATTGTGTAAGAATCTAAAAAGATAATAAATATTGTGGCATTCACTGCAAAAAGTCTCTTTATTCTATCAGTAAATGATCTAGATAATACATGTTCTATATCATAGACTGATGAAATGTAACTTTATTTAATCCAATCAATCAAACACTGCGGCCTCTTCAAACAGCTTGATCCCACTGATCTTCAATTGGTGACCTATCTTAAGTTATATAACTATTTAAAATGAACTCCCTCATGCCCCCCATCCTGCTTTTATTAGAGCCAGTACACATGTACTCCAATGAGAGAAACAAGGCAAGGAGTACACAAGTGGATTTCAGAACAGGATTTCAAGGAAAGGAGCCAAAAAGTATTAAAGTATAATACAATATTTATTAGTGTCACAATTGCTACCAGACAAGCAAAAGTTGTTCAAAAGTTTAGGTACACTTTAAGGCTACTGCCCCACGTTGCGGAAAAGCAGCTTTTTTTTTGTTGCAGTTTTTGAGCCAAAGCCAGGAGTGGATTGAGCAGAAGGTAGAAGTATAAGAACTTCCTATATATTTCCCATTCCTTTTGTAGCCATTGTTGGCTTTGGCTCAAAAAACCGCAACAAAATATACAACAAAAAAAGCTGCGTTTCCGCAACGTGGGGCCGTAGCCTAAAACCTGATGACGTACGATAGGGAAATCTGACACAGAGCGCAAAAGAAGAAAGTGACATTCTCATGGACGATAAATTGGACAATGACATTTGAATAAAGCCTTACTGTGAAGACCTACTGTTTATTAAGTAACAAATCCCCATTATGTTTATAAAAAATTGTTTTTATATTACAAAATATTGTTGGTTTTTTTTTCTCAGAGTGGATAGAGGATTATGAGAAGTCTTTTACTGATGTTTCTGCTCTTCAAGCTGAAATTGATCGGTTTATGGAGGAATATGATAAGAAAGTGGCAACGGTAAAACAATTTTGGTTACTAATTGGATGTTTTATGTTAGTATCTACAAAACGTTTCATTTAGCCATCGCTTCTTTTCTCCAATTTCTGGTAAAGTTCTAAAGTGGCGTAACAGAGAAGTTATATCCACATTTACAATGGTTTACAGTAGCAATCAAAGTTTGCCGGGACTTGATAACCTTAGGGATAGGTCATAAGTATGTGATCGGTAGTGATCCAATGCATCCACCCCTTCAATCAGCACTTCAGTCTCTTCTTTGTGCAGATGACATCACATGGTATAGCAGCAGATCAGACCCATTTAGGTAATAGGTACTGAGCTGTAATACCAAGAATTTCCCCCTTCGCAGTGTACAGTGCTGTGCTTTGGTATTCAGTGAAGAAGTTGCCGTCTCTTCAAACAGCTGATCTGTCCTTTATCATTTCCTCATGGTCTTCTAGATTTCTGCTTGCTGTCATTCTTTGTTTTGTTCCCAGTGGATATCAGTCTGTGGTCATGTGATGGACACACAGGTGCACAGCTTGTTACCAGGCAGATGTCTGATTACTGTGACTGTAATGAGCTGTGCATCTGTGTTCATCACATGACCATAGACTGATAGTTATCCACTGGGAACAAAACAAAGAATGACAGCAAGCAGAAATCTAGAAGACCATGAAGAAATAATAAAGGAAGTATATTATTGTAAAACTGTCTAACTTTTCATTATACAAACAATAACATTTGCTGAAACTGAACAACCCCTTTAATCACTCACTGGACTGTAGTGATTATCCAGGTACTTGGGGCATCCCCTGTGCACAAATTGTTGAAAAGTTAAAGGATTATTCCAGTCCCCTGGATCTGCGATAACTATGAGCTGGTGTAGATTTGCACTACAGTTTGTAACATACTCTGTTTTTAGTGACAATAAACTTATTGTTAATATTGTGTTGTTTCTATATTAACAGAAAGAGGACCAAGCCAAAGAAGAAGAAGGAGTGCCAGATGAGGATGGCTGGATAACTGTGACAAGAAAGGGCCGACGCCCAGGTGTAGCACGGACAGAAGCCGTGAATGTTCGGCTGTTAGAAAAAGAAAAGAAGAAGAGAGCCCAGAAAGAACTACTGAACTTCTATGCTTGGCAGCACCGTAATAAAAAGAAAGAACGTAAGTTACAATTTTTTAACCCCTTAAGGAGGGAGCCTATTCACTGCAAAATAGCCATCAGAAAAAGCTTTGTGCCCTTCTTATTAGCTGCCAATGGGGGATGAGACTAAGCCTGCCCCCATCAGCACCAAGGGTAAGAACTGGCCTGCCTATTCAGACAACAGGCAGAAGTCCCTGCTTTCTATGGAAGTCAGAGAGCAACATCCAGGCTCTCATAGACTTACATAAAAAGTGACTTCTGGCTAGTGTGAGATTCAGTACATCAGTCTGACGATCACATGACCAGCTAGAGACCTGTTCAGAGGCTGAATAAAGTGAATGACCTTCTCAGTGAGCGGCTGTATCTTCACTTTGCATTACTATGCCCTGTACTAAATTGACACTGATGAAGCTGAGCTGTGAGGCCGACCACTCTGACAGTGCAATTATATCAGTACTGAAAATAACAGCGCTAATATCTCTACAACCGAGGCAGATACCAGCAACCTTGACTTCGGTGCACTGTCAGCTTTGCATCAGTATAAAACTACTCAATGTTGGAGGAAATGAAAGGTCCTCTTTAAACACAAAAAGTTGATTTAAGCAATGGGTCATTTTCTCATGAGAGAAAATGACCTATTGCTTTTAAGAGATTAAATGGCTGGGAATGGCGTTTGTCAGTTTGCAGAAAGCGCACAGTCCCAGTGACATAAATGTATCCCTTGAAGCAAAACAGAATATTTGTCCTAGAACTTCTGTCTATCCAAAAAAATAATAATAAAATTGGTGATGAATATGTGATCGTCTGTTCACTGCAAAGCAGCCAGCATAATAAGCTTTCTGCCCTTCTTGTCAGCTGCCAGCTTGGGGTGAGACTGATTGTGTCCAGAGCCTGCCTCCAGCAGTAGTACCATGAGGGAGCACAGATAACCAAAAAAGAGGTCATATAAAATAAAAAAGTACTGCTAGAAACACTGCAAATTACTTTAAAACACCATATAACAGCATTTCTGGATTTGAAAATGAAAATAATTTATAGGATATAACCCACTGAATTGGATAATATGGTTTAGCATAATGCCTCAGTTAAGTGAAATGAATTGGTGTTACGCTGGCAAGTAGTGCAGCATATTTTCAGTTAGAAATTTTAATTTAAATGTTCCTTACATGATTCTCCATTGATTTACAATTTGATTACAAATAATCTCAAATGAGAATTTTCTGTACTATAAAATTAGGTGAAACGAAACCTATTTAACTCCTTCCCGAAAACCACTGTAGTAGCACAGCAGATGTCAAGACTTCAGACATAGCCATCAAGTCTCCATCCAGCCATCAGGCTGTTTTACACAGTGGAGACTTGGTGGAAATGCCTGCTACTCTCTGATTATGGGAGTTAACCCTTGCAGTATGTTTGATCACCATTATAATAAAGTAGTGGGTCCAAAAATAAAGTTCAGAAAAAATATAAAATCACCCCCCTTTCCCTAGATCCGAAAATGCCCAAACTGTAAGCATATAAAAATATTAATCCCATACGATAAACGCCATAGAGAGGGAAAAAAATAGGCAAAATGCCTTTTTCACAGTTTTGCTCCAACCCCACCTCACCAAATATAATAAATGCAATCAAAAACTTAGACAATCTCCAAAATAGTATAGATAAAAACTACAACTTGACCCACAAAAAGACATTTTCCGTAGTTCTGTACACTGAAATATAAAGAAAAAAGTTCTGGGTGTCAGAATATCACAACTCAAAGTTTTTTTTTTTTTTTGTAAAGGTGTTAAAACATACACACTACACTTGGTATTGCCTTTATCATGCTGCCTGCAGTATATAGATAACATGTTGTTTTGGCTCCACAATAAACACAAAAAAAAAATTGTACAAATCAAGTTTTGTTTTTTCCAGTTCCCCAATTTGTTTTTTTAATTTTCCCACTGTGAAGAACAATTTGTTCTACAAAAAATAAGCCCTCATACACATCTCTGTGAACAGAAAATTAAAAAGATTATGGAAGATGAGTAAAAAAATGTAAATTCAAATAGAAAAATGACTTCAGCCAGAAGGGGTTAAAAGCCCATCACAATGGATCATGTAATTGTACTTTGTTTTTTTTTTTTGTGTTTTGCAGATCTAGCTGAGCTACGTAAAAAGTTTGAAGAAGATAAGCAGAAGATTGCACTGATGCGAGCTCAGAGAAAGTTCCGCCCTTACTGAAAGACATTTCTCTATACTTTATTTCCTGCTATGGACATTATCCAGATTTCCAACATTGATGTGTATCGCCACCAGGCATGAAGAATAACTGTGTCACACTGACTACAGATGTAAATATGCCTATTACTTATATTAACCTCATTGAAAAATGACTTCCAGAACTTCAAAATACATTTAAACGGTAAACCCACCATTAAAACAAATTGTTGTGTATGTATGTAACCTCGCTCGTCCACACTGGTCTATCATCATGTCATAGTAAAGGTGGCCATACAACTATAAGAAAAAAAAGCTGTTGGTCAAAGGAAGTTAGCCAGAAGTCCTTGGTTCCTGTGTAAGTCTATAAAAGTATAACATTGACCGTGACAGACATACACAGAAAAAGTGGCTTCTAGTTGGTGTGTGAAACGGCAGGTCAGTCACTCACTTGACCAGCCAAACCCGATCAGAAGGTGAAAAAGCTGAAGGATGTGTTATATTGCAGTGTGCCCTGTACTAAAGGGCTGAAGATTGGAGAGGGGCTTAAAGGGGTTGTCCAGGATAACCCTTTTTTAAATATGAATGCCAGGGAAGGTGGGGAAAAAAAACAGTTTTTCCGGTGTCTCCCAGCCTGGTCCAGTCCTGCTGCTCTGGTGTTTTCTTCCGGCGGAAGTCCCCGCCGCATATGACTGATGAGGCTAATCAGCGACTTCAGGAAAGGACACTGGAAGTCACTGCCTGGGCCGCGCCGGGAGACACTGGAGCAACAGGGACAAATGAGTATGTTTTGGTTTTGTTTTTTTACCTTTTCCTGGCCTCATGTTTAAAAAAAAAAAAAAGTGGTTATCCTGGACAACCCCTTTAAACATTTGTAGGAACAAAATTTAAGGCTCTGTGCACATGACGTTTCACGTTTGGACCTGATCTGAGTGTACTTTTTTATTGTTTCTTTCACATGTTTTTCAAATATGTCTCTTGGCAATGGATCAGTGAAAAACAGATGGTACTGAGGCACTTTCATCCTAAACCACTCCCATCAATGTCCCATACACATATTGTGGAAGATAATTATTGACAATAGAATACATGCACAACACAAGTCAGAAAGGAGTTAAAGGGGTTCCCTATGAACAACACTGATCCCCGTATGAATGGAACAGGGACCCACAGTAATCATGAAAACTGGGACCCAGAATTTCCTTTGTGAATTGACTGCTCACTTCACTTGTATGACCATTGCTTCACTTTTGTGGGAGTGAGCTCTGTACTCTTTCTTCAGTCCCATTGAAGTAAATGGAGTAGTGCTCACAAAAACACTACTACTGCATTCCGCAAGGAGCTTGGTGACTAAATGCGGTAATCCGGAGGCTGAGGCATCATAGACTAGTGGTGGAGTTTAGCACATGCTACTCTCTCTATTGTGGCCTGCCCCTATCATTGTGGAAAGGATGGAATTGGGGAATGATTTGCTCAAGTTTGGAAGGTTTTATTTGAAGAGAATGCTGCTAGAGGTGGAAAGGGGAAGACTGTACCTTCTACTAGGAGAGGGGCTTGTTGGGGTCCAAGCTGTTTCCAGTGATGCTGTACTGTAGTGTTAACCGGTTAGGGACTGGGCCTAAAAGTGCCTTATGGACCAGGCCTCATTTTTCAAAACTGACATCACATTATATGGCAATAACTTTGAGATGCTATAACTTACACAAGTGATTTTGAGATGATTTTTTTTTCATGACACATTGTACTTCATGTTAGTGGTAAACATTGATCAATATTTTTGTATTTCTAAAAAATTAGGAAATTTGAGGGAAATTTGGAACAATAAATTGCAATTTTGAAAATGTGAAATGCTCTGCTTTTCAGACAGTCATACCACCAAAATACATGAATAAATATTATCTACCATATCTCTGCTTTATATTGGAATCATCTTTTAATCATCCTTTAATTTATTTTAGATGTTAGAAAGCTTACAAGTGTAACAGCGATTTTCCAGATTTACAAGAAAATCTCACAAACTCATTTTTTAGGGACCACTTCAGTTCTGAAGGGGATTATAAAGGCCTATATATTAGAAACCCCATAAATCACCCCATTTTCAAAACTGCACCCCTCAAATAATTCAAAACAGCATTTGGGAAGTTTGGTAACCCTTTAAGCATTTCACAAGAATTAAAACAATATGGAGGTGAAATTTAGACATTTCATTTTTATCCAATAATACATTCATTTATCCCTAAAATTAACACATTCACAAAGGGTTGAAGGAGAAAATGCATCTCACAGTTTGTTATACAATTTCTCCAGAGCACAGAAATACCCCACATGTGGGTGTAAAATGATTTTTTCTTTTTTTTGAAAAGCAGATTTTGCTGGAATAGTTTTCAGGTGCCATGTCTCATTTGCAGAGCCCCTAGAGTACCAATACATTGGAAACCACCTAAAAGTGACCCCATTTTGGAAACTACACCCCTCACAGAATTCATCAAGGGGTATAGTGAGCATTTTGACCCCACAGCCGTTTCACAGATTTTACTAACACTGGGATGTATAAATGAAAAATTACTAAAACGTCACTTTATCCCCAAAGTTTTCATTTTCACAAGGGGTTAAAGGAGAAAAAGCATCCCAGAGTTGGAGATTAAAAATTGGAGATTAACACTTGGAGATTAAAAATGCTCACTGTATAAATTCCTTCAGGGGTGCAGTTTCCAAAATAGGGTCACATGTCAGGGGATTCCACTTTACTGGCATTTCAGAAGCTCTGCAAATGTGTCATGACGTCCAAAAGCTAAACTGTGTAAATCTGTGCGCCAAAAACCAAATAGCGCTCCTTCCCTTCTGTGCCCAAACAGCAGTTTATACCCACATATGACACTAAGTACATTATCCCGGGTACACGAGTGTCATACATGTGGGTATAAACTACAGTTTGGGCACACAGCAGGGCACAGAATAATAATAATAATAATAGTCCTTTAATAGTCCCACAATGGGGAAATTCAGTGTGTTACAGCAGCAAAGATAAGCAGATACAAATACAAATACAACATGTACAGGAATGTTCCAAGGTGAGAGGCATTACATTAATAGCAGACAGACAGATAGGACGTAGCAGAGGAGGGGGGGGATTTAACAGGCAGAGAGATATTTCAGTTCTCTGTGTGTAATGATCTCCGCTTAGGTCGGTGTTGGTTGTACAGCCTAACCGCGGTGGGGGAGGAAAGACTTCCGATAGCGCTCCTTCTCACATCTAGGGTGGAGCAGTCGGTCACTGACAGTACTGCTCAGCGCGATCACAGTCTCATGCATGGGAAGGGACTTCTTCTTCTGCATGGAGCTCATCACGGACAGTATCCTTCTGTCACCCACCACCTGCACTGGGTCCAGTGGGCTCCCCAGGACAGAGCTGGCCTTTCTAATCAGCTTGTCAAGTTTATTTCTGTCCCTGGTTGATATACTGCTCCCCCAGCAGGCCACTCCAAAGAAGATGGCTGATGCCACTACCGAGTTGAAAGTTCTAAGAAGTGCCCCCCAGATTCCAAAGGCTCTCAGTTTCCTAAGCAGGTAGAGCCTGCTGTGGCCCTTCCTGTACAGGGCCTCCATATGATCTGCCCAGTCCAGCTTATTATTAAGGAGCAAACCCAGGTACTTATAGGTGTTCACAATCTCGATCCCCGTCCCCAGGATGTCCACTGGTTTAGGAGGGCTTCTGCTTTTGCGGAAGTCCACCACCATCTCCTTGGTCTTCCCCGCGTTAATCTTCAGGTGGTTCCGGTGGCACCAGTCCACAAAATCCTGGTTCAGTTCTCTGTACTCCCTGTCATCATCATCTGTGATGAGACCCACTATTGCAGAGTCGTCAGAATACTTCTGTAGGTAGCAGCTGGATGAGTTGCACCTAAAATCAGCAGTGTACAGTGTGAAGAGGAAAGGGGCGAGAACCGTACCCTGAGGTGCCCCCGTATTACAGATCACGGTACCTGACACACAGTCTTGGGCTCTCACGTATTGAGGTCGATTTGTGAGGTAGTCTAGGATCCAGTTGGAGAGGTGGTGGTCCACTCCAGCAAGGCCCAGCTTGTCCCTCAATAACCTGGGCTGTATGATCTTAAAAGCACTGGAGAAGTCAAAGAACATTATTCTCACTGTGTTCCCTGGTTTCTCCAGGTGAGACAGAGCCCTGTGCAGAAGATGGATGATGGCATCATCTACCCCAATGCCCGGCCGATAAGCAAACTGGAGGGGGTCCATAGCGGGGCTCACTAGAGGGCGGAGATGTGTGAGAACCAATCTCTCCAAGATCTTCATCAGGTGGGATGTCAGTGCTACAGGTCTGTAGTCGTTGAGGTCCATAGGGTGGGGTTTCTTTGGAACTGGTACCACACAAGAAGATTTCCATAATTCAGGGACTATTTCCTGCCTCAGGCTCATATTATACATATATGTAATTATACCACACAGCTGGTCCCCGCAAGTCTTAATTAGCCTTGCACTGATGTCATCTGGCCCTGCGGCTTTCCTCGCCTTGATCTTTTCCATCTCCTTCCTCACCTGGGCCCGTGTGAAGGTCAGACTGTGGCCAGATAAAGATGGATTTCTGGATTTACGAAGCAGCACTGTGTGACTTTTGGAGCGCAGATTTAGACGTTTGGTATATGGACGCCATGTCATGTTTGCAGAGCCTCTAAGGTACCAGAAAAGTGGAATCTCCTAGGGAGTGACCCCATTTTGAAAACTGCACCCCTCAAAGAATTTATCAGGGGGTGTAATAAGCATTAGTATCCCAGACGTGAATGCACAGCGCATGGTGAAGAGTGAAATATGTAAGCTCTGCGGAGTACATGGGGAACACGAAATTCCCTACTATATCCCCAGTAGCTCCTACGATTGGGGGGGGTCACTCTGGGGGTCACTTTTAGTTTATTTTCCCTTGTAAGCTCTTGGAGTGTCCCCTAATATACGCTCGCACAGCTTATACATTCCCTTCTTGCCGCAGCCAGTTGTGTTCTAATGACTTGTTGATTTTTGGGGTTTTTGTCTTCACATTGTACAAGCTATATTTTCTTTATTTTTCTGATGATGTAGCCATATGAGGGCTGATTTTTTTGCGGGGTGAGATGCATTTTTTAATGACACCATTTTTTTGGGTGTCTATAACTTATTGAATAAATTATATTAACTCTTTCTGGGTGGATTAAAAAAAAAAACATCAATTCTGGAATTGGTTTTTACCTATTAATTTTTTTGCCGTGTGGCGTACAGCATAAGTAACATGTTACCTTTATTCTGCAGGTCGGTATGATTATGGTGATACCTCATTTATATTGTTTTTTTATGTGTTACTAATTCTAAACCCATTTGTGGACATAAATCAATTGTTTTTTCATCACCATCTTCTGAGATGCGTAACATTTTTATTTTTGGGTTGACAGACTTGGTTTAGGGCTTATTTTTTGCGGCTTATGTTTGACCGCGGCATCCAAGGGGCTAAAACCTCCGATTGGAACTCAGTTCCGACCGGGAGTTATGTTGCAGGGTGTTAGCTGTCAGTTACAGATATATTTGGTAGATGTCCCTAATAAATTATATGAACTAATCTGCCTGATTGAAATGTGAAAATGATAAAGTTTATTCAATAAAGGATTCAATAAAATTTGTTGCATGCAAACTGGCCAAATGTGCAAAGCAAACAGTGGTTCTAATAATATTCTCTATCTGGATACTGCTGTATATTCTGAATCTCAATGACATGTCCTGTCACATGTATTATAAAGTATCTGTTGTCAATAGCTCTCAGCGTCATCAGGGGCAGGGGATTAGTAAAGCCATTATGTCAGCTGGCACCATGACAGCATGGTAGTAATTTCATGGCTTTTTAATATCTAGCAGTATCCAGTTGGTGAACAATATTAGAACCACTGGTTGCTTTTAATGGCTTATTGAGGTGGTTTATTTGCCACAAACCTGAATACTGGCTGTTTACCTTTTGGTTTTGGCCAGTTTGTATGCAATACATTTTGTTGAATTCTAGTAAAGTTTAAAATTTTAATATCTGTTAGATTAGTCTGTACTGTGGGTTTTTGTCACTTCTGCTTAGATGTTTTGTGCGTTTCTGCTGGACACTAGTATTTTATGTTGCAATGTGGTATCTGGTGTTACCCGGGGTATTGTGTGCTCTGCATTGTGGCATTTGTTTGGCACTCTGTGATTTTTGTGGCTGAGGCCCCAACATCACAGCAGATTGGCTGGTGAGGCCTGAGTTAAAAAAAAAAAAAAAAAAAAAAAAAAATGTTTGAAGCCCTAGCCAAGGGAATGCTTCCTTATCATCCTTGCTGTATAGAGATCATTAGAAACATCTCTGTACTGTCCATTTATATAATTGTACACCTAAGTCAGCCCATAACCTGAATTTTGATTAACTGTCTTTGTACTCTCTCAATTACCTTGTGTATTGGAAAGGGTTAATTTTGCTCCTTGCTTCTACTTCAGTTCTAACTCTCTTTTAGCTTTGCGGAAGGTCTTGGTACTGCCTGATACAAAGTAATAAGGGCATATTCTAAACCATTGCCCATAAGACATGCACACAATACAGCTTCGGGAGAGGTTCATTGGATAATGGGGTGCATGGAATTCATCCCTATTTGCAGGGGAAGTTCAAGTACATGGAAGATGTGGAATATTAGAAATCAGAGGATCAGGCAGTTACGTGAAGGAGACCTTAGGATGTTCCAACAATTGCAAGAGGACTTCGTATCTCGCATAGAAACTATAATTTCTTGCAGTTTCAACAGGAATCTGAAACACAGGTTAGTCGCTGCCCCCTCACCATTCAGTAGGACACAACGTTTCACAATCTTGCTCCAGACGGGTACTTCAGGGGTCTGTGATCAGTATTCTCTCACTTTCCACAAAAGAACACTAATGCACAGCGCCTCAGGAGATAACTGAGTGTTGGAGCAACCACTGGTGGTTCCAGTGATTAGGTCAGCTGCTGCACTTCCCAGAGACCAAACAATGTCAGGTTGAAGTTAATGAAATAGGATCATAAGAAAAGGAAAAAAAACTGGGATAAATAGTTGTGCGCTACTGGAATTGTCAATAGGATACAAATAGATTGGAAAAATATATATTAGTAATCCTTTATTGATTTTCATATACTGGCAGCACATCTCGGCACTCAACTGGCGTCTTCAGGGGGCTGGTGACCCCTATACTAAAGTTATATACCACAAACCATACATCAGAAGTGCTGCCTCAAGATGCTTCAGGACACATGTGTTTACTGCTGTTTCCTGGGACACACTTGTACTTTTCCATTAGAAGCAATGAAAGTCCATGTTGCAGTCCCCAATTAGTGGTAAATGTATGTGTCCAGGAGCACCGTATGGCAGCATCCTTATGCTGGAAACACACTATGTATCTGGATGCAGCAATATTCTTAGGCCACTGGAACTTTTATTTCGACGTAAAACTGCATTCACATGAACGTTTTTGCAAAAAAAAAAAAAACACACTGCGTTTTTTTGTGCAAAAACACACGACTATACAGAATGTCGTCCCATAGCGGCCCCTTCACACAGTATAATATTCCAATTTTTGCCACTCAGTAGCTATGATACCCCATAGTATAATAAGTGGAGGGCCAAGAGAGTTGACAAACATAAAAAACCAATGTTACTCACCACTTTGGAGCGGCTCTGTTTTCTTTGGCACTGACGTGACCCCTGAGGTCTTATCAGCAGTCTCTTACTTCAGGCAGAAGCACTGAACACAGCAGGGTGTTGCTCTGGAGCACAGGATAAGTGAGTAAAATTATTTTTTATGTTTATCACCTCCCCTGGGGCTCCATTTATTATTCTCTGGGGTCTGAAGAGACTCCACAGTATAATAATAGCAGTTTCATTTGGTCCGATCAAAACAGCTGGCCGAGGACTTGGGCTGCCTTGCCAGGGAAACAAACAAAATGAAACACACAATAGGAGAGAGGGCCCTGCTCACAATCTATGACATAGAAGGGGGTAACACAAGCTGTTATAGTACTTATACAACAGATCGGCCATTTTTATGAAAAAATGACTTTAATTATACAAATAAAGCTGTATGAGCTGTTGCCAGCCAGCGTGCTTTTATGTACAGATCCAAAGTGACTGGGTGTACAAAGTTAAGCTATACTCATGATAGTGAATAATGGCCCTGTGACGTTTTTTTTTTTTTTTTTTTTTTATAATGGACGTCACACAGCAGCATTATGTTCCGTGACTGTGAATGGGAGCTATTCACATGACTTACTTTGATGGTCCATTTTAACAGACCATCAAAATAAAAATCATGTCCTATTTTTGTCTGCATGGGGGATCCGTGAAAATGGGTGCCCCTCGAGTGCAAGATGACCAAAAAAAAAAAATGGAAATTTTTCATGGCCGTTTTGCACCTTGGTCATCTGAATGTAGCCTTACACTCAGATAAAAACAGCATATCCTATGGGATAATGGGGAGGACATGAACAGAGGACGGTTAATTTTAGAGATCGTAATTGCAGAAGTGTTAGATTAGGAAATGTGATAGGCCTGACTGAAGAGATGTCTTTAGGATGCGCTTGAAGGTGTAGAAGTTGTGAGTAAATCTGATTGTGTGGGGTTGAATGTTCCAGAGAAGTGGTGTAACTCAGGAGAAATCTTATTGGAACAGAAAAAAAAAAAAGTTAGTGCTAAAAATAAGTTAACTAATTAATAAACAAAGCCCCCAAAAATGCCTTTTCCCATATAAAAGTATTTGATTATCTACAAAAGCGTACAATAAAACTAAAACATGCAATCTTGCATCCAATCTGCAAGGTGAACGTCATGAGGAAAAAAAAAAAAAAAAACAACTACTGGAAACTTTTTTTTTTTGTCAGCTTGCTTCACAAAATGTGCAATAAAAGCCCAAAATGGTACCAATAAAAAGCACAGCTCGTCCCCCAAAAAATAAGGTCTCAACCAGCTCTGTTACACCTCTCAGATGATAGCGATGCTAAAATAGTGGGATTTTTGTGTACTCACCGTAAAATCCTTTTCTCGTTGTATTCACTGGGGGACACAGCACCATGGGTATAGACCTGGTCACTAGGAGACAAGACACTAGGGAAAAGAAAGCTGTTGGCTCCGCCTCCAGGCTATACCCTGCAACAGCCACTGTGCATGAATCAGTTTGTACCGTAGCAGTAGGAGAGAGAGACACAAAGGAACATGGAACCAACCACCAACAATGCCTGAACCCGAAAAGGAACCAACTGGGGGAAACAGCACCATGGGATGTCCTAAAGCAGTCCCAGAGGGTGGGAATAACACGGCCATGCAAACCTGTAATACTCAACCGCTTCCAGAAACTTACAACCCTAATTGGCATCAGCAGAGGCCACAGAATGGATCTGGTGAAACTTAGAGAAAGAGGATGGAGGCCCAGTGGGATACGTACAGACCTGGGAAGCAAAAGCCTGATGCCGGAGGCCCCGGGAACTCCAACAGTTCTAGAGGAGAGAGCCGTCACACGGGAAGGCAGAGCCTTACTCTTAAACCGATAGGTCTCCCTAATCTCAGACGAAAGCCATCGGAAGATGGGAGCTCTGGAAGCAGGCAGGCCCTGGCAAGGGCACTCAGGGAGAATGAGCAAAGCATCCGAACAAGAGAAAGGATCCATGAGGGACAGTATACACGCAAATCGCCCGGGCAACAACCGGGCAGAGAAGAGGACGCCTGGGGACCGAGCAGAAAGAGGGCAAGACCAAGTCCTCGATGTGGAAGCAGGAAAAACACCCCAAGAAAAAAAAGACTGTGGCAGACAGAGGAAAACCTTATCCTTGTGGAGGACCAGAAAGGTAGGCTGCCGAAAAAAAGGGCAGCCAATTTGGGACCCCTGCGGATGGAGGTAATGGCCACCAGAAACTCATTCTACCCGGACAGAAGGCAAAAAAAGGGATATCAAAGGCTCGAAGAGGGGAACCTGAAGCACCTTAAAGACGAGGCTAAGATCCCATGGATCCAAGGGTTCCAAAGGAGCACAGAGTGGCACTCCTGTAAGAAAGTCTTTTAAAAAGAAAGAAGACTAAGACCTTGATCCAGACCAGACTGGAGAAGATCCGATGAGAATCGTTACTCTTCCAACGGTGGACGTAAGCCTTCAACGTTTGATGGCAGATCTAAGCTATCTGGAATTTCCGGGCCTTGAGTATGTTAGAATAACAAACTCCAAAAAAAACCACGACGCCTCAAACCTCGGATTCAACAGCCACGCCGTGAACGCAGCTGTGTCAAGGTGGGGTGGAACAGCAGTCCTTGAGACAGAAGGTCGACCAGCAGAGGAAGAGGCCAGGAGCATCCGCCAACAGGAACATGAGATCCACATACCAGACCCGGCAGGGCCAATCTGGTGCCACCAGGATAGCTTGAACCCCCTTGGTCTTGAGATTCTGGAGGACCCAAGGGAGAAGAGGAAGTGAAAAACTAAACTTACAAGAGCGCCAGCAGTGATGGTTCGAGGATCCAGAGGCCTGGCAATTTAGCCGGGGACCTTGTGGTTCCGGCGGAGGCTAAAAAGGTCGACGTTTGTCACGCCACAGCGGGAGCACAGTGGATGGAAGATCTGCAGATAAAGCGACCCTTGCCCAGAGCAATATTTTCTCGACTCAAGTAGTCTGCCACCCAGTGGTCCACGCCAGAAAAAAGGTTGACCACCGAAAGAGCTGGAACAAGGCGCTCCACCCAAGGAAGAAATTGTGAGGCTTCTAGTAAGGCTGCACGGCTCCTGGTGCCCAGCTGAGGGTTCAAGTAGGCGACCATGGAGGAGAGGTCAGTCTGGACTGTGACAGATGTCCTTGGAGAAGAGAGGTCCAAGGAGTAAGGGCAAATAAGATAGCCCTGGGATCCAGCAGGTTGAACCAGAGGGAGGAATCGGCCCTGGACCACAGGCCCTGAACAATCAAAGCATCGAGGACCACTCCCCAGCCGGGGAAATTGGCGGCAGTGGGAATCACCTACCAACAGAGGGGAAGAAGGACTTCCCTTGAGAAATTCCTGGGGAGGAGATACACTAAAGAATCTCTCAGTGAACCAAGGTGGAAAGAGAACCAAGCAGATGAGGCTGTCCGCAGATTTGTCCCAGCAGACCGTAATCTTCAAGAGGAGAGAACGACAGAGTGAATGAAAGATACAGCCTAGAAGGTTGAGGCGATCGTGCGCAAGACCCACATGCCGATTCAAAGAGAGAAGGAGAGTACCTCCGAAGGTGGGACACTCAGGATCTTGGCCTCCGGAGGGAGAATCACACCCTGAAGCGAGCAGAGGATCATGTCCCGGATTCCATGTGCTTAGAGGACACGAGACATCCTCATTGATGAGCCAGCAGAACCGGCGAAGAACAACCAAGGTGAACCACAAGCTGGTCAGATTGTCTGACCTGGAGGGGCTTCACCATGAGGTCGTCCAAGTCTGGAAACACGGCAGCACCTCTGACGCAGAGGATGGCCATGAGAGACGCCATCACTGAGGAAAAAAAAAAAAAACCCCGGTGGCAGAGGCCAGCCTGAAGGGGAGAGAGACAACCGCTGACGGCACAGCGAGATGATGTAGATGGACGAAGAATTCGCCCATCTCCAGGGATGCCACCACAGACTGCATAGACTACAACGGAGCCTGCAGGCATGGAAGAACCTGTGGAGCCCTTTCAGGTCCATGATGGGACAGAGGAAGCCGTCCTTCTAGGCGAGTGGAGAACAGGTAGGAATAGTAACCCAGGATACACTCTGAAACGGGAACAGGGACGCTGACTCCCTGCCGCTGGAGATTGGAGACAGCCTGGATTGTCCGACATAGGGAAGGCAAAGAGACTCCAGCGAAAACTGGAGTAGCTGGACGACACCGCCTCTCAGGCCCAGGCTCCAGACGTCCCGCCATTTGAGATGCCCAGAGAGGGGAAAAAACCTCATGCCGAGGAGGCTAGGAAGAGGAAGACCTGGACGACCTGGTGCAGAACCGCCAGGGAGGCCTGGACTTGAAAGAAGCTTTCTGGAGCAGGAGAACGGCTGACACATAGGACGCCACTGAGGGAGGAAGAATCTATTCCCCCATGGCCTCAGGGATAAGCTTCTCGACGCCCTTAACAAAAAATTTGGCCCAGGACGACCTGGAAAGGGAGAAGGGCTGCGTTCGCCTTCTTGGAGGCGGACCCAGTATTCCACAACGAATCCAAACAGTATGGCGGATAATCACTGCATTGGCGGCCGCCATAGCAGATTTGGGAGGCATCTCTAGTTATTGGGAAGCGTTCAGGATCTCAGAGACGAGCGGCTGGAGGGAAACTGCATCAGGGAGGTTTGACTGAAGCTGTTTGCCCAGGAAAAGAAGGCCTTGATGACCCAAGAGGCAGCGAAGGAGAGCCGCAGGGAGAAACCAGCCACTACGAAGGCCACCCTGGTGAGGGAAGCCACCTTCTTGCAGCAATACAATAGCCAGCATTTAGGACAATGCAATGTATCAGTTCTGCATTGCAAACAATACAACAGAAGTGATCCGATCTCACTCCGAGGGATCCCTGAGGTAGGCACAGTCCGCTGAAGGCAGACTAGAAGCCTTGGAGAGCCTAGCTATCATGGGATCCATCGTGGGAGGCTCTCAGTGATAGGAAGGGACACATGGGGCGGCTCGCTGACAAGATGTCAAGACAGGCCAGCTTGCGCTCACTAGTTACTGATATATAAGTACGGTGCGCTAACCGATTGCACCACTGGAGCAACCTGCTTCCAATACCTCGGATGTTCATCATTGCCAGCCAGGGAGAGCTAGAGACATGTGTCACAGCATAGCCTGGCAGAACTGCCCGAGCTCACCTTCCACTTGGAGACACACAGGTCAAGGGAAGGGATGTCCGATTTCCTAGTCGAAGACAGAGGATGGTCCAGGGAGAAGTCACTGTGCCCTCAAGATGATATCAAACATCCAGTGGCAGAAAGAGATGTCCACTTTCGAAGATGAGTCCGGGTCCTCAGAGATCTGTAGGGTCTCTATCGCATAGATGACTCCCGCGTAGCAGCAGATATAGATGAGCCTAGCTGAAGCTCCGAGTCGGAGTCAGAGGGGTCCCCAGTTAAGTAGACCGAGCAGAGGGAGGGAGGTATCTGCCTGTCGGAGTGGAGCCGTGAGCTGAGTTCCTATCTGGGGAGTACCCAGAGGAAGGGGTGGCGGACCGTGAACCGTAGGAAGACTTCCTGGTCCTTTTGAGGCTCCTGGAGCTGCGACGGGAACTATGAGGGTGTCCAGGGAGATCCCTAGAAGCAGCCGACTGAGCGGCGATCTGGGAAAGCAGCCATACCAAGTTTCCAGCACTGACTAGTTAAGTCTGGTAAGGACACCATGGCCAAGGTTAGGGAGGCCGCCCAATCCGGGGGATGGAAGAACCGGAGAGGGGCCAGGAGGTTCCTGACTGGCTGAGGCAGAAGGCAGAGAGAGCACATGGGCTCGGGCTGTCCGCATGGCAACTGTTTTTGATACAGCGGGTGCACGTATAAAAACGTGACGCAACCAGAGGGGCCGGAGGTTGAGAGAGGGAGCCCAAGGAAATTAGGGGTAACCCAGGGGGTTAGCCTACCAGACTGCAAAAGATGGGCGCTCACAAACTGCTGCAGCAAGGGTTCAGCAGAAGCAATGTCTCCCAGGGAACTGGGAGGAGAGTAAGAATCCCTGCTGTCCCAGCAAGCCAATCAATAAATAAATAAGCCAATAAATAAGCCAATAAATAAATAAATAAAAGAGATTATGAGGAGAGCAAAGCTCTTCCCCTGGTAAATACAGGCTCAGTAGCTACTGGGCAGGCTGGATGGCTTGCCAGGACAGCCCCCTGGCCAATAGAAGGCCCTAGGCGGAGTCTGGGAACCAGAAAAGCCCGCGAAAGGGACGGGCCCGTTGCGGCCTAGTTCCCGGCCAGACCTTGGACTCGCGTTGAACGCGGCCGACCGCGAGGCACCGTCGGCGCGACCTCCGGAGGTTCCGCGGAGGCCTGGGAAAAGGTACCGGGGGGCCAGGAAAGGGGGTCCCCACACGAGCGGGAGGGGGGGAACCGGGTGCCCTCCCCCGACGGGGGCTGCTCGGTAGGAGCGACCAGAAAGCCCAAAAACGCCCCCAAAAAAAGGGGCTTATTTACTAAAATTTAAGGCCCAGTTCTGGGGAACCCTGTGATGCCCCCCCCTAAACAGGACCCATGCTATTGTTGGCACTGAGGGGCTGAGAGGGGCTGAGGGGAGGTGGAGAGGGCCTGAACGGGAGATGGAGGGGCTGAGGTAACTTTCATACTCACCTGCCTTCTATTCTTCTCATACTCACCAGTCAGGTGTCTTCAGGCGCCGCAGGGTCACCCCCTCGGTAGGACCTCGCACGTGGGAGTGGGGTCACCGGTACTCCGGCCGCTTTCGGGGTGCGGTGAGTGGTGAGTGGGGACTGGGTGACCGGCGAGGCTGCTCTTTCACAGAGCGCTGCGCCCGCAGGAGGGTATGACTAGTGTGGCGTACACGCTGACTACCCCCTGCACCTGAAAGAAAGGTAAAAATAAAAACGATGCAAGACAGAAGACCTGAGTCAGGTCGTGTCTGCCTCCTATGACACTAGGTTTCAAACTGATTCATGCACAGTGGCTGTGGCAGGGTATAGTCTGGAGGCGGAGCCAACAGCTTTCTTTTCCCTAGTGTCTTGTCTCCTAGTGACCAGGTCTATACCCATGGTGCTGTGTCCCCCAGTGAAGTAGACGAGAAAATTGATTTTTTTTTTTCCCTAAATGGAATTTTGTTCTGCAAAATTAGTAACACATAAAAAATATAAATTTGGTATCATCTTAATGGTACCGACCCATAGAATTAATGTAACAGGTTACTTAATGCTATACAGTGAACAGCAACAAATTTAAATGTTAAAAATCAATGTCAATTTGATTTTTTTTTTTTTTTTTTTTAAATCCCACACAGAGTTAATAAAATTTCAGCAATAAGTTATAAGGACCCCAAAATGGAGTTATTAAAAAGTACATCTCATCCCGCAAATAACAAGCCCCCCATATGGCTATATTAACAGAAAAGAAAAAAATATATATATAGCTTGTGCAATGTGATGACAAAACAAACAGAAATTGCTGCTTCTTTTGGACAAAACTGGCTGTGGCAGAAAGGGAAATGCATAAGCTGTATAGCCCTTGATACATTTCTTTGAGGGGTAGTTTCCAAAATGGGGTCACGTTTTGGGGTTTCCTGTTGTACTGGTATTTTAGAGGTCTGCTAATGATTCATGGCAGCCAAAAACTATTCCAGCATAATTTGCCCTCTAAAAACCAAATAGAGCTCTATCTATAGGGCAGGGGTCGGCAACCCCTGGCACACGTGCCAAGAGTGGCACGCGAGGCATATTTCACTGGCACGCGAGGCATATTTCACTGGCACGCAAGGCATATTTCACTGGCACGGCAGCCCGAGTCCTCACCCAGCAGATTCGATCGGACCAAACACGGCCGAAACGAAACTGCTATTATTATACTGTGGGGTCTCTTCAGACCCCGAGTATAATAAGCGGAGACTCAGGAGAAGTGATGAAACATAAAAAACAATGATACTCACCTTGCTCCCTGCGCTACGCGGCGGCAGTGCGATCTGCTGGCACAGCTGACAGGGCCTCAGAGGTCACGTCTGCGTCTGACGTCATTACGCATAATGACGCGACGTGACCCCTGAGACTCAATCAGCGGTCGCTGACTACAGGCAGAAGCGCCGAAGAGAACACAGAACGGCTGTGGATCGTGGAATGGTGAGTACATTGTTTTTTTATGTTTGTCACCTCTGAAGAGAACTATGGGACCTAACGTGTGACATAACGTGTGTAGGGAACGCTTTGTGACATAATACCGTGTGCAGGGACCGCAATGTGACATAATACCGTGTGCAGGGACCGCAATGTGACATAATAACGTGTGCAGGGAACGCAATGTGACATAATAACGTGTGCAAGGAACGCTTTGTGACATAATACCGTGTGCAGAGACCGCTATGGGACCTAATACCGTGTGCAGGGGCCGCTATGGGACCTAATACCGTGTGCAGGGAACGCTTTGTGACATAATACCGTGTGCAGAGACCGCTATGGGACCTAATACCGTGTGCAGGGGCCGCTATGGGACCTAATACCGTGTGCAGGGGCCGCTATGGGACCTAATACCGTGTGCAGGGGCCGCTATGGGACCTAATACCGTGTGCAGGGGCCGCTATGGGACCTAATACCGTGTGCAGGGGCCGCTATGGGACCTAATACCGTGTGCAGGGGCCGCTATGGGACCTAATACCGTGTGCAGGGGCCGCTATGGGACCTAATACCGTGTGCAGGGGCCGCTATGGGACCTAATACCGTGTGCAGGGACCGCTATGGGACCTAATACCGTGTGCAGGGACCGATATGGGACCTAATACCGTGTGCAGGGACCGCTATGGGACCTAATATCGTGTGCAGGGGCCGCTATGTGACATAATACTGCGTGCAGAGGCTGTTATGGGACATTATTCTGTATAACGGTGTGTTTTCTGCATTAAGGAAAACACAGGCATTTTTTTTTGTGCAAAAATGCACCATGTGAACGCAGTTTTACATTGAAGCAAAAGTTCCAGTGGCCTAAGACTATATCTGCATCCAGATACATAGTGTGTTTCCACCATAAGGTGCTGCCATACGGTGCTCCTGGACACATTTACCACTAATTGGGGGCTGCACATGGACTTTCATTGCTTCTAATCGGAAAGTACAGGAGCGCCTCAGGAAATAGCAGTAAATGCATACGTCCTAAAGCATCTGGTGGCAGCACTTCTGTGTTATGGTTTGTGGTGTATAACTTTAGTTTAGGGGTCGTCAGACTTACAATTATTGCCCAGCACTCCGAGTACCTCATCTTTGATTTTTTAATTAAAATCGGCACGCCGAACAAAAAAGGTTGCCTACCCCTGCTATAGGGTATTGCTGTGTTGATGAGAAATTGTGTTACAAACTATAGGGTGCTTTTTCTCCTTTTAACCTTTTTTGAAAATTGGGCTAAAGCGACATTTTATTCGAAACAAAGTAATTTTTCATTTTCACTGTCCCACAGCTGTGTGTTCAAAATGCTCACTATATTCCTTGATAAATTCCGAGGGGTCTAGTTTCCAAAATGATTTCATTTGTTGGGAGTGTCCACTGTGCTAGTACCTCAGGGGCTCTGCAAATGTGGCATTGCACCTGAAACCAATTCCAGCAAAATCTGCCTTCCAAAAAGCACAATAATTCATTTTGTTTTAATTCCTGTGAAATGTTTAGAAGGTTAACAAATTTCCTATATTCTGTTTTGACTTATTTAAAGGGTGGAGTTTTGAAAATGGGGTGATTTATGGGGGGGGGTTCTAATATAGAGGCCTTTCAAAGCCCCTTCAGAACTAAATTAGTCCCTTGAAAAATGGGTTTTGGCAATGTTCTTGAAAATATGAAAAATCACTGACTTGCAAGTCTTAAAATGTCCGAATAAAATTAAAGGATGTTTAAAGTGTGATGCCAACATGAAATTAGAGCTCTGTCAGGAAGTCCAAAACTGTTTGAAGTGGGAACGAACTATTACAATATAAAAGGGAGTTTCTTCTTGGGATTGCTGCATTAAAATATAAAGAAAATTAAAATATAAATATTGTTTTATTACTACGTCAGACATTAACACAAGTTTGATCATTGGCAGCTCTGAAAAGAAACCTCATATAGTTGTTTTTGGACACTGTTTGGATGACACCCTCTTTCGATGTATTTGAGGATGTTGGCTGTTTGGAGACAATCCACTTCACCATTAACAGGCAGGTATTTACATCATTTGTCAAATGTTAAAGATGTGAGTGAATAGAAGGCTGTTCATGCAGCTCATTAACAATGATATGGGCAATCTTTTCTGGTTCATTCAAATGGACAAAATGATTTCCATCTACAACAGTGGACTGAAAGCGCTGAAAAGACAAAAACAACACTGTAAATAAATATGCAGGAGAGTGTGACAAGAAAGACACCAATGGATAAAAAGGGGAGAATGGAAAATTTACACCCAAAGGGAGATAATTAATAGCACCTCAGCCACATGCCATATAGAGACCTGGATATATTAATAGGCACAAATAACACCATGGATACGGATGCCTGGCTTTTTCATTTATCATTTCTTAACTAGGTCAGAAGGGGTAATATGTCTCCTTGAGGAGATGCTGCATTTATCAATTCACCTAGCAGTGTAGAGGGACTTATTAGACCAGAAAGCAGTAGCATGCTAGGCATGTGAAGAACCCCATTCAAAGGGCAAGAATCACAATTACTGAGATTTGTTACACAACATTAAAATTTTTACTTCAATTTGCCATTCACAACCTACACTAACTGTACAGTAACTATGTAACCATATAGTAGAAGGTAATCACAGAAGGGTGAGAGTGGGAACCCCAATCAAAGGTACAAGTCACAAAGTTGGTACCTTGGAAGAAAAGAACAATAAAACATAACTTTTATTTAGTAATCAAGATAAAAGTAGTACTAATAAGTGTTCAGTGCACTCACTAAAATGAGACATACGGATCAGGTAGATCCCTCACACTTTCCAAATAAGAATACAGTAGGGGACTAGAGTATCCCTGCTTGTCCCCTACTGAGAGGACCCAAATAACCAAATGGTGACTAAATTGATGAGAATAGAAGTATCATATAATGGGACAAAGAAACTCACTTAGAAAAACCGTGGGTAATTAACTGAGCTACAGAGTGTATGTCCCAAAATAACCCATTCTACCGATAAAACAATAATAATGAAATAGGACCTCCACTTCTCTTATTGTCACTCCCAGGGTAAAATAATCGGTAACAAATATCACCAACAAAGATAACCCTCAATATTCTTGTATATAATAGAGAGGATGTCAGTGTCTAAGTCTATGTGGTGATTACCAGTTATAAGACAGCTGGAGCTACATATGCCCCGATAGGCAGCATTTCACATAGCCCTCATGCTCTTAATATATATCACTGGCATCACCTCCTAATATGGGAGAGACAGGAGAGTGAGAGACACGCCGATCTGAAAAAATCAATGGAACCCAGACCAGCTGAGAATAGGGAGTGATTTCTGTTTCACTCCAAATGGTGACTAACCTCAGCTAAGATAGATACTGGGAAAGGTACTGAATAGCCTATTGCTCTACAGTCATGGCCAAAAGTTTTGAGAATGATACAAATATTAATTTTTACAAAGTCTACTGGTTCAGTTTTTCTAATGGCAATTTGCATATACTCCAGAATGTTATAAAGAGTGATCAGCTTAACAGCAATTACTTGCAAAGTCAATATTTGCCTAGAAAATGAACTTTATCCCCCAAAACACATTTCAACATCATTGCAGCCCTGCCTTAAAAGGACCACCTAACATCGTTTCAGTGATTGCTCCATTAACACAGGTGTGGGTGTTGATGAGGACAGGGCTGGAGATCAATCTGTCATGATTAAGTAAGAATGACACCACTGGACACTTTAAAAGGAGGCTGGTGCTTGCCATCATTGTTTCTCTTCTGTTAACCATGGTTATCTCTAAAGAAACACGTGCAGTCATCATTGCACTGCACAAAAATGGCCTAACTGGGAAGAGTATTGCAGCTAGAAAGATTGCACCTCAGTCAACAATCTATCGCATCATCAAGAACTTCAAGGAGAGAGGTTCCATTGGTGCCAAAAAGGCTCCAGGGTGCCCAAGAAAGACCAGCAAGCGGCAGGACCATCTCTTAAAAGTGTTTCAGCTGCGGGATCGGGCTACCTGCAGTGCAGAGCTTGCTGAGGAATGGCAGCAGGCAGGTGTGAGTGCATCTGCACGCACTGTGAGGCGGAGACTCTTGGAGCAAGGCCTGGTCTCAAGGAGGGCAGCAAAGAAGCCACTTCTCTCCAGAAAAAACATCAGGGACAGACTGATATTCTGCAAAAGGTACAGGGAGTGGACTGCTGAGGACTGGGGTAAAGTCATTTTCTCTGATGAATCCCCTTTTCGATTGTTTGGAACATCTGGAAAACAGCTTATTCGGAGAAGAAGAGGTGAGCGCTACCACCAGTCTTGTCTCATGCCAACTGTAAAGCATCCTGAAACCATTCATGTGTGGGGTTGCTTCTCAGCCAAGGGAAACACAGCCATGAATAAAGAATGGTACCAGAATGTCCTCCAAGAGCAACTTCTCCCAACCGTCCAAGAGCAGTTTGGCGCTCAACAATGCCTTTTCCAGCATGATGGAGCACCTTGCCATAAAGCAAAGGTGATAACTAAATGGCTCAGAGAACAAAACATAGAGATTTTGGGTCCATGGCCTGGAAACTCCCCAGATCTTAATCCCATTGAGAACTTGTGGTCAATCATCAAGAGACGGGTGGACAAACAAAAACCAACAATTTCAGACAAAATTAAAGCATTGATTCTGCAAGAATGGACTGCTATCAGTCAGGATTTGGTCCAGAAGTTGATTGAGAGCATGCCAGGGAGAATTGCAGAGGTCCTGAAGAACAAGGGTCAACACTGCAAATATTGACTTGCTGCATTAACTCATTCTAACTGTCAATATAAGCTTCTGTTACTCATAATATGAATGCAATTATATTTCTGTATGTGATAAAAACATCTGACAAACACACATAAAAACCAGAGGGCAGCAGATCATGTGAAAATATAATATTTGTGTCATTCTCAAAACTTTTGGCCATGACTGTACACGTTTCCCCTTGTGGTAAAGCAGGTTCATCAGAAGCAGTGAGATTAAACATACATCTGAGACAGAAAGCGGCAAATGCAGTTAAAACTGCAGTTCCTAGAGCCCTGATGGTGGGCTCTGGTACTAGAGTAGCCGACATATAGTAGAAGGGTTGGTACGTACTGATATGGGCCATCTGCATTTCTAATCCCTCTGTGTCAGAGACAAATGGACATAGTGCTATGTTGTATATTTATACTTTTTGGTTTTGTTTTATTATACAGCAGTTTTGAAGGTGTAAAATCACCATGTTCATGCCTGAGCACTTCTTGCATACTAAAAAGCCACCTCAATGCAAAGTAGTATCACCAGGAACAATAGGTTTTACATGCCAACAAAACGACAATACATAGACTAACCTTCAAGTTTTCTTTGTATCCATTCAGTAGGGATTGTGCCACATCTGTGTAAACTCCTCTCATTAAATCCGCTGATATTCCTTCATTTGCCCTTTAAGAAAACATAATAAAGCCTAATACATCTCCCAGCGCTACATATATAAAATTTAACTCTGGTAAAATACGTACAATCATGGAAAGCATTAAAACACAGTTGGTTTACCAGTGTGACATAGAAAAACAAAACGAAAACTTAATTTGGAAATCAGTTTGGCAGTCTAGAAATATAATGGAAGAAATAATTTATGCGCATATTCAGCGGTTGTCACTTTTCACCTGCACAGTTCACACAGCCCAAACCAGAGCAATTTGATGGTTTGAAAATGGTCTGAATTGGGACAGAAACATCACATCACTGTTTGGATTGTCAAATTCTCTTTCTAAATATGCACCTAATACAGTATATAATGCCTGTATTAACACTACCATCTTAGTAAGTCCAGATATACTTTAGAACAGTTGTATATTCTGCATCTTTAATCCTTTCCCACCACAGCAATTTATCCATTTGTGTTTTTTTCATTCCATGCTTTCAAAAAGCCTTAACTTTTTAATTTTTCCATTTAGATATCAAGATGAGGACTTGTTTTTTCAGGACAAAATGTAAAGAACCTCAAGAACCACTTGGAGCTGTGTAAGGGCTCTTTTTTGTAAGACAGTTGAAATTTTTATAGATCCCATTTTGGGAAATGTAGGTTTAACTTTTTGTAAAATTTTTGGGGCAAGGAAAGTGTCCAAAAAAGGTAATTTGGACATTTTGGAGGCTTTGGTTGCTGCAGGGAGCCCTCTCCCTCAAAATCATTTGACCATGGCATCTGAGAGGTCAATTGTCTATTATGGGAGCAATCTCTGATCATAGTCAATACAATACAATACAGCAGTCACCTGCCAATAATGGCACCCACTCAATGCATATATATCCTCTGTATATTTGCAACAGATATTGGTAAGAGGTTAACCCCTTCCCACACTGCACCGGAGTCCGAAGACGCTCAGACTCCAACAGATTAACCCCCTGGATGCCGTGATCAATGGCGATCACGGCATCCAGGGGACCAGTGAGCAAGATCGACCCCTCCCTGTAACTCCTTGGACCCTCCACGATAAGATCGCAGGTGCCGAGGGGTTGCCATGGCAGCCAGTAGGCCAGGCCACAGCCTCCTGAGACTGCATAGTTCCTATAGGAACTAATGTGTGGTGTTCTGCAATACTATGTATTGCAGGACATTGCACAGGGGATCAGAGATCCCAGCTTCAAAGTGAAGAAACAAAAACATAAGCAAATAAAGTAAAAACAAAAACACTTTTATATTCAAAAAAAAAAATATAATGTAAACAAACATACATACAGTGGGGAAAAAAGTATTTAGTCAGCCACCAATTGCAAGTTCTCCCACTGAGACAAGCCTGTAATTGTAATCATAGGTAGACCTCAACTATGAGAGACAAAATGAGAAAACAAATCCAGAAAATTACATTGTCTGATTTTTAAAGAATTTATTTGCAAATTATGGTGGAAAATAAGTATTTGGTCAATAACAAAAGTTCATCTCAATACTTTGTTATATATCCTTTGTTGGCAATGACAGAGGTCAAACGTTTTCTGTAAGTCTTCACAAGGTTGGCACACACTGTTGCTGGTATGTTGGCCCATTCCTCCATGCAGATCTCCTCTAGAGCAGGGATGTTTTGGGGTTGTCACTGGGCAACACGGACTTTCAACTCTCTCCAAAGGTTTTTTTTTTTTTTTTTAACTGTTTATTTTAAAAGTTTTTGTCAGAGAGAATAACAATATACGAGAAACATAAGAGAACTGAAGTTAACTGAAACATAGGACAGACGGGCATTACTCAGCATTCTCAAATTACAAAGCCTTAAACAAACTGGCCAGAAATGGCCTCAAAAAGGCCAAGGAATCCGACAACAAACAGGGGCAGACAAGACAGGAGGGCAGAAGGGTGACAGAAGGACATCCAGGAAGTAAGGGGCCACACAGCAGCCGGATCAGAGAGGCTGGACCACCCAAAACTCATCCCACGGTTTCCAGATCAGGCAGAACCTCTCCTCCTCATTATTAAGAAGAGCCGTCAGGTACTCCAGGGAGCGCGCATCTTTAATCCTAGCATATAACTCCTCCAGGGCCGGGGGGGCTCGTTGCCGCCAGTGTTTAGCAATCAGGCATCTAGCGGAAGTAAGGAGGAGCAACAGGAACTGGAGAGCGGGTTTGCGCAAAATATTAGGGGGGGGGTGGAGGTTGAGAAGGTAAGTCCTAGGGGACAGGGGAAGGCTAACACCCAGGACCCCTTCCAGGAGACCCCGGACCTGGCGCCAATAGGGCTGGAGCAGGGGGCAGGTCCAAAAGAGATGGAAAATATGTGCGGGGCGGGTGCCACACCGCCAGCAGCAGTCTGGGACATTCTTGTCAAAAGAGTGAAGTGCAGCTGGGGTATGATACCAATGCATCAACATCTTAAAAATATTTTCGTTACTCGAGATGGGTGTCCCCAAATAGGTCTCCCACCGTGACATATAGGTATGTTGGGGCAAAACATCTGGGGTGGGATTCGAAAGAAGGCGGTATATATCAGAAATAAGCCCTGTTGTCCCAACATCTGTTTTACAAAGTTTCTCAAAAAGCGTAGGGATGGGTGCTGTGGTGCCTTGAAAAATAGGAGGTGGTCAGATGGGAGACCTGGATATACGTGAACTCACTGGACCGGGGCAGGCCAAATCCGGACTGGAGATCAGCAAATGGTAAAAGAGCCCGGGTCCTATAATCAATGATGTCAGCGTACCGAAAAAGGCCCGCTCTCAGCCAAGGACCCACTATCGGGCCAGTGAGTCCAGGCGGGTAATTAGGGTGAAGAAGGAAAGCGGTCATGGAGGAACACGAGGAGGAGAGGAGGAAACGGGACGCACTTGTGCACCAAATATCTCTCGTGAGTCCCATAGGGCCTAACAAGGCACTCCCGGGGGGGGGGGGGGAACGAGGACCAGTCCAAAGCAGGGAATTAGGATGTTGCGGAGCAAGCCACAACTTCTCGATCTCCATCCACTTAGAGTAAGCCTGGAGAGTGGACCAAGCCGGGACCCTGCATAGGTGGGTAGTATAAAACTAAATTGGGAAGAGAAAGGCCACCTCTCTCCCTAGGGGTCATCATAAGCTGCCTAGAAAGCCTGTGTCTCCCTCCAGCCCAGACGAATCGGAGGATTGAGCCCTGCAGCGCCCGGAGGTCCCAAAGGAGCACCGGGACCGGGAGGTTCTCAAAATAATAAAGCAGCTTAGGCAGGATAGTCATCTTTACTGCGTTGATCCGGCCAAAGAGAGACAGAGGCAGTACCAACCACTTAGTAAGGAGGGCCCGAATATGTCTAAAAAGAGAGGGTAAATTTGCCTGGTATAATTGGCAAAAGGATCCAGTTAAATATGTGCCCAAGTACTTTAGCGAGGAGGACTGCCATCTATACCGAAAGGCGGCCAAGCCAAGCTAGACGGGGGAATTCGAATAGGTAGGGCCTCTGTCTTTGAAGTATTGACCTTATAACCAGACAGACTGCCAAAGCGGGAAAGGAGGCCATGGAGGTTGGGAAGGGATACATGAGGGTTAGTGAGGGTTAGTAAGGGTCAGGAGGATATCAGCAGCAACAAAGGAAAGCTTGAA
The DNA here is from genome assembly GCA_947044405.1 of Leptodactylus fallax. Lineage (NCBI taxonomy): Eukaryota > Metazoa > Chordata > Amphibia > Anura > Leptodactylidae > Leptodactylus > Leptodactylus fallax. The sequence goes on from CAMRHE010000394.1 coordinate 1,565,881, forward strand.
TTCTCGATTGCGTACATGAACCCCCGCGATATCAGGGCTCAGACGGATGGCCGCCGCCAGTGGCTCAATACAGAGTACAAAAAGAAGAGGGGATAGAGGGCAACCCTGTCTTGTGCCGTTGTGCAGACGAAACGAGGGAGACGAGGCGTGAGGAAGCTTGACAGTGGCCGACGGAGAGGAGTAAAGACCCTTGATCGCTATCAAGAAGGGACCCATAAAGCCAAACGTGGCCAGGGCCTCAAATAAAAAGGGCCATCCCAGACGATCAAATGCCTTTTCCTCGTCCAAGCTGAGTACCAAGAGTTCGGAGCCAGAGCGAGATGCCACGTCTATAAGACCGATGGTTCTCCTGGTATTATCACCTCCCTGGCGGCAAGGTACAAAGCCCACTTGATCTTTATGGATCAGGGAGGGGAGGCACATGTTAAGTCTAGACGCCAGAATCTTGGTAAACAGCTTGAGATCCGTATTCAGAAGTGATATGGGCCTATAATTCCTGCAATAAAGGTGGTCCTTATCAGGTTTCGGGATGAGGGTGAGAAAAGAGTGTGAAATAGAATCAGGGATTGGTTCGCCCGACAAAAAGGCCGTGAATAGGGAAACAAGATGTGAAATCAATTCTGCCCCAAATACCTTGTAGTATAGGTAGGTGAGGCCATCAGGGCTAGGCGATTTCCCATTAGGGAGTTCCTGGAGCATTTGGGAGACCTCGTCCGTTGTGATAGGTTTGTTAAGAAGAGCAAGGTCTTCCGGGGGGAAAGAACAGGCAAATTACAGGAAGACAGGAAGTCCTGTAATAATGTTGAGCATGTCGCAGTATCAGGTGGTAAGTCCGATGGGAGGGAGTACAGGTCTGAGTAAAAGGCGTGAAATAGACGCGCAATCTCGCCAGGGTCATACACAACAGCCCCGTCAGATCGCCGCAGCGCATAAGCCGAACCCCTTTCCATTCGGTCTTGCAGTTGACTAGCCAAAAGCTTATGGGGTTTGTTGGCCCTATCATAGTACCGCTGTCTGGTGTAAAGCAGTAACTTGGTGGTCTTTTGAAGAAGGGTCTCCCTAATCTGGGCCCGAAGATCTATCAAAGTTTTAAGGAGGGCCCGCAACGGGCTAGACGCCATGCGAGTCTCTGCATATTGTAGACGGAGCCGAAGCTACTCAAGCCGTGCGTTAGCGTCCAGTTTTAGCCGGGTGCCCAAGGCAATACAATGTCCCCTCATCACAGCTTTATGGGCCTCCCACAACGTCGCCATGGAAGATACAGATCCCAGATTAAGTTCGAAAAACGTTTTTAGTTGAGTACGGAGCTCCTCACGAGTCTGCGCCCTCTGAAGGAGACTCTCATTAAGTCGCCAATAGCATATTCTAGTGGGGACCGAACCAGCACGCAATTCTAAGGAGATTGGCGCATGGTCAGACCAGGTGATGGAGCCAATCGAGGCATCCCGAAGAAGGCGCAGAGCCGGAGCATTTCCAAAAAAGTAATCTATTCTGTAATGGGTCTGATGAGGGCCCGAATAGAACGTGTAAAACCGGTCAGTCGGATAGTTAATCCTCCAGAGGTCATAGAGAGAATACCGACGGATTATGCGACGGAAGTGAGCTGAAAGTCTACGTTGGGAGAGGCGACAGGAAGTACCTGACAGGGAATGGTAATCCATAGAGTCCGAAAAAGACATGTTAAAGTCCCATCCAACAAAAAGGGCAGCAGGGGGTAAGGCTTCCAGTTTATTAAGGACCTTAGTAAGAAAATCAGGTTGAGAGGAATTAGGGGCATAGAGGTTACAGAGAGTGATTGGCTGGCCCTCAAGCCTACCGTGGAGAATTACAAACCGTGCCAAAGGGTCGAGGACGGAGGTAGTGACCTCCAGGGGGCATGATGAGGAGATAAGAATGGCAGTCCCTGATCGCTTTTTAGAGTGAGTGGCCGAATAAATTGTTGGGAAAAAACGCAAGGCAAAGATAAAATTACAGGTGCTGTCAAAATGGGTCTCCTGGAGAAATGCTATATCAGCCTTAAGGGCACGCAATTCCTTCAGGGCTAACCTACACTTCACATTGGAGTTAAGGCCTTTAACATTAAGGGATACAATTTTAGCCATAACTCAGGATAAAGGGAGGGGCGCAAGGGGGACAAGGCCTACCACAAGGAGTCAATGAGGGTGCGGAGTCCCAGAGGGAGCAGAGTCTCGTCCAGGAGGCTTGCCGACGTCTCGACAGGATGAGTGAGGACCACACCTGGAGTACACAGAAAAGAGCGAGAGGGGATGGGGAAAGACAAGACAGAAAGCAAGACAAGGAAGGTAAATTACAATAAAACAACACCATTACCGGGAAAAAGATCTCCCGGTAGGGACTAGGAGGGTATACAAGGGTTTAAGACCAATGTAAATCCGCCTATAACAAAATGCCGTGTAAGTAGTTAAACTCCAAAGGTTTTCTATGGGGTTGAGATCTGGAGACTGGCTAGGCCACTCCAGGACCTTGAAATGCTTCTTACGAAGCCACTCCTTCGTTGCCCTGGTGGTGTGCTTGGGATCATTGTCATGCTGAAAGACCCAGCCATGTTTCATCTTCAATGCCCTTGCTGATGGAAGGAGGTTTGCACTCAAAATCTCACGATACATGGCCCCATTCATTCTTTCATGTACACGGATCAGTCCTGGTCCCTTTGCAGAGAAACAGCGCCAAAGCATGATGCTGCCACCCCCATGCTTCACAGTAGGTATGGTGTTCTTTGGATGCAACTCAGCATTCACTCTCCTCCAAACATGACGAGTTGTGTTTCTACCAAACAGTTCTACTTTGGTTTCATCTGACCATATGACATTCTCCCAATACTCTTCCGGAACATCCAAATGCTCTCTAGCAAACTTCAGACGGGCCCAGATATGTACTGGCTTAAACAGGGGGACACGTCTGCCACTGCAGGATCTGAGTCCCTGGCAGCGTAGTGTGTTACTGACTGTAGCCTTAGTTACGTTAGTCCCAGCTTTCTGCAGGTCATTCACTAGGTCCCCCCCGTGTGGTTCTGGGATTTTTGCTCATCGTTCTTGTGATCATTTTGACCCCACGGGGTGAGATCTTGCGTGGAGCCCCTGATCGAGGGAGATTATCAGTGGTCTTGTATGTCTTCCATTTTCTAATTATTGCTCCCACAGTTGATTTCTTCACACCAAGCTGCTTGCCTATTGCAGATTCAGTCTTCCTAGCCTGGTGCAGGTTACAATTTTGTTTCTGGTGTCCTTCCACAGCTGTTTGGTCTTCACCATAATGGAGTTTGGAGTGTGACTGTTTGAGGTTGTGGACAGGTGTCTTTTATACTGATAACAATGTCAAACAGGTGCCATTACTACAGGTAATGAGTGGAGGACAGAGGAGCCTCTTAAAGAAGAAGTTACAGGTCTGTGAGAGCCAGAAATCTTGCTTGTTTGTAGGTGACCAAATACTTATTTTCCACCATAATTTGCAAAAAATTATTTAAAAATCAGACAATGTGATTTTCTGGATTTGTTTTCTCATTTTGTCTTTCATAGTTGAGGTCTACCTATGATGATAATTACAGGCCGGCCTCATCTTTTTAAGTGGGAGAACTTGCACAATTGGTGGCTGACTAAATACTTTTTTTTCCCCACTGTACATGTTAGGTATCCCAATGTGCCTATAAGTCCCCACTATCCAAAAATAGTGTTATTTATACGGTGAACGCTATAAAAAAAAAATCCCACAATGCACAAATTAATATTTTTGGTCACTTTGCTTTCCCCAAAAAATAACAATAAAAAGTGATCAAAAAAGTCACACATACCAAACATTGGTACCAATAAAAAGTACAATTTGTTCCACACATAAAGAGCCATGACCTATCTCCGTCAACAGTACAGTTAAAAAAAAAAAAAAGTTATAGGTGTCACTGTACATGCATATACGCATATTTATTAGGTAACGGATGTATTACTTACAGTATAATATGCACATTAGACTGCATGGACTTTATGATGCTCAAACACTGCTCAAGAGACAGAGATGCTGAATTGTTCTGAGAACAGAGATAAAAGCAAACATGAGAACTTGGTATTACATGACGTGCATGTTACCTCTGCTGGACTTCAGTTTTGCTCGAATACAGAATTCTTGGCACAGTGACCTTTTTGAAGATTCAGGTTCATTATTTGAAAGGCTGCGATCTCTTCATTACAAATTGCTAGACTAGGGATCAGCAACCTTCAGATCTCCAGCTGCTGAGAAACAAGCATGCACACTAACTGTTCACAGGACTCCTACAAAAGTGAATTGAGCATGCTGGGAGTTGTAGTTTCACAGCAGCTTAGAGTGCTAAAGGTTGCTAACACCTGTGCTAGGCAGTAATGAACTAGGACCATTGCATTTACAACAATTTCTTAATATATAAGTCCTACTACCCAAATTACTCTTAATGGCAATAACCAGTACTTTTATTCTGTTGGTAGATCAGGAAGAGCAGCTGCTGGGAATATAAGTTACTTGTGTATTCTTTCAATTACCCATATTGTCCTTACTTATGAAATTAAAGTTTTGGGTGATGGGGTACAGAGACAAGCTGTAGCAATTGCTGCAGCCAAAGCCCAGCCGGCTCGCAGTGGCCAATAGTTGTATGATGTTCTGAGTAAAATGAGGCTTTAACCATGACACTGTTGGCCACCACAGCTTTGGATGCAGCAGTGGCCATAATGTGTGTGTACACATAGGTACAGCAGGTGAAATAAGTAATGAACACATCACTAATTTTCCTAAGTAAATATATTTCTTTTTTTATATAACTGTAATTTTATTGAAAAATTTTTCATTAACAAGGAATAAAGAAAAAACAAAAAAACAATAATAATCAAACAAACAGGAAGCATTGAGGTAAATAGAGGCTATCTGCCTCCTCCCCCTTAAGCAATATGCATTTAAATTAAGCAGTGAACAAGGGAGGGGGGAATGGAGGGGTTAAGAAGACAAGGGTAGGACCAAAGGGAAGGGGGGGAGGGAAGGAGAGGACTAGAGATCAGAGACCCTGTGATGTACAATACATGTCCCAGGGTGCCCAAATAGCCCCAAAGGCTTCCCGTGAATTATGTAGGCCAGCAGTCAGGTATTCAAGACTCCTCACATCCTTCATTCTAGCCACAAGCTCAAGACTAGATGGGGGACTCACCTTCTTCCAGTTTCTAGCTATGAGAGTTTTAGCTGCAGTACAAAGATGCAAGAAAAGCCTGGATGACTTATTGCTCAGGTGTCTGGGGGGAAGGTTCAGGAGATAAAGAAGAGGGTCAAGAGGAACCTCTTGCAAAAAGAGAGCAGTCGTCAGAGTCCTGACCTCCCTCCAAAAACCGAGGATGAGAGGGCACGTCCAAAAGATATGGTGCAGGGTACCCACCGCAGCTCCACAGCGCCAGCACCATGGGGGAACTAATGGGTTTAAAGTATGAAGGAGAGCCGGAGTATGATACCAATGCATCAACAGCTTATACTGCGTTTCCCTAAACGTAATGCACTGAGATGATTTCTGGGCCCGAGACCATACAATCCGCCACTGTTCCTGGGAGATGGGTTTACCCACCGCCTCCTCCCATTTAAGCATATAGCGATGATTAACAGGAGAGCCTGTAGTTTGTGAGTTAAGAAGTTGGTAAATAGAGGATATAAAGCCCCTAGTGGACGTGCCTGCACGGCAAATCTTTTCAAAAGCGGTGGGGAGTGACACCGTAAGAGACCCATGGAGGGAGCGGACAAAGTGAACCACCTGCAAGTAATGGAACCATTCAGTACTTGGCAGGTTTTGATTAGCTGTAAGATAAGCAAAGGACCTGAGTTCCAAGGTTCCAGGGTCAACCATGTCAGCAATCCGGTAAAGGCCAGCTTCAGACCACACTTTAGTCATGGCAGAAGTCAGGCTCTCTGGGAGAAGGGGGTTGTATAGTATGGAGACCATAGATGAGCGCGGGGACATCAGGGAGAATCTAGCACAACAGGTAGACCAGATAGATCTAGTAAACCGAATGGGGCCCAACAGGTACGAGGCAGGGGGGGTGGGGGGGGGGGCTGACCCACAGAAGCGCGTTAGGATGCATGGGTGCCAGCCAGAGCTTCTCTATCTGCACCCATCTGGTGTATGCTGGCATAGCCGCCCAGAATGGGATATGGCGTAAGTGGGCCGCCCAGTAATAATGTAACAGATGTGGGACAGCCATACCCCCAGACCCCCTATCCGCCAGCATAACAGATCTAGGTATTCGGTGTCGTTTTGCTTTCCAGATAAACTGGAAGATAGCTTTCTGTAGGTTCCGTAATTCTCCCCGAGGTATCGCGACTGGGAGCGTCTCAAAAAAATACAGTAGCTTCGGGAGGAGAGTCATCTTGACCGCAGCAATTCTCCCCAAAAGGGAGATAGGCAAGGGTTGCCATTTGTCCAATAGGGCTCTTAGCTCACAAAACAACCGCGGGTAGTTTGCCGAGTAGAGGGTCGCATAGGAGGTGGATATATGGACTCCCAGGTAGCGGATAGAGGACTCCCGCCACTGGAAATCGTAATTACTGCGGAGGAGAAGGAGAAGGTCCCGTGGGATGTTAAGTGGGAGTGCCTCAGTCTTCGCGGGGTTCACCTTATACCCTGAGAGATCACCATAGGTCTCTAGCGAGCGCAGCAAGTTTGGAAGGGTAGTATGAGGGGAGGTGAGAGTGAGGAGTACATCGTCCGCAAAGAGAGATATCTTAAATTCCTTATCTTGGACCATGATGCCCTTGATATTAGGGTCTCGTCTAATCTTGGCCGCTAGCGGTTCAATGCAGAGGGCAAATATGATGGGTGACAGGGGGCAACCCTGCCTAGTGCCATTTCGAATAGGGAAGAAGGGCGAAGATGCATGGGGAAGCTTAATTGCTGCTGAGGGTAAGGAGTAAAGGGCCTGGATAGCTGTGAGAAACGGTCCCGTAAGCCCGAACGCCTTAAGCGTAGTATGCATAAACGACCAATTTATGCGGTCAAAAGCCTTTTCAGCGTCCAGGCTCAAGAGAAGGGCCGGGGTAGAATAATGATTGGCTACCTCCACCAAATCCACAGTCCTCCTGGTGTTGTCACCACCCTGACGACAGGGGATGAATCCCACCTGGTCCTTATGGACAAGCAGAGGGAGCCAAGCATTCAGTCTATTGGCTAAGAGTTTGGTGAAAAGTTTCAGGTCCGTGTTCAGCAAAGCAATCGGTCGGTAGTTAGCACAATCCTGCAAGTCCTTACCCAGTTTAGGGACCAATGTGAGTAGTGAAGAGAGCATAGTCGGGGGTATAGGGGAACCTGAAAGGAAGGAATTGAAGAGGGACAATAGATGAGCAGAGAGTTCACCCTGGAAAACCTTATAATAATTGTAAGTGAACCCATCTGGGCCTGGGGCTTTCCCATTTGGGAGGTCCCTCAGGACCCCTTCTAGTTCCTCCCTGGTGATGGGGGTGTTCAGGGAGGTTAGGGCCTCAGGAGGAAGGCGTGGGAGACAACAATCCTTTAAATAGTCTTCCAGTAGTGTTGAGTCATCCCCAGGGAGTAGTGCTCGTGGGGGGGGTAAGTCATACAGCTTAGAGTAGTAAGAGTGGAACGCCAGCGCCACAGCATCAGGGTGATGTTGAAGAGTACCCGCGGGGTCACGGACAGAGTGTGGTGTGGAAGAGGCCCGATGATCCCTGAGGGTTCCTGCCAGGAGGGTATGAGATTTATTACCTCGTTCAAAAAACCTCTGACGGGTATAAAGGAGAAGTCGTTCCACATGGCGGGTCTCCAAATCACGGAGGTCCGCCCGGGCCAGGACCAAACGGCGAAGAACCCCCAGGGATGGATGCGCTGCCAAAGTCGTCGTAAGGGACCGAATACGGGCTTGGAGGAGCTGTTCCTGGACCTGTCTGTCCCTTTTAAGCCTAGAAGCCAATGCGATACAGCATCCTCTCATGACCGCCTTATGGGCTTCCCAGAGAATGGCAAGAGAGTCTACCGAGCCTAAGTTGTCCCTAAAATAATCTATCAAGTGTGTGCGCAGGGTCTCGAGGGAGGTCGGCGAATTGAGCAGTGTTTCGTTAAGACGCCAATGACATTGGCGAGTAGGCACTGGAGTCGTAGATAAGGTAACCACGACTGGGGCATGATCAGACCAGGTGAGAGGGCCAATGTTCGTGTCCCTAAGCAAACGAAGAGCGGGAGCATTTCCAAAGAAGTAGTCAATGCGGGTGTGAGTGTTATGAGGGTGAGAAAAGAAGGTGTAGGAGCGCGCCGTAGGATTGTCCACTCGCCAAAGGTCATACAAAGAGTGGGCGCGGATCAGCCTGCGGAACTCCCTTGCAAGTTGGGCCAACCTATGGGGGGTTGGGCCCTGGGGTAACGCCAGACGATCCGCCCGTTCAGAGAAGACCATGTTAAAGTCTCCCCCCACCAGCCAAGCTGATGGTGGGAGAGAGCGCAGACGGGAGAATACCCGGCGCAAGAACGGGATCTGTGCTGAATTGGGGGCATAGACATTGCATAAAACAATCGGGGCACCATAAAGGAGCCCCTCCAAGATAACAAACCGGCCACCTGGGTCTATGTGGGAAGTCGTCACTGTAATTGGGCAGGATCGAGAAAGAAGGATAGCCACCCCAGCTCTGCGTCGATTGTGGAAGGCCGAAAAAGCTACGGGAAAATAATGCTTAGCGAAGGCAAAAGTACCAGCGCGGTCAAAATGAGTCTCCTGAAGAAACGCCACATCCGCTCGTAAGGAGCGGAGTTCTCTAAGGACATGGCGCCTTTTAATGTTGGAACCCAGGCCCTTGACATTAATTGTCACGCACCTAACCATTGGGACCCAGGATTGGAGGACAGTGGCGGATTGCAATAAGCTCACCCATCTCACATGACGCTGGCAAGTTTCCCTCGGAGAGGCAAAAGGGCAATCCACAAACAGGAACCCAAAGTCGAGGCAGGGTCTCTAGATCAGGGAGGGGGGGGGGAAAGAGAGGGAGGGAGGCAAAAGACATCATAAATGACAAAGTAAAAATAAAAACAGTTAAACAATACTTTGTGGGCGAGGCTAAGTCACTCGCCTGGGGACCAATGAGGGCAGCCAGAGGTCCAATCAGGATCAATGGCCGCACAGTCCAAGTATCCCCTTAGGGGGGAGAGCGTGGACAGGAGGTCGGAGGGGAGGCGGTGGATCCCCAACCACCAGTAAAAAGAAGGAAGGAAGGGGAGTCACTGGAACCCCACCCCGCCCCACTCCGCTAAAACAATCCAATAATAAGCATAATAGATGAGACCCGTAGACCTAAAAAAAGAAAAAAAGAGAAGCAAACATAACATTAAGGCATGCAGATTCCAAAGCACCACCGAGAAAAGGGAGAACGTCTCAAGGGGGGGCAGCCTCCTCAGGGATCAGTCTCCAGCCGGGGCCTCCGAGTGGTCACCACCGCGGAGGATGCATGACGTCGTCTGGGCTCCAATCGTTGCCAAACCGGTGGTGGGGGAGGGGGTGGAGAGAATAGCTCCCAGTCTGTTAAATCCGGCAGGGGAACATCCAATAGGTCACAGAAGAGAGGCAAATCCGCAAAGGAGCGAAGCGTAGCGGAGCGACCATCCCTACGAGCAATGAGAGCAAACGGAAATCCCCACCGGTAAGGAATTTGGTGCTCCTGAAGAATCTGGAGGAGGGGTCGGAGATGGCGGCGTTTCTGGAGGGTGATTAGCGACAGATCCTGATAGAATTGTAGTGGAGCTCCCTGAAACTCGAAGTCTTTGAGTTTGCGCACTTTGCTCATTATAGCCTCTTTAAGGGTGAAGTCGTGGAGGCAGCAGATGACATCACGGGGTGTGGCGGAAGATCCTCTGGGTCGAAGGGCTCGATGTGCCCTATCAAACTTAATTTTGTGGGATGGGGGCTCCTGCAGTATAGTGTTGAAGACAGCCTCCAGCAGAACAGGCAGATCCTCAGATTGGTCAGCCTCTGGGAGTCCCTTGATGCGTATATTGTTGCGCCGGCCCCTGTTGTCAAGATCCTCCAAGTGGCGTTGCATGTCCCGTATAGCTGAACCCTGTTCAGTGGTAGTATCATGCAGTGAGGCAACATAGTCCCTGGTAGTGTCATGGTCATTCTCCAGCGTGTCCATTCGGTTAGCAATGGAGTGTAAATCAGTGCGGAGGGTAGCAATTTCAGATCGGAAGGATGCTGTGATTTCCGCAACCATACTTTTAAGGTCTTGTTTAGTAGTAAGTTGAGGAAGAAGGTCCGCCATGGATGATGGTGCTGAAGATGGGCCTGGAATGCAGCTCTGGGGGTACAGGACTGGAGGGGGGGGAGCCATAATCCTTGGGAGTGCGGGGCAGAGAAGCCCCTACGCCAGAGCCTTCCACCGCGCCATCCCCCTCTGAGCTATGGAGGGGAGGGGCGATGGGGGAAGATAGTAGGTGGGGGGCCACAGAGACCAGCTCTGTGGCCACAGGCTGCAACTCATCAGCGGTGTAGGAGGGAGCAGAGCCACTGACCTCAGAACTCCTTGAGAAGCTGGAAACATCCGGGGTCCTCTCATGCCGCTCTGCCAGGAGTGCTGGTGAAGCAGAGTGTAGTTGCTGGGACATCCCAGGGTGAGGAGACTGTGGGAGTACTCGTGCTGGGGAAACTCTGGGTTGCCCAGGCGCCGACAGGGATCTCTGTTGAAGCGGCGCTCCGCTGGCTGACAGGGGGAGCGCGGGAGGAGAGAAGCTGCGCTGCGACCCCTGTGCCTGGAGAGCGGAGGAAATCCAAGATGGCCGCCCCGCAGCAGCCTGGCCCGGTAGAGAAGGCCTCTGGGCCAGAAAGGCGTCCAGGGTGGCCCCCCCAGACCTCTCCACGGGCGCTGGGGTGCCCGGGGCCACCTTCCTCGGTAAGCGCTTGCCCATACTGCGCCTGCTGAGGGGTCCACGGGTCTCAGTAGCGAGCGGAGGAGCAGAGAAGGACCTGCGCGCGTGCTACTCCATGCGCGTCCAGGCCACGCCCAAGTAAATATATTTCTAAAGACGCTATTGACATGAATTTCTGATTGGATGTCGGTAACAATCCATTCAAAATACAAAGGAAACGAAATCCCAACTATCGATGTCCATAAATTAAAAGGGTATTCCCATTTCAAGGATCCTATTTATAATGGTAGCTTATGTAAATTGAAGACTTTTCCTAAATATATAGCTTTAGAAATGCTGCTTTGTTTTCCTGCTTTGTAAAATTATTTCTCCCACTGCGTTTCTATAGCGCTGGACCTGTGTGATAAGCAGGACAAGTGATGTCACTCACTGCTCTCACTGTTATCTATCAGTTCATCTAATTGCAGTTTGCTGATAAAGCCTTGTCTGTTATCTCACTATGTAAACACACAGATTCTCTTCTCTAGAAGCATGTGCATATAATCATAAGTATTGTGATACTTCATAGTGTTCAGCAAGCTAGGAACCCGGGGGGGGGGGGGGGGCGGGGCTGGCGAGATACAGAAATTGAGAAGAAGAGACAGCAGGCAAAGCTGCTGAAACAGGGAAATGGCAAAACCCCTTTAAGTTATGTGTAATAATGAAATGACTTAGGGAAAAAGTATTGAACACGCTTACTGAAATTTATTTAATACTTCGTACAAAAGCCTTTGTTAGACATGACAGCTTCTGAATGGAGAATCTATTCGTATTCATTGCTTAGGTGTGATTTTGGCCCATTCTTCCATACAGACACTCTTCATAGAAGGAGCCCACCGAACCTTCAGGATTTGAACTCTGAGCTTTAGTTCCTTCCATAGATTTTCTATTGGATTCATGTCAGTGGATTGACTGGGCCATTCTAGCAGCTTTATTTTCTCTCTGAAACCAATTGAGAATTTCCTTGGCTGTGTGTTTGGGATTGTCTTGTGGAAATGTCCACCCTCGTTTGATCTTCATCATCCTGGTAGTTGGCCGCAGATTTTTTTTTTTTTTTTTTTTTATCAAGAATGCCTTGGTACATTTGTCTATTCATCCTTCCTTCAATTATATGAAGTTTGCCAGTGCTGTATGCTGTATACAGCCCTACACCATAATGTTCCCACCTCCAAACTTCACTGTTGGTATGGTGTTTGTGGGGTGATATGCAGTGCCTTGTGGCCTCCAAACATGGTGTATTATGGCATCCAAAGAGTTCAATTTTGGTCTTATCTGACCAGACTATAGTCTCCCAGTATTTCACAGGCTTGTCTAAATGTTGTTCAGCAAACTTTAAATGTGCCTGAACATGCTTTTTGTTCAGCAGTGGAGTCTTGCGTGGTGAGTGTGTATACAGGCTATGGAAGTTGAGGGCATTAGTTATTGTTTTCTTTGAAACAATTGTACTTGTTGATTCCAAGTATTCTTTTCCCGCCTTTGTCTGAGCACATGGTCGTGGCCGGTTTATGGTGAAATGATGTTCTTTCCACTTCCAGATTATGATCCCAGTGCTCACTGGAACCTTCCAGTGAAAATTCTTCTTTAACCAATGCCATCAGTTGCTCACTAGTTTTACCCATCATGAGATGTTTCTTGTGTGGCACCTCAGTAATAAGACACCTTCTTATAAGCCATCAGTTGAACCAGCTGATATTATTTGTCACTAAGTGGCAGGATTGCTTTCTAATTCCTGATAGATTTCAGCTGCTGTCAGGACTTTCCATGGCTTTTTGCACCTCTCTTTCTTTATGTGTTCAATATTTTTTTCCTGTCTCATTTCTCATTATTACACTTAAAACTTATAACTTACTTTATGGACATCTATGGTTTGATTTCTTTGCTTTTGTGTGGATTGTTCCACATCGAGTTGTTACCGACATCTGGTGAGAATTACATATTCATTAGCACCTCTAGAAATACATGTGTTAGAAAATTGGAGACGTGCTCAATACTTATTTTACCCACTGTATATAAGCAAATTACTATAAAGACAAAGATGAACTTTTACTTTTTTTTTTCCTGCCCCCCCCTCAAACCTTCCGCCCCTCCTATTATTTAATCTTATTTAATTGTAATTTTAATTAATTTTAATTTCATTTTATCTTATTTTACTTTATTTTTATTTTACTTTATTGCTCAGTATGTTACTTGAGTTATTGACTGTTGTGTTGCTGACTTTGCAGTTAATGGCTTCTTTTGTATGCATATAAAATTGTAAAACTCTAATAAAAAGTGATTTACCAAAAAAAAAAAAAAAAAAAAAAAAAAGAACTTTTACTTAAAGTCCATCAATGAATATTCAAATTTGACTTATATGGTGGCTAACCATTAACCCTAATCTAAGGATCTTGGATTTGGACTAGGTCAAAATGTCTGTAAATGGATAAGTGGATCAGTGATAGACAACACAGGACATACTCAGGCTCAGTCACTGTTACTAGTGGGGTTTCACAGAGGTCAGTTTTGGGCCCTGTCGTCTAATGTATTTTAAACAATCTTACAAAAGGTTTGTGCAGTAAAATACCAATTTGGAGAAATTGTAGGCTTGGGCACAAAAGGAGCAGATAAAGTATATAATTTACAAATGTAAGGTTATGCACATGGGAAGCGAAAATATAGGTCATTACTACTTAAACGTGTTGTCAAGGATCCCAAATATAGGTCATCAGTATCAGATCGGTTGGGGTCTGACACCAAGATCCCAAACATATCAGCTGTTTTGGCCACTGAAAACCAAATACTAGGTACAGTGCCTTGCGAAAGTATTCGGCCCCCTTGAACTTTTCAACCTTTTGCCACATTTCAGGCTTCAAACATAAAGATATAAAATTTTAATTTTTTGGTGAAGAATCAACAACAAGTGGGACACAATTGTGAAGTGGAACGAAATTTATTGGTTATTTTAAACTTTTGTAAAAAATAAAAAACTGAAAAGTGGGGCGTGCAATATTATTCGGCCCCTTTACTTTCAGTGCAGCAAACTCACTCCAGAAGTTCAGTGAGGATCTCTGAATGATCCAATGTTGTCCTAAATGACTGATGATGATAAATATAATCCACCTGTGTGTAATCAAGTCTCCGTATAAATGCACCTGCTCTGTGATAGTCTCAGGGTTCTGTTTAAAGCGCAGAGAGCATCATGAAGACCAAGGAACACACCAGGCAGGTCCATGATACTGTTGTGGAGAGGTTTAAAGCCGGATTTGGATACAAAAAGATTTCCCAAAATTTAAACATCCCAAGGAGCACTGTTCAAGCGATCATATTGAAATGGAAGGAGTATCAGACCACTGCAAATCTACCAAGACCCGGCCGTCCCTCTAAACTTTCATCTCAAACAAGAAGAAGACTGATTAGAGATGCAGCCAAGAGGCCCATGATCACTCTGGATGAACTGCAGAGATCTACAGCTGAGGTGGGAGAGTCTGTCCATAGGACAACAATCAGTCGTACACTGCACAAATCTGGCCTTTATGGAAGAGTGGCAAGAAGAAAGCCATTTCTCAAAGATATCCATAAAAAGTCTCGTTTAAAGCTTGCTACAAGCCACCTGGGAGACACACCAAACATGTGGAAGAAGGTGCTCTGGTCAGATGAAACCAAAATCCAACTTTTTGGCCATAATGCAAAACGATATGTTTGGCGTAAAAGCAACACAGCTCATTACCCTGAACACACCATCCCCACTGTCAAACATGGTGGTGGCAGCATCATGGTTTGGGCCTGCTTTTCTTCAGCAGGGACAGGGAAGATGGTTAAAATTGATGGGAAGATGGATGGAGCCAAATACAGGACCATTCTGGAAGAAAACCTGTTGGAGTCTGCAACAGACCTGAGACTGGGACGGAGATTTATCTTCCAACAAGACAATGATCCCAAACATAAAGCAAAATCTACAATGGAATGGTTCACAAATAAACGTATCCAGGTGTTAGAATGGCCAAGTCAAAGTCCAGACCTGAATCCAATAGAGAATCTGTGGAAAGAGCTGGAAACTGCTGTTCACAAACGCTCTCCATCCAACCTCACTGAGCTCCAGCTGTTTTCCAAGGAAGAATGGGCAAGAATTTCAGTCTCTCGATGTGCAAAACTGATAGAGACATACCCCAAGCGACTTGCAGCTGTAATCGCAGGAAAAGGTGGCGCTACAAAGTATTAACTTAAGGGGGCCGAATAATACTGCACGCCCCACTTTTCAGTTTTTTATTTTTTACAAAAGTTTAAAATATCCAATAAATTTCATTCCACTTCACGATTGTGTCCCACTTGTTGTTGATTCTTCACCAAAAAATTAAAATTTTATATCCTTATGTTTGAAGACTGAAATGTGGCAAAAGGTTGAAAAATTCAAGGGGGCCGAATACTTTCGCAAGGCACTGTATATAGCCGGAAGCAGCCCTGTTCCTATTTAAGTCAATGGGAGTGGGACAGCAGTCCCCGGTGCAACCAATAATCTGTATGGACCAGAAGATCCATACAGTGTACGTAGCACACTGATATATAAAAAAAATAAAAATAAAAGAATGCTAATGGTTAACCTAAAAACATGTAGAAAATATATCAAAGGTCAATACAGAGATATCGGTCATGATCCATTTATATCCAGGACTATAACAAAGGGGTTTCTTAACTGTAAAAGCAGTGAGACTATGGAGCTCTCTGCCAGAGGACATTACTATGGGAATTCAATAAAGAAGTTCGAGAAAGTCCTGGTTGCATTTTTTAGTCTAACAATATTACAGGGTATGGTTAAGTAGATTTGTGTAGATGGGTTGTTGATACAGCGAGTTATTATTATTGCCAGTTCTAGACTCGGAAAGGAATTTTTCACCTAAGATAAAGAAATTGGCTGCTTCCTCATGGAGTTTCTGCCATCCCCTGGATCAACACTGCTAGATGATAGGCATAACTGAACGGAAACATTTTTTTTTAGCCTTACAATCCATTTTGCTATAGTAATTTAATTTATTTTGCCCAATGATTTAGCCAAGAATGGATTTCCATTAACATTTTGCAATTTTTGCTCTGCAATATGCTGTGCAACATAAAATCTAACTTTCTTGTACTTTCAATATTCGAAATAAACATACTAGACTTACCACAGTGATCCTTATGTCACGACTAAACACTACACCTAAAGAAAACATGCGATTACTTTCCAAACGTTCAATAAAAATAACTATTTATGTACGAGAATAATACATCATGAACTTCCATTGTATGTGAGTATGCTTAAGGTAAGCAAATAAGAATGGCTTGGATTGACTGACCGGTCTCTCCCTCTGTGTATATAAGGAAAGACACCTCAATCATACCAAGTCAGGCATGGAGCTCAGCAGAGGACAAATCTCCCTGTTCCCAGCTCATTTTTTAAACCGGTTTCTCTGAAATGACAACAATTTAAAGTAAAACATGGCTTTTTGTAACAAGGCAACTGGTACGGGCAGCCTGAATCTCCTGATAGACTCCCTTTAAATGTTTTTTGGAAACAAGAGAGAACCTATCCTTAGAAAATTACCTTTTAAAGTAATGGCACGTTGGAATAGACTTTAACAAGGCTATTCTACTCATTCTCTTCTGCTCCCCGCCATTTCTGTAAAAATCTAGTTCTTGTGATATGCAAATTAGGCTCATGGAGCACAGGGGGCGTTCCCCTGTGTTCCGAGCACACCCACGTCATCACCTCTCACCGCCCCTTAGTTCATTCTGTTCACGCACCCCCTGCATCTTCTCCTGATCTTCTGCCTTGTGTAGGCATCTGACGCTGCGCTATACGGGGTTGAAAAATGGCTGACGGAGCATTTCAACCCCATATAGCGCAGCGTCAGATGCCTACTCAAGGCAGAAGATCAGGAGAAGATGCAGGGGGGAATAAACAGAATGAACTAAGGGGTGGCGAGAGGTGATGACGTGGGTGTGCTCGTAACACAGGGGGGAAAGTCCCCTGTGCTCCCTTAGCCTAATTTGCATATCACAAGAACCGGATTTTGACAGAAACGGCGGGGAGCAGAAGGAGTAGAATAAACCTTTTAAAGGCTATTCCAACGTGCCATTAGTTCAAAAGGTCATTTTCTAATGACAGACTCCCTTTAATGCCTGGCTACCAGTACACTTAAAATCTTCCTAACAAACAGGGTGAGCCTCTATCCAAGGCCTCAAACCTGTGCAGGCTTTCAAGGGGCATTCCAATACTCCATTCCGATAATTCTACACTACGTCCAATCCTGCTTCGTAACATTGTAACAGAATGGAGTCCCCCCCTCCCTCCATCCCACTGAAATAAATGGGGGACGGAAGGCACTCAGATGACATCCGAGCATCACTGGGAGTACATTCTGCTAAAAATCGCCCCCCTTGGTCATGTGCATGAGGCCAAAAAAGTTCGGAGAAGGGGCTCTAGTGACAGACATTTACTCTTTGTACATACTACTCTATAGAAATTGACCACACATGTGCTGTACTATATTTACACATTCAGTAAGTTTCTGCCCAAGCATTGTAGATACAGAAGTGATGAAGCCAGCACTCCATGGATCCTCAAAGTTTTAGCAGAGACAGGCAATAACAGCAGAACTGAAAACTCTTCCATTGGCACAAAACTAATTTGCATGTACCCAAGTATAAAAAGGATACTCCTACACCGACCCAGACTGCTTGAACCATTATCTAGCACTAACGCAAAGTGCCAGAGGCACTTCTCATAACCACAGCATATTACTCCTTTAAAGAATTTTTATATATAAAGTATTGTGCAAAAAATTTAGGAAGGTGTAAAAACTCCTGCAAAGTAAAAATGCTTTCATAAATAGAATTATTAATAGTTTATTTGTAAAAATTAAGTTAGTGAACATATTTGATGTGACCGCCCTTTGCCTTCAAAATAACATCAGTTCTTCAGGGTACACTTGCACACAGGTTTTGAATAATCTCAGCAGGGTGGCTGTTCCAAATATCTTGGAGATCTAAGCACAGATCTTCTGTGGATGTAGGCTTGCTCAGATCCTTCTGTTTCTTCATGTAATCTCAGACTGAGTTGATGATGTTGAGATCGGGGCTCTGTGGGGTACATATCATCACTTCCAGGACTCCTTCTCCAAAGGGAGGTCACATCAAATATTGATTTGATTTAGATTTCTCTTTGGTTCATTTACTTACATAATTTTAACTGAAAGCATTCTTACTTTGCAGCATTTTTTCACACATGCTGAAAACTTTTGAACAATACTGTATATTACTATAGGTTTGTGGCCTAAGGGATATTATCTTTTGACTGTACATTATTAATGCTCCAATAATTTGTGTTGTTATCTGCTTACAATGCCCCACAACTAGGGTACAGGGATTAAGGCTAAATGGTCTTATGCGCCTTGATGTATGGGAGTTGACCCTTATTTCACTCCTCTCAAATTGTATTGTAAAACAAAAACACCATAAATATATCTACTTACCACCAGGTACGGGTTTAGTCCCACGCTGCAAGAGCACTTTGGCAGTATCAGAATTTAATGATGGATTGCCGTCTAATAACCTAAATAAATATCAGAAGGTAAAATGTGATGCCGATTCAATCACATATATATAGGAATCATAGCTGTATACTGCTATTTTCATTGCTCCATTCTCCAACACACAAGATAAACAAAAGAAATAAAACAATTCTATCAGTCAGAGAATCTATGCATTGAGATTACGACTTCTCTAGGCCTATCAACACAGCTTTTCCTACTTCCTGCGTATTAGGTCATGCATGTACAGTCAAATCTACATATCCCTTCTCATATGCAAAAGGTGGCACATTGTGTGACCCACACTGCAGTCTGAAAAATACAAATCAAGTGTTGAAGGTACACAGCCAAACAGTATGTTATTATATAGCAAAGGTGTATGTTCCATAATGACTACAAATGCAGCTGCTAATGGGCTTATAAAAGCAAATGGTAATGGTTTGCACATGAAAGAGTGGAACCAGCCAAGTGTTTAGTGCCATGAAAAGGTGCTCACACAAGCTCAAAAGGACCACTTAGTATTGGTGCATGGAGCACATTAAAAAAAAAAAAAAAAACACTCCTGTCCCTAGTTACAGGGACTAATAGATGTATTGCGTTGTATTTTGTAGGTGTATTCAAATGTAAAACACCATGGAATTAATGGTGCTATATAAATAAATAAACAAACAATAATAATGCCAGAATTCCAATTTTTGCTTATCCTTCTTAAGCCTTTCTGAATGTGGACATGGAAAAAAACCTGCATTCTTAAAGGGCAAAGCAAAAAAAAAAAAAAACCTGTTGGTCAAAAGAGGAAAAAAAATCACCTAAAACATGTTTATAAGCTCTGCAAAGAATCAGAATACAATGGCATTTGGGGTGGTTATGACTTGACAATACTTACCTTTGCAAGGCTGCTTCTGGGGTATAAACCTTTGTTCCATTTACACCCTCTAAGCGAGAGTAATGAATAATTGCTTTTTTCAGATGGCTCAGTATTAAGTTCTGCAAACAGAATTAACATTTAGGGTTCTTTTCAAATAATTTACTGAAATTCTATGCCTATGACTGGGTCACAATTGTGTTGTACTCTCTGTTCAGAGACTCTGTCGCAGTGTCAGCCTAAACAATCCCTGGATGTAAAAGTCCTGCTACCCTGATTTTCTCGTCTGGAGAATTCAATTAAACAGAATGGATACTCGACAGTCCCAAAAAAAAAAAAAAAAACCTATGAGGCTTATGCCAACTGCCCCACATCAGGTGAAAAAAAAATTCCTTCTAGACTACTAATCTGGCAATCAATATAAAACCCTGGATAAAATCTAAAACCCATAACCTGTAATATCTTTCTGTTCAAGAAAGGCATCCCGGCCCTTTTTGAACTTGCACAATGAATCCACCATCACAACTTCATGGGGCAGTGAGTTCCCTAGTCTCACTCCTCTTATAGTAAAGAATCCCCATCTATGATGTTGGTGAAATGTTCTCTCCTCTAGATGGAGAGGATGTCGTTCTCGATCTACACTATCTTGCCCTCTACATCTGTTATTTCCCTCCCCCAAGTCCCTAGTTTAAACACTCCTCCAACGGTCTAGCCATCTTCTCCCCAGCACAGCTACACCTTCCCCATTGAGGTACAGCCCATGCCTACCATTGAAACTTGTATCCCACAGCAAAGTAGATCTAGTTCTCCAAGACCCAAACACCACCTTCTTACACCAGCTCTTGAGCCACTTGTTTGCCTCTTGTGTGTGGCCTATGGTACAGGTAGTATTTCTGAAAATACCGCCTTTGAGGTCCTTGCCTTCAGCTTGCATTCTAGGTCCCTGAAATCATTTTTAAAGACCTTCAACCTACCTCTAGCTTTGTCACTGGTGCTAACATGCGCCCTGACCGCTGGAACCTCACCAGCTCCTCCTAGTAATCTATCAACCCAAACCCGTCAAAGTCACGCAATCGAAAGGCAAAACACCAATCGATGATCCTGGTCTTTATGACAGATTGCCCCGTCTGTTTCCCTAATAATTGAATCCCCCACTACCAGCACCGGTCTGGCCTTCTCTGCACTCCTATTCCGTTCTTACTGGAGCAGACATTCCTTTAGTTGTCACCCAGTGTTACATCCCCCTCACCTGCCAACTTAGCAAACTTGTTAGGGTGTGTTCGTGAAAGGGCACAATATTTGTTTTGTACTATTTCAGCTAATATAGAGCAGATATGAAACTATACTATGCTGCCCTAACTTACAGCAGGGCAGCACAGTCTGAAAATAGATAAGATTTCAGTGTCTAATACATTATACATAATAATAAACTATTTATATGGTGTAAACATATTCTGCAGCACTTTTTGTTTTAACAGAATACAAATTTGCAAGAAATCTGATAGAAATCTGACTGTAGCAATAAACAATTGGGGTGAAACAAACTAGATGAAATCTTGCTTACTGAATTGACAGGGAAAAATCCATAGGAATCCAGAAGTATTAGGTGCTGAACTGTCTCCGGAAATACTGAGGCAAACTATGGAATAAATAAGAATATTTAATAACAAAGTTTAACACTCATGTTGTCTCTTTAGAAAAATAAAAATAAATTTGAATCTTTTGTGAAAAAGGGTGCAGTTTAAAAGGATTAAGGTTGGAGACACATATGGAGGGTTTTTTTGTGTGTGCAGATGTCACCACATTTGTATTTAGCCAAACCAGATGTGAATTCAAAAGAAACGGGAGATATAATGGAAGGACTTCTTCCTGCTGGATCCACTTTTGACTTTGGATAAAAAAAACAAAATTTGCAACAAAATACAACATAACCTAAATGTGTGTTTCCAGCCTTAAAGACACATTAAATGCATTGCAGTACACACAAACAAGCCGTGTGCAAGAAGCTGGTACAAAGTCTACACCGCTGTATAGTGCCTCCATAAACTTGTAATGGAACATCCCACAATAATGCATGAACAAAAAAGAAAAAAAAAAGCTAAAGCAAAACAAAATGGTCCATTCTGAAATCACATGGGCACATGGATCCAAAATATGGTTATGCATAAAAGGGTATGCTGGGGAAGATGTATAAACACTATCCCGGACTGCTTTTTAGATTAAAATGGAGATAAAGGTTTATTCATTATAGTGGTCACTGTGCTAACAGTTTTTTGTAGCTTACTAGAGAACGTAGATATATATATATATATATATATGTGGTTTATTACCTATTTTTGCATCGTTTTGTATCGTTAACGTTTAAATCTTTCTTGGAACATTAAGCCACCTGATTATTATGCTTACTTGTATAGCGCCATCATATTCCGCAGCGCTTTACAGACATTGACATCCTTACAGTCTCTGATATCACAGATGTATTAAAGAGAACCTTTCCTCCTCTTCTACCAACCCTAGCTCTTTGCATCCTTTAATAGGTACCTCTCCATTAATTCTGGTGTAGTTGGATTTCTCTCTAATACTCACCATTCCTGAGCAATCAGTGTAGTTTAGTTTTGGTATCCGATTTGCCAAATAGGCTCCTGACTGGTCTTGAGCCAGAGCACACAAGGGGGCGTGATTCTAAGCTCTTTGACACTATCCACCTCTGGTTAGACAGTGACAGAGAGCTTACAATCTCACACCTTCCCTGCTGCTACCTGAGACCATCCATTGACTCTAGAAAGCCTACTTAGCACATCAGGCACCAAAACTACTTGCACTAATTTCTACAGTGGAACTAGAGAAAAAAGTTCCAAATGTGCCAGAATCAGTTGAGGGGCATCTATTAACGGATCTGAAAGAACTTAAGTTGGTGAAAGGTTTTCTTTAAAGGTAAAATAGAGCAGCTGATACATACTGCATACACTGTGTTCCAAATTATTATGCAAATAATATTTTCTCATATTTTCCAAAATTACCTATATGAATTGCAGTCATTGTAATTTTCCAGTCATCAACTATTCGAGTATAATTGAAAGGTTTTTGAACAAACTGCCTATGATAACAGTATATTTAAAAAAAAAAATAAACACTCAAAATGCATGTTTTAAATTATTATGCACAGCAGAATTTGCAACCTTTTCATTTTTATTAAGAACAGAAAAATGGTCATTGTGAAATTATAAGCATTAGCAGGTTATTACAAACTGAAATCAAACAGTTTTCAAGCCAAAACTTTATTCGAGGTGATGTTACATTTGCACATAGGACCCCTTGTTCGAAAGAAGCTTCTGAACTCTCTCGTCCATTGAATTTGTCAGTTTTTGGATGGTTTCTGCTTCAATTGTTTTGCATGAGGACAGAATACCCTCCCAGAGCTGTTGCTTAGATGTGAACTGCCTCCCGCCATCATAGACACTCCTTTTGATGATGCTCCAGAGGTTCTCAATGGAGTTGAGGTCAGGGGAGCATGGGGGCCACACCATAAGTTTGTCCCCTTTTATGCCCATAGCAGCCAAAGATGCAGATGTGTTATTTGCAGCATGAGACGGTGCATTATCATGCATGAAAATGATCTTTCTGTGGAATGCATGGTTCTTCTTCTTGAACCATGGCAGGAAGTGCTGTTTGAGAAACTCCACATACATTATGGAGTTCATCTTTACCCCTTCAGGGATCCTAAAGGGGCCGACAATCTCTCTCCCCATGATTCCAGCCCAAAACATTACTCCACCTCCTCCTTGTTGGCGCTGTAGCCGTGTTTGCATGGGGTGTCCATCAACAAGCCATCCTCCACTCCATCCATCTGGACCATCGAGCGTTGCACGGCACTCATCGGTGAACAAAACAGTTTTGAAGTCAGTCTTCATGTATTGTTTGGCCCACTGGAGCCGTTTCTGCTTGTGTGCAGTGGATAGAGGAGGTCGACAGGATGGCTTACGCACAGCTGAAAACCTCTGAAGGACCCTGCATCTTGTTGTTCGGGGGACGTTGGAGGCACCAGCAGCTTCAAAAACTTGTCTGCTGCTATGACAAGGCATTTTTGAAGCTGCTCTTTTAACCTGACGTAATTGCCTGTTGGAAAGAGTCCTCAATTTTCCCTTATCAGAACGCACACGTGTGTGCTGTGAATCAGCTACATACTTCTTGATTGTGCGATGATCACGATGAAGTGTCTTGGCAATGTTGATTGCAGTCATGCCTTGACCTAAACACTCCACAATTTGTTGCTTCTCAGCAGCCGACACATCCTTTTTCTTTCCCATTTTGGCTGAAAATGTAGGCTGCTTAATAATGTGGGACAGCCTTCTTAAGTAGTCTTGCCTTTAATTGGACACACCTGCCAAACTAATTAGCACAGGTGTCTGCAATTGCTTTCAGTGATATAAAGAGCCCTGACACACATCACCATCAATGAGTTTAACTGACAAACAAAAAAATTCTTACCTTATCACTCCTAAACACTTTTTGCATAATAATTTGGAACACAGTGTATATACTGTTGGTGACAGCAACCTATCCATGAAACAACAAGAAGAGACTTTTTTTTTCTATGCCCAGGTAAAGCCCAAAAGGACATAGGCAGCATTTGGACTGTGCCTGTACTAGGTGACATCCACTTCAGCTTGCATACACACTACCAGTTTCGCTACCCCGGTGTTTCGTGGGGGGGACCCATGTCAAATGTTCGCCTTGGGGCCCAGCGATTCCTAGTTACGCCACTGCGTGGGCTGTATCAGAGCCATAGCTTTATATAAATAGACATTTCAGAACGGACTTACCATTCCTCCAACAACACCACCTGTAGAAAAGTAAAGTATTCCTCAGTCTGTAAAATTAATACCACTTCCTTAGTTTAGAAAAGTGCACGATAAATTCTTACCCATACTGTGTGCTAATATTGAGAATCTTTGCCAACCTAAAGCTGGGGAAATAGAAGAAATGATATGATTAGATATTTTTCATATTAGCGGGAAGTCTGAAAGTAAAGGGAATATATTTGTCATGGAAGCTATCTTTATTGTACATTCTTACATATGTTACATGAATAGCATGGATGAGAAAGGGTGAATGACACTGCCTGACTTCTCACTCAAATAGTACTCAATATATATACACCAAAAGCTTAAACTTCTTTTTAATGGGATATTCCAATCATTTAAAGGAGTATTC
Organism: Leptodactylus fallax; assembly: GCA_947044405.1. Classification (NCBI taxonomy): domain Eukaryota; kingdom Metazoa; phylum Chordata; class Amphibia; order Anura; family Leptodactylidae; genus Leptodactylus; species Leptodactylus fallax. The sequence continues at coordinate 1,590,416 of CAMRHE010000394.1, forward strand.
CCATCTCATTATTCTGGATAGCAGCACCATAGTAAAATAAATACATAAGCAGATGCAGACATAAGTTTACACCCACGCCACATTTATTAAATAGGTTACAATTTAATGACCTATCCTCAGGATACTTAGGATACCCCCCCACCTCTTCACTGAATTCCAAGCTCAACCTAGTACACCGCAATAGGACTTGCTTGGTAATGCAGCTCAGCCCCATTCGCTCAAAAGGGACTTAGTGGTAAACACTCCTTAAAATGAAACTAACTTTAAGTCACTATATGGGAGTATTGAGTGTCGGACCCCACAATCAGAAATTGATATTAAAAGGATTAGTCATAGATATCTAACGCCATCCACGTTCCCTTTTAGGTCAGTTACGATCACTAATGTATTTCAAGAATGTAAAATGTTAGACTATTTGTAGAGACAGCGATTTATTTATACTTTTATTTCTTTCATCACTTTCCCAGTGGCTCAGAAGTTTACATACAGATGGTCAAGAATTTGGTGGCACTACTTTTAATTGTCTAACTTGATGGAAGTGGGGGAATCTAACCAGTTTCCCCCCCCCCCCCTTCTTTTTTCTCCCTCCTTTTGCTTTCCATCCTTATCTCCTTCTGGAGGATTAACCAAGCATACTTCGGCTTTTCCCCTGGTCACAAACAAATTAAGCAAAAAGCATAAAGAGTCACTTGGTCTAAGACTGCTCTAACTATATACATAGCCACTATATCATTAGAGCCAGCAAAAAGGCTAAAATATAACTTTTATGCTTACCATTAAAATAAAGGTATTATATTGTACAACACATATTGATGCCTTCAAACAACAATATAATTCAGTATAAACCAGGCGCTACAAAGCCAAGTGGTACATATCTCCCACAGGTGGAATATATACATATGATCAGAACATAATGCCACTGGTATATTCTGTTATTCTGAGTAAAGGTGAAGATCTCGGGGTACTCAACTACCAGTTCGTGTGGGGAGTCATTGGTTGCCAGATTGACCATATAAGGTCCTGACTGGCTCATCCTCACAACCCACAAGGGCAGTCCCAAAAACTTACCGTATTAGAGACAAGCCCTATTACGCCCTATCCCAATGCGCATTTCTTCCTGGGCACACCGGGACTCCTCCTGCCGTTCCGATATTAATGTACATATGTACATATCATTTAACTACATTTGTGCATTTTGTACTTGCTATTCTTGGAACCAATGTACCATTGTACTGCACAATTTTCTGGCCCATTCCTCCTGAGAGGCCGGTGATTTTTTTTTTTTTTTATTTTAAGGTCAGCACTCCATTACCTTCATTTTGTTGTCCTTAAGCCATTTTATTACAACTTTGGAAATATGCTTGGCATCATTTGACAGATGCTCCATGCTTTAACTTCCTGGTTGATATCTTGAGATGGTGCTTTTAGTATCTCCACGTAATTTTCCTTCTTTTAATGCTATATATTTTGTAAAGCGCACCAGCCCCTCCACAACATGATGTTACTGTGTGTCACAGCTGGGATGGTGTGCTTTGGCTTGCAAGGCTTCCCCTTTTGACTCTCTAAATAATGACAACTGTTATTGTCAAGTAGTTGCCAGAGGACATTTCTCCAATAGGAAGATCTATGTCCCCATGTGAAGTTGCAATCTGTAATCTGGGTTTTTATACTGGTTTTGGATCCTTACTGAGTACACTTTGGCTAGGTTCACATGATGAAATTTGGAGAGGAATTTGAGGTAGTCTTCCACCTCAGATACTTCTTCAAATTTCACCCCTGTGAAAGATTCGGGTTTGCTTGCTGAAGAGCCTCAGATCCAGTTTGTCTGATAAGCTGTATTCTCACACCGCAGGTTCTCCGGGTGAATCATCCCCAGAACCCCTGGGAACATTGACCTAGGCCACATGAGACGTTTTACAGTTAATATAAATACTTTTGTTCCTGTTTCCTCAAGCATTTTCACAAGCTTATATTCTGTTGTACTTGAGCATACTTTGGTGCAAAAACAAAATGTCCATCTTACTTGTTTCCTTTCTGAATGGTATGAAGGCATCATGGTCGCATTGTTTTTTAACTTTCATATTCTTGTATGAACAGTTGAAAACGGTATCTCCAGGCATTTGGAAGTTGCTCCCAAGCCTGCACCAGACTTGTGGAGGTCCAGAATGCTTTTCTGATGTCTTGGCTGATTTCTTTTGATTTTCTCATGGTAAGCAAAAAGTTAATCCTACAGATATGGAGGCTGGTGAGGAAATGATAATATATTTCATTTTCAATCACCACTCTCTCTATAGATATAGGGAAACAGTCCTCATAGTTAATGTCTAAACACATCTGTCAGTATACAATCTATAGAAAAACTGGTGAATGTAAGGCAAGGAATCTATTACTATTAACTCACCAGTGGCCGTGTCTGTAGGATTATGTGACGGACAGTAGAATAGGATGACTCCTGGAAAACTATGCATGCACAGGAGCCCATCTATCTACAACAACAGAGCTGGAAAGAACAGGCTGGACAGGGAGCTACTGCACATCCTTCTGCAATGTGCACTCCTGAAAACCTGGCCAGAAAATGCTCAGAAGAAGCTGCGCAAGTGCAGTCATGATTGCAGGATCAGCAGCGGTTCCTATAACTACTAGTTACAAGAATTATACAAATGCCAAGACATGGGCATGAGGTGGGCTAAATTAAAGGGGTGTTCCACTTTATTATGGCATAGTGAGGCTTAAAATAACAAAACAGGACAAACAGTTTAGATCCCGGTTTTTGTTTACTGTTTGCCTGTGCAACGAGTGTGTCAACCAGGCAAAGGCTTCGTCTGAACACAGCATCACTGCTCATTCACTGACGGACTGATGCACTTTTGTGCAGACCAAAGGTGAGGAAGACCAGGGGCCCAAACTGAGACTCACCACTGGATCCCCAGCCAAACAGATAGGTAAGTATACAGTATTTTTATCTTAACTCTAGCTATGTTGTAAAAAAAAAAAAAAATATGAACTTAAACATCGGTTTGAATATCTCCAGAATGCAAAAAAAATTAGAGAGAGAAGGAAAAAAATACTGAAATTTATATTATCACAAATAGATATTTGAAATGGGAACACCCCTTTATTGTTTCAGTATACGGCATGTTATAATAATAATAATAATAATAATAATAGTCCTTTAATAGTCCCACAATGGGGAAATTCAGTGTGTTACAGCAGCAAAGATAAGATAAGATAAGCAGATACAAATACAAATACAACATGTACAGGAATGTTCCAAGGTGAGAGGCATTACATTAATAGCAGACAGACAGATAGGACATAGCAGAGGGGGGGGGGGGATTTAACAGGCAGAGAGATATTTCAGTTCTCTGTATGTAATGATCTCCGCTTAGGTCGGTGTTGGTTGTACAGCCTAACCGCGGTGGGGAGGAAAGACTTCCGATAGCGCTCCTTCCTATAATGAAAGTCTAAACCCTCACTAGTCCGGAAAATGAACCTTCACTAGTATGCAAAAAGGTTTACAAAGCATGAAACTCAACTTACATGATACCACCCTATGTACATCAGTCACATAGTCCAGATGTTGATACCTCATTCCTTTAGGAATATGAGAGGATTGCCCATGTCCTGAGAAATCCAGAGCTACATAGTAACATTCTGAAAAAAAACAAAAAAAAAAAAAACAATATATTTAATACTATAGTACATACAGAAAAATATACAATTCTTTAAATATATGTTTTATGCAACCACAACTTATTCACTGGGGATGTTAAGAGCTTGCTGCTGGCAACCAGTCAGTTTCTGCTTAGGCTACATTTACATCCACATTGAAACCTCTGTTAGGAGCCTCTGTTGCAGATTCCATCAAGAAAGCTATAATTGAGCAGAAAATACAAATTCTAAATGCAATTTAATGCTGAAGACCCATGTTGTGGAAACACAGCTTTTTTTGTTGCAGATTTAGCAGCAGTTTTTTTGAACCAAATCCAGGAGTGGATTGAGCAGAAGGGAGATGTATAAGTGATAACCTTTCCTTTTGTAGCAAAAAAAAAAACAAAAAAAAACAGCAAATTCTGCAACACAAAAAGCTGCTTTTCAGCAAAGTGGGGCCACAGCCTAAAAGAGGCTGTGGAGTCAGTGTGGCAGTCATGGAGTCAAAGCCTGGACCAATTTAGCCTACTGACTCCAAAGCCTTGGAAGAAACATACCTATATGATGAACTCTCTAGGATACCCATTTTGGACATAGTTTGTTTGGTATGTTTAATTTTTTCCTGGAACATTTTCATTCCTTGTTGATATTGCCATATGAGGATTTGTTTTTTACATGATAAGTTTCATATTCAGATGGCACTATTTTAGGGTACACAAACTTTTGTTTAGATTTTTTAATATTATGTGGGACTGCAGTTCACTCGATCGTAAAAATTAGATTGAAGTTTGTCAGATGGTCATTATGTCAAGAGTAAATATATATTATATATACACACATATGAGAGAGAGATTAATTTTGATTTTATTAGTTTGACAAAATAAAATTCTAAACAATATTCAAAGAATATAGCATTTACAGTGATTAGGGCATCTCCCAAAACATTTTTCAGTATACCTGAAGATTTGTAATTGTTAGGTCAACCAACTGTAGGGGTAGTTACATAGGGAGATGAGGAGAATCAACATTCACAAGTAGTTGAAATGAACACATTAGCTAAGCATGTAAAAGCACAGTTTCTTATCTTCAAGATGAATATGGTAACAACTACAGCACAGCCCCATTCACCTGTGGGAGTTATGCGGCAGTTCCATAGAGAACAAATGGCCAGGAATACTGCTATATAAGATAAATGTCAAAAAGACCTCAGTTTCTTTGTTTTCTTGAAGGGATTTTCTGACCCCAAATGAATATTTCATACTGATGACCCAACCACTTTCAGCTGAGGGGTGTCGGACCCTCAGAGATCACATACCGATGAACTATCATGTGGGTAAGTCAGCAGTATGGAAAATCCATTTGGGGCCAGAAAACCCCTTTAATTGTTCAAATCCCAGAATTCAAATCTCCACTACTGTATTAGAACATGTTCTAAATATATTCCTTCACATTAGAAGATGGAAAGACTTCTTGAAAATATATCAGGCTCAAAAAAAAAAATTCTGAACTCACCTTTGGGAAGCAAAGGGATAAGTCTGTCAAAGGTGTTGGCATTATCCAACCAACCATGTAGACACAACACAGGTCGCCCTTCAGTTGAGCCCCAAGCTTTGGCTGCTAGGTGTCCCCATGGAACTTTAAACCTTAGTTCTGAAGACATTAAGAAATACAATTATTACCACAAAATGTTCAAAAGAGATATAGGTTATCAAAAAGGATCCACAGCAATAAAAGTCAGGGTGGGGAACTCAGTATTTTCTCCTAGATGCTGAAACTGTAATAATTTTTTACTCTAAAAGATTATTCTAGGTATAATAGAATTTATACAATTTCCAATATGCATTCTGTAGCAATTTCTCTCGGTTTCAAGAATTATTCAAGAGTGGTATTAGTGTTTACCCCATTTGCCATGTGATAATCACACAGGTGAAGGACTGCCAATGAGACCAGTGATTGCCTACAGTAGCCACATGACATGACAACAGGTCACTGTTCCTGTAGTGTAAAAAAAAAATATTGAGGTCTGAATAAACGAATGGTCTAAATTAGAGGTCTCACACTCAGTGGGGCAAATGGGTCGCACATAGAAAAAAAAATTGAAGTTGAAGGGTTGCATCCCCTACAAATTCTATACAATACAAATGTATTGTCTAAAGTATTAGATAATAATGAAAGAATAAATAACTAAAATGTATGGTCACTTAATAGCCTTATTATGTGATCTTTGTATTTTCTGTATTTAATATCTTAACAACAACAACAAAAAAGACAACATATTATTTACTATCTACCACCAGTTATGACATGTTCTGCATGTCATAACTGGTGGATGCATTTTTTTCGATTTCTGACTCCATGCCTTCCAAACACCATAACTTTTTTATTTTTCCGTTCACAGAACCATATGAGGGCTTAATGTTTGTGGGACAAATTGCTCTTCATAATGGTACTATTTATTATTTTGCACAATGTTCTGGGAAGCTGCAAGAAAAAAAAAAATTCAAAATGGGGTGGAATTGGAGAAAAAGTACAGTTGTGCAACTTTCTTACGGGCTTCGTTTGTTCGAGTGTTCACTCTGCAGCCAAAATGACAAGTCATCAATATTTTATGCTTTGGTATGATTCCGGGGATACCAAATTTATATAGTTTTATTTACATAAAAACTTTGGAAAATATATTTTTCTTAAAGTCGCCATATTCTGACACTCAAAACTTTTTTATACTTCTGTGTACAGGAATGCATAGGGCGTCTTTCTTTGTTGGGTCAGGTGTACTTTTAAGTCATACCATCTTGGGGAAAGTCTATTTCTTTGATCACTTTTTATTCAAATTTTTTATCATAGGTGAAACAGCGACCAAACAGAAGTTTCGCACTTTTGATTTTTTTTTTCCCGCTATGGCATTCACTGTACGGGAAAAATATTATTATAAGAGTTATTATAACAGTTTTTGACTGGGTCTTTTCAGACACAGGGATACCTAATGTGTATGTGATTCACAGTAATTATCTACTTATATATGTATTCCAGAGAAAGGGGGGTGATTTGAATTTTGAATACTATATATATATATATATATATATATATACACACACACACAGTACAGACCAAAAGTTTGGACACACCTTCTCATTCCAAGGGTTTTCTGTATTTTCATGACTATAAAAATTGTAGCTTCACACTGAAGGCATCAAAACTATGAATTAACACATGTGGAATTATATACTTTAACAATAAAGTGTGAAACAACTGAAAATATGTCTTATATTCTAGGTTCTTCAAAGTAGCCACCTTTTGCTTTGATTACTGCTTTGCACACTCTTGGCATTCTCTTGATGAGCTTCAAGAGGTAGTCACCTGAAATGGTCTTCCAACAGTCTTGAAGGAGTTCCCAGAGAGGCTTAGCACTTGTTGGCCCTTTTGCCTTCACTCTGCGGTCCAGCTCACCCAAAACCATCTCGATTGGGTTCAGGTCTGGTGACTGTGGAGGCCAGGTCATCTGGCGTAGCACCCCATCACTCTCCTTCTTGGTCAAATAGCCCTTACACAGTCTGGAGGTGTGTTTGGGGTCACTGTCCTGTTGAAAAATAAATGATGGTCCAACTAAACGCAAACCGGATGGAATAGCATGCCGCTGCAAGATGCTGTGGTAACCATGCTGGTTCAGTATTCCTTCAATTTTGAATAAATCCCCAACAGTGTCACCAGCAAAGCACCCCCACACCATCACACCTCCTCCTTCATGCTTCACGGTGGGAACCAGGCATGTAGAGTCCATTCGTTCACCTTTTCTGCGTCGCACAAAGACACGGTGGTTGGAACTAAAGATCTCAAAGCACAGATTTCCACAGGTCTAATGTCCATTCCTTGTGTTCTTTAGCCCAAACAAGTCTCTTCTGCTTGTTGCCTGTCCTTAGCAGTGGTTTCCTAGCAGCTATTTTACCATGAAGGCCTGCTGCACACAGTCTCCTCTTAACAGTTGTTGTAGAGATGTGTCTGCTGCTAGAACTCTGTGTGGCATTGACCTGGTCTCTAATCTGAGTTGCTGTTAACCTGCGATTTCTGAGGCTGGTGACTCGGATGAACTTATCCTCCGCAGCAGAGGTAACTCTTGGTCTTCCTTTCCTGGGGCAGTCCTCATGTGAGCCAGTTTCTTTGTAGCGCTTGATGGTTTTGGCCACTGCACTTGGGGACACTTTCAAAGTTTTCCCAATTTTTCGGACTGACTGACCTTCATTTCTTAAAGTAATGATGGCCACTCGTTTTTCTTTACTTAGCTGCTTTTTTCTTGCCATAATACAAATTCTAACACTCCATTCAGTAGGACTATCAGCTGTGTATCCACCTGACTTCTGAACAACACAACTGATGGTCCCAACCCCATTTATAAGGCAAGAAATCCCACTTATTAAACCTGACAGGGCACACCTGTGAAGTGAAAACCATTTCAGGTGACTACCTCTTGAGGCTCATCAAGAGAATGCCAAGAGTGTGCAAAGCAGTAATCAAAGCAAAAGGTGGCTACTTTGAAGAACCTAGAATATAAGACATATTTTCAGTTGTTTCACACTTTTTTGTTAAGTATATAATTCCACGTGTTAATTCATAGTTTTGATGCCTTCAGTGTGAATCTACAATTTTTATAGTCATGAAAATACAGAAAACTCTTGGAATGAGAAGGCGTGTCCAAACTTTTGGTCTGTACTGTTATATATATATATATATATATATATATATATATTTATTTATTTATTTATTTTTATTTTTTAGTAGACCCCCCTAGGGGCTCTGACCACTAATGCAATGCATTACAATGCTAAAGCATTGCAAAATGAAGGCATCTGTATTACAGGCTGCATAAAGCAGCCTGACCATATTCTATGTTTTTAGGGGCATAAATAGATATGACCTAACAACTGCCTGTGCAGTACAATGATAACGCATTAGCATACTGTACTTGCTACATAAAGTACAACTGACATAAATAAAACCATATAGACAACTACCTCAAACAAACAAAAAGTTTTTACTACCTGAACGCAAATATGAAAAAAAAAACAAACCTGTTCATGTTATCAATGTCAAAACTGGGCCAGACCTAAATAGGTTAAACAGTGATCAACAGAAGCCTTTTTTTCCCACCACTGTATAAATTATGTGTATGAAATACTCTCTCATATATACCCCAAAATGGAGCCTGATGCTTATCTTGGCTTTAAAAAAAAAAAACCCATACAGCTTGCCCTTTAAATAAAAAAAGCCTAAAATTGTATAGCTGATGTGGAAGAAAACAAACACTAATACATTCTCTATGTCAATGACAGATGTACATTACCATGCCATCTACCCATGGGAAAGCCATTCCGTTACAGAACATGAAAAACTAAAGTGAAAACAACCACCTGGATGCTGTGGTCTGACCACGAGATCTGACTGGTTAAATGCCCATAATCAAAGATCATGGGCACTACTGTTGAGTCCCTGCTGTGTAAATCAGAGCTGAGGGGACAGCCATATTTATAGCCCCACCATCCACCATAATAATATGACATGTCGTGGAGGGGGTTAAAGAATGTTGAAGCAAATTCAGGAGTGTGCACAGGAGAGGGCAATACTTTACCCAGTTTACAAGACTTGTGAAGGGCAAAGGTTAAGTACTGTATCGGTAAGATACATTTTGACCTCTAAGCACTTCAATAAAGTTTAATATACCTGGTAATCTCCCTGTGTAGATATACTGTACATGTTCTTAGAAAGAAGCTATCACTGAAATGATATATGAAATGCATTTTTTAGACCCTTCTTGCCCTACTTTTCACAGCTCTACTAATTCCATGGTGCCATATATATGGAGAGTTATACATAATAAAACCACATAAAAACAAAACAAAAAAAAACATGCACCATAAACTAGAAATAAATGAAAGGGAAGGGAGGGGGGTTTGGTGTTCAAGTTGCCATTGAAGGCTTCAGTCATTAGCAAAGGCCTATTTTATTATTTTTCTGTAAAACATCCAAGGGGTTAAAAGGTAGGTATGTCATTTGCGACTGACTGTTAGAGAGAAGAGTGCATATGTGAGTGAGGTTTCTGCTGAGGCCAAAATCAGTAGTGGTGGCAGCATGTATTTGGGGTGTTATTTACACTCAATTTGCAACCTGAGTGAAAGATTGACTGCGTGGAGTGAACTGACCCCCTGACAGCCGCACCCACGTCATGTGCTAGGACAGTACGTACGTGACAAAGTCAAGATGCATGGACAAGACCAACATTACAACTGTAGGGCCCAAATATCTCCTACTCGAGGTAAACTGTGATGTACTTTGTTCAAACTCCAAGCAAGAGATGTTCAAAACTGTCATGGGGTAGAAGGGGCAGGGAATAATAAAAGAAGCAATGCTCACCTACCCCAAGTCCTCTGTTCCAGCTTCGGTCCCAACAGTGATATTTGGCACTGATTTTGAGGCAAATTTAAATACCCAGAGGAAGTCGGGAAGAGGTTAAAGGGAACCTGTCAGGGCAATTTGGGACACTAAACCACCCACAGGGGCTTAGGGACTCATCTGTGGTGCTCCAGGCACCTGCGCAATTCTTCCGCTGGGGAGGTACACCCTGGTTTCACTGCACATACACACTGGAGCCAAGGTATATTCCTCTGGTTTCACCAAAGAACTATGCAGCACATGCTGTACAGACAGGAAAAAGGAATGTATAAAGTTTTTTTTATTTTTAAACCTGGCTGCAGACTGCATTATAATAATAGAGCTATTTGGGACACTAAGTCCATGGTCCATAAGGACCAGTCAGTGGTTTAGTGTCCCAAATTGCGCTGACATGTTCCCTTTAAAGACCCGCTTTGCACCATATACGTAAGCCACAGAGCGGAAAGTGGTTAAAGGGGTATTCCCATGAACATAACCATTTTTAAATTTGTAGATAATTAAAAGTTAAACATTTTTGCAAATATAAGTAATTAAATATTTTGCAGAGTTTTAAAGATTTTCTCTAAATATCTTGTGGTCACAGTCTTGTTGTCTTGATCGGTTGCCAGTGGATACGACCATGAATGCAGGACCGTTCTAAGGTCAGAAAATCAGCCATGATGTCCTTATTGTAGCCGGGATATCTTCTGATACATGTAGTGTCCCTGCCTGATACCCAGCTACAATAAGGAAATCATGGTTGGGTTCTTGACAACTCCCAGACTATAGAAAGTTTCTGCACTCGTGGTCGTATCCATTGGCAACCGATCAAGACAACAGACTGTCACCACTAAGATGAATAGAGAAAATCTTTAAAACGCTGCAGAATTTTTAACTACTTATATTTTCAAAAATTTTTAACTTTTAATATCTACAAATATAGATATGATTATGTTCTTGTGAACACCCCTTTAAGTACTTTATCCATTGTACAACCCCTTTTATTAGCAGCATTTGCAAAGAGACAAGGTCTCTCAAGTAAAGCCTACTAGACTAGTATTAACCAATTATGGAACTGGGATTACTGAAGTCTAGGAGGACTCTGACTCTGAAGTCTGTAGAACAACCTCTTGCTACTTTCTGCAACAACGGCAGCCGCAGACAACACATAAAATACAGCTCCGGTGACCGAAAGGAGGAGTTTTGGCATGCTGTGCGCCACACTGTCATTGAACTGTGCGACGTGAAGATGCTGTGTGCTCATCAGCTTTCCCAGTAGTAGCTGAGCAGGGTGGCAGTACTAATAGGCACTCAGCGTTCCACATTCTTGGCAGGTTCCTAAATCAGTTACTATGGCCTGATTGGCCAGTAGCAGCCAAGTATCGGAATGCTGATTGCCTTTGAAAAGCCGGCGTCACATACTGATGAATAGGTCAGTGGGCTCCCCAGGTTCTCAGTGGGCCTATGGCCTCTGCCCCCTGCTAGCTTTGCCTCTGAACTGAAAATAACTGCATTGTTAATACAATGGGACAGTAACAGAATGTTCAAACAAGATTACCTTTTAGCAGAAACGCCATGTCTTCTCAGTAACCTGCAGAGAAAAGCATAGTGCATGTTAATCTTTAATCATGGGAAAAATGTTTGCTCTGAACTCTAACCTACAGAAATTAGGTCTGTGTTTAGTGTGAGCCTTAGTGTTAGGTTAAGATTCAAATGACTGCATTGTAGTCACATTTTACCCATCCATATTACAACTGAGAATCCCCACTGAACCAAACTCAAATCAATCTAGAATCCTAGATGATCCATCTGCCCAATGCAGTCATAATACAGACATTAAAATGTGGCTGCATTAAATGAGGTCTACAACTATCCTCAGAGATGATATCTACATACATCGCATGACTCCTCATGGCAGAATATACGACCAATGGCTGCACAATTTTGAAGGTAACTGCGCAGCCACTGTGGATGGGCAGGGCTTCAATTGCAGACAGTTTCTAGACATGCGTCCATACTCTTAGGGTATGTTCACACAGTGAAATTTCACGCTGAATTTTAGGTGGATTCCCCCTCAAAATCATCTCTAGATTCTGCCTGAAACCAGCCTCTATTCATTTCAAGAGGAGATAGACACTGATTTTTTTCAGCTAGTGGAGAAAATAAGATTCATGCTGGATCTTTAGGTGGATTCCGCCTGATAACTCCCATTGACATAAGCGGGAGGCGAAAAATACCGCCTGGCATGAACAGAATTTGATGCAGAATTTTTCTGCAAGGAAAAATTCTGTCGCTTGAGAATAATAGGGAGAAAGCTGTTAATCAGCAGCAGAAGGACACTGCGTCTCAAGAAAATATCAGGGTTCTCACTCACAGTGCTGGAAGTGCAATTCAACTGTTAAGGTATGCTCAGATAAAATATATGCTGCAGATTTATGGGTAGTAAATAAGCAGTGTATGACAATAGCAGCAAAGTTGATGAGATATTTTATGCTTTAGCCCTGTAGTACACAGCACACTGATATGTAGTGAATGTTGCTAACAGTCACCCATCACATCCTTATTGAGTTCCAGAATGGATCTCCCAGTTGATCATGTGATTAGAAATATGACCTGACGGGGCGTGGCCTGGACGCGCATGGAGTAGCACGCGCGCAGGTCCTTCTCCGCTCCTCCGCTCGCTACTGAGACCCGTGGACCCCTCAGCAAGCGCAGTATGGGCAAGCGCTTGCCGAGGAAGGTGGCCCCGGGCACCCCAGCGCCCATGGAGAGGTCTGGGGGGGCCACCCTGGACGCCTTTCTGGCCCAGCGGCCTTCTCTACCGGGCCAGGCTGCTGCGGGGCGGCCATCTTGGATTTCCTCCGCTCTCCAGGCACAGGGGTCGCAGCGCAGCTTCTCTCCTCCCGCGCTCCCCCTGTCAGCCAGCGGAGCGCCGCTTCAACAGAGATCCCTGTCGGCGCCTGGGCAACCCAGAGTTTCCCCAGCACGAGTACTCCCACAGTCTCCTCACCCTGGGATGTCCCAGCAACTACATTCTGCTTCACCAGCACTCCTGGCAGAGCGGCATGAGAGGACCCCGGATGTTTCCAGCTTCTCAAGGAGTTCTGAGGTCAGTGGCTCTGCTCCCTCCTGCACCGCTGATGAGTTGCAGCCTGTGGCCACAGAGCTGGTCTCTGTGGCCCCCCATCTACTATCTTCCCCCATCGCCCCTCCCCTCCATAGCTCAGGGGGGATGGCGCGGTGGAAGGCGCTGGCGTAGGGGCTCCTCCGCCCCACACTCCCAAGGATTATGGCTCCCCCCCTCCAGTCCTGTACCCCCAGAGCTGCATTCCAGGCCCATCTTCAGCACCATCATCCATGGCGGACCTTCTTCCTCAACTTACTACTAAACAAGACCTTAAAAGTATGGTTGCGGAAATCACAGCATCCTTCCGATCTGAAATTGCTACCCTCCGCACTGATTTACACTCCATTGCTAACCGAATGGACACGCTGGAGAATGACCATGACACTACCAGGGACTATGTTGCCTCACTGCATGATACTACCACTGAACAGGGTTCAGCTATACGGGACATGCAACGCCACTTGGAGGATCTTGACAACAGGGGCCGGCGCAACAATATACGCATCAAGGGACTCCCAGAGGCTGACCAATCTGAGGATCTGCCTGTTCTGCTGGAGGCTGTCTTCAACACTATACTGCAGGAGCCCCCGTCCCACAAAATTAAGTTTGATAGGGCACATCGAGCCCTTCGACCCAGAGGATCTTCCGCCACACCCCGTGATGTCATCTGCTGCCTCCACGACTTCACCCTTAAAGAGGCTATAATGAGCAAAGTGCGCAAACTCAAAGACTTCGAGTTTCAGGGAGCTCCACTACAATTCTATCAGGATCTGTCGCTAATCACCCTCCAGAAACGCCGCCATCTCCGACCCCTCCTCCAGATTCTTCAGGAGCACCAAATTCCTTACCGGTGGGGATTTCCGTTTGCTCTCATTGCACGTAGGGATGGTCGCTCCGCTACGCTTCGCTCCTTTGCGGAATTGCCTCTCTTCTGTGACCTATTGGATGTTCCCCTGCCGGATTTAACAGACTGGGAGCTATTCTCTCCACCCCCTCCCCCACCACCGGTTTGGCAACGATTGGAGCCCAGACGACGTCATGCATCCTCCGCGGTGGTGACCACTCGGAGGCCCCGGCTGGAGACTGATCCCTGAGGAGGCTGCCCCCCCTTGAGACGTTCTCCCTTTTCTCGGTGGTGCTTTGGAATCTGCATGCCTTAATGTTATGTTTGCTTCTCTTTTTTTCTTTTTTAGGTCTACGGGTCTCATCTATTATGCTTATTATTGGATTGTTTTAGCGGAGTGGGGCGGGGTGGGGTTCCGGTGACTCCCCTTCCTTCCTTCTTTTTACTGGTGGTTGGGGATCCACCGCCTCCCCTCCGACCTCCTGTCCACGCTCTCCCCCCCTAAGGGGATACTTGGACTGTGCGGCCATTGATCCTGATTGGACCTCTGGCTGCCCTCATTGGTCCCCAGGCGAGTGACTTAGCCTCGCCCACAAAGTATTGTTTAACTGTTTTTATTTTTACTTTGTCATTTATGATGTCTTTTGCCTCCCTCCCTCCCCTCTCTTCCCCCCCCCCTCCCTGATCTAGAGACCCTGCCTCGACTTTGGGTTCCTGTTTGTGGATTGCCCTTTTGCCTCTCCGAGGGAAACTTGCCAGCGTCATGTGAGATGGGTGAGCTTATTGCAATCCGCCACTGTCCTCCAATCCTGGGTCCCAATGGTTAGGTGCGTGACAATTAATGTCAAGGGCCTGGGTTCCAACATTAAAAGGCGCCATGTCCTTAGAGAACTCCGCTCCTTACGAGCGGATGTGGCGTTTCTTCAGGAGACTCATTTTGACCGCGCTGGTACTTTTGCCTTCGCTAAGCATTATTTTCCCGTAGCTTTTTCAGCCTTCCACAATCGACGCAGAGCTGGGGTGGCTATCCTTCTTTCTCGATCCTGCCCAATTACAGTGACGACTTCCCACATAGACCCAGGTGGCCGGTTTGTTATCTTGGAGGGGCTCCTTTATGGTGCCCCGATTGTTTTATGCAATGTCTATGCCCCCAATTCAGCACAGATCCCGTTCTTGCGCCGGGTATTCTCCCGTCTGCGCGCTCTCCCACCATCAGCTTGGCTGGTGGGGGGAGACTTTAACATGGTCTTCTCTGAACGGGCGGATCGTCTGGCGTTACCCCAGGGCCCAACCCCCCATAGGTTGGCCCAACTTGCAAGGGAGTTCCGCAGGCTGATCCGCGCCCACTCTTTGTATGACCTTTGGCGAGTGGACAATCCTACGGCGCGCTCCTACACCTTCTTTTCTCACCCTCATAACACTCACACCCGCATTGACTACTTCTTTGGAAATGCTCCCGCTCTTCGTTTGCTTAGGGACACGAACATTGGCCCTCTCACCTGGTCTGATCATGCCCCAGTCGTGGTTACCTTATCTACGACTCCAGTGCCTACTCGCCAATGTCATTGGCGTCTTAACGAAACACTGCTCAATTCGCCGACCTCCCTCGAGACCCTGCGCACACACTTGATAGATTATTTTAGGGACAACTTAGGCTCGGTAGACTCTCTTGCCATTCTCTGGGAAGCCCATAAGGCGGTCATGAGAGGATGCTGTATCGCATTGGCTTCTAGGCTTAAAAGGGACAGACAGGCCCAGGAACAGCTCCTCCAAGCCCGTATTCGGTCCCTTACGACGACTTTGGCAGCGCATCCATCCCTGGGGGTTCTTCGCCGTTTGGTCCTGGCCCGGGCGGACCTCCGTGATTTGGAGACCCGCCATGTGGAACGACTTCTCCTTTATACCCGTCAGCGGTTTTTTGAACGAGGTAATAAATCTCATACCCTCCTGGCAGGAACCCTCAGGGATCATCGGGTCTCTTCCACACCACACTCTGTCCGTGACCCCGCGGGTACTCTTCAACATCACCCTGATGCTGTGGCGCTGGCGTTCCACTCTTACTACTCTAAGCTGTATGACTTACCCCCCCCCACGAGCACTACTCCCCACTACTGGAAGACTATTTAAAGGATTGTTGTCTCCCACGCCTTCCTCCTGAGGCCCTAACCTCCCTGAACACCCCCATCACCAGGGAGGAACTAGAAGGGGTCCTGAGGGACCTCCCAAATGGGAAAGCCCCAGGCCCAGATGGGTTCACTTACAATTATTATAAGGTTTTCCAGGGTGAACTCTCTGCTCATCTATTGTCCCTCTTCAATTCCTTCCTTTCAGGTTCCCCTATACCCCCGACTATGCTCTCTTCACTACTCACATTGGTCCCTAAACCGGGTAAGGACTTGCAGGATTGTGCTAACCACCGACCGATTGCTTTGCTGAACACGGACCTGAAACTTTTCACCAAACTCTTAGCCAATAGACTGAATGCTTGGCTCCCTCTGCTTGTCCATAAGGACCAGGTGGTATTCATCCCCTGTCGTCAGGGTGGTGACAACACCAGGAGGACTGTGGATTTGGTGGAGGTGGCCAATCATTATTCTACCCCCGGCCCTTCTCTTGAGCCTGGACGCTGAAAAGGCTTTTGACCGCATAAATTGGTCGTTTATGCATACTACGCTTAAGGCGTTCGGGCTTACGGGACCGTTTCTCACAGCTATCCAGGCCCTTTACTCCTTACCCTCAGCAGCAATTAAGCTTCCCCATGCATCTTCGCCCTTCTTCCCTATTCGAAATGGCACTAGGCAGGGTTGCCCCCTGTCACCCATCATATTTGCCCTCTGCATTGAACCGCTAGCGGCCAAGATTAGGCGAGACCCTAATATCAAGGGCATCATGGTCCAAGATAAGGAATTTAAGATATCTCTCTTTGCGGACGATGTACTCCTCACTCTCACCTCCCCTCATACTACCCTTCCAAACTTGCTGCGCTCGCTAGAGACCTATGGTGATCTCTCAGGGTATAAGGTGAACCCCGCGAAGACTGAGGCACTCCCACTTAACATCCCACGGGACCTTCTCCTTCTCCTCCGCAGTAATTACGATTTCCAGTGGCGGGAGTCCTCTATCCGCTACCTGGGAGTCCATATATCCACCTCCTATGCGACCCTCTACTCGGCAAACTACCCGCGGTTGTTTTGTGAGCTAAGAGCCCTATTGGACAAATGGCAACCCTTGCCTATCTCCCTTTTGGGGAGAATTGCTGCGGTCAAGATGACTCTCCTCCCGAAGCTACTGTATTTTTTTGAGACGCTCCCAGTCGCGATACCTCGGGGAGAATTACGGAACCTACAGAAAGCTATCTTCCAGTTTATCTGGAAAGCAAAACGACACCGAATACCTAGATCTGTTATGCTGGCGGATAGGGGGTCTGGGGGTATGGTTGTCCCACATTTGTTACATTATTACTGGGTGGCCCACTTACGCCATATCCCATTCTGGGCGGCTATGCCAACATACACCAGATGGGTGCAGATAGAGAAGCTCTGGCTGGCACCCATGCATCCTAACGCACTTCTGTGGGTCAGCTCCCCCCCCACCCCCCCCTGCCTCGTACCTGTTGGGCCCCATTCGGTTTACTAGATCTATCTGGTCTACCTGTTGTGCTAGATTCTCCCTGATGTCCCCGCGCTCATCTATGGTCTCCATACTATACAACCCCCTTCTCCCAGAGAGCCTGACTTCTGCCATGACTAAAGTGTGGTCTGAAGCTGGCCTTTACCGGATTGCTGATATGGTTGACCCTGGAACCTTGGAACTCAGGTCCTTTGCTTATCTTACAGCTAATCAAAACCTGCCAAGTACTGAATGGTTCCATTACTTGCAGGTGGTTCACTTTGTCCGCTCCCTCCATGGGTCTCTTAAGGTGTCACTCCCCACCGCTTTTGAAAAGATTTGCCGTGCAGGCACGTCCACTAGGGGCTTTATATCCTCTATTTACCAACTTCTTAACTCACAAACTACAGGCTCTCCTGTTAATCATCGCTATATGCTTAAATGGGAGGAGGCGGTGGGTAAACCCATCTCCCAGGAACAGTGGCGGATTGTATGGTCTCGGGCCCAGAAATCATCTCAGTGCATTACGTTTAGGGAAACGCAGTATAAGCTGTTGATGCATTGGTATCATACTCCGGCTCTCCTTCATACTTTAAACCCATTAGTTCCCCCATGGTGCTGGCGCTGTGGAGCTGCGGTGGGTACCCTGCACCATATCTTTTGGACGTGCCCTCTCATCCTCGGTTTTTGGAGGGGGGTCAGGACTCTGACGACTGCTCTCTTTTTGCAAGAGGTTCCTCTTGACCCTCTTCTTTATCTCCTGAACCTTCCCCCCAGACACCTGAGCAATAAGTCATCCAGGCTTTTCTTGCATCTTTGTACTGCAGCTAAAACTCTCATAGCTAGAAACTGGAAGAAGGTGAGTCCCCCATCTAGTCTTGAGCTTGTGGCTAGAATGAAGGATGTGAGGAGTCTTGAATACCTGACTGCTGGCCTACATAATTCACGGGAAGCCTTTGGGGCTATTTGGGCACCCTGGGACATGTATTGTACATTACAGGGTCTCTGATCTCTAGTCCTCTCCTTCCCTCCCCCCTTCCCTTTGGTCCTACCCTTGTCTTCTTAACCCCTCCATTCCCCCCTCCCTTGTTCACTGCTTAATTTAAATGCATATTGCTTAAGGGGGAGGAGGCGGATAGCCTCTATTTACCTCAATGCTTCCTGTTTGTTTGATTATTATTGTTTTTTTGTTTTTTCTTTATTCCTTGTTAATGAAAAATTTTTCAATAAAATTACAGTTATATAAAAAAAAGAAATATGACCTGACAATTCACACACTACAGTAGTCAGATGTCATTTTTTTTCTATGCAAGGCTACAAAAGCATGGATGTTATACTCTCATAGACTTATATAGAAACCATGTAAGTCTACTACTGCTGCATGTTTGGCCTTTGCAATGCAAAGGTTAAATCTTAGGTATTAGCCGCAGAGGAAACCCACAGCATAAACCGGCAGATTCAGGTCCACTGTGGGATGTCCACAGGCCATCGCCTAAGACCCCATGCACATGACTGAGTGTACATCCGAGTTTGCAGTCGACGATGCTTTGAGTGACATCCGAGTGTATTATGTACTTACCTCTATAGGGACTTATTCGTCATTGGAATGGAACAGATCAGAGGAGGATACGACCTGCTCTGTATCATCGGAATGGATTGGAAGCCTCCATAGACGTGAATGCATCACGCAATGTACTTAGAAGTCACTCTGACTGCATTCTGCTGCACCCCCGGTCGCGTGCATGGGGTCTAAAAGTGTTATTTTAGCCAGTAAACACACAGAAAAGAAGAAGTCACTGTATCTGAGACTACAACCTGCTGCCAGCAGGGAAACATATATGTCCAGACAGCTTCCCTTTAAATCATTGGAATTGTAATGCAGACACGCTACATGGTGGTTTTCTGATCACAGTAACCTTCACCATAAGTATACTTTCATTACCAAGACCTAATAATACAGCTCAGCAGTTGTGTGACAACAACTCCCAGCATGCTCCGTACAGTCCACTACTGACAAGTCTACGTGTAATAACAGTGCGGACTATTACTTCATCCTATTGCTCGATGACATTCAGACTGCCCGTCTTAGTCTCACATACTCTATAACGAAAGCTCAGTGTAGCTCTCTGGCTGCTGATCGTGACCTGCACCGGTACTACACATATACTGCATTACCAAACCTCCGGGCAATTTAATAAGGAACATAACAAGCAGGAGGAGTACGACTGATCTAACATGAATTTACCTGTATCTGCTTCAGAACGTCACGTGATATGCAGCCTACAAGTGTACGATCCAGTACCGGAAGTGCAGGGGCATCCCAGTCTCTAAGTATCTACCTCAGACAGCGCGATCCCATGTTTTGCGCATGCGCATTCAATTACCGCACTTGGTCAAGACTGCCTGGTGTAGTGACTAGATCTATTGGAGGAAGCTTCCCCCTAGTGGTCATGTCCTGAGTAGTTATGTCACTCACACAGTGTTCAGACTCTGGTTAGCTCTTTATCTCCATAAGGGCCTGATCCTGGTTACATTTTTTAGGTAATACAACTGTAATAATACAGGTGGAGAAGGACATTTTTATGAACAAGACTGTAATGATTTTCACCAATGCCACAATCTCTATGTGGAAGAGTGAAGAAATCAGGCGATACCTTTTAGAGGCTAACTGAGTATATTTATAAGTAAGCTTTCAGGAGTACTCGCTCCCTTCCTCAGACATGGTGTGATACAAGAACTGAAAATTCACAGATTTTTATACACATGGTTTTCAAAGCATTTTAGAGTCCTTAAAAAAAATGCAATCTAAGTAGAGAAGTTATTTACAACAGGTCAAAAAAACAGTCTGGAAACTTGTGGTGCGTGACGGAGGGATCAGTAATTCTTGCTGTTATCTGTTTGCTATCAGGAGGTGATTTGTGTCCCTCACAGTTCATACATAGTGTGATTTGAAGCTGGCATGAATATTAAGTCCAAATTGCAGAGTTTGAAATTTTTGCATAAATTTGTACTCCGATTCTTTCCTTTTCTCCTGCATCTTAAAATGTCCCATTAATACCACAACCCGCAAATCTTCAATAGAGTGGTTTTCTCCGGAGAAATGTGCGGCCACTGGGAGATCGGTTCTGCTGTTATTAATACCTGAGGGTACCATTTTGGCCACCATGGATGTGGAATCCCTGTATACCAACATTCCCCACAAGGATGGAGTTGCAGCATGTCGGGTACACCTGGCAAAACAAGGCCTCCCAACAGAACCAGTAACGCAGCTCATACAATTCATCCTTAGGCACAACCATTTTACCTTTGGAGAGGATCTATATCTACAGCGAATGGGAACTTCAATGGGGACCAGATGTGCACCCCAATATGCAAATCTCTTTATGACAGAAATGGAAGGAACATATTTATCAACATGCGCCACCAAACCTATGATTTACCTTCGTTATATCGATGATATCCTTGTCATCTGGACTGCAGGTGAGGAGGCCCTACTTCAATTCCATAATGACTTCAATGACTTTCACCCGACCATCAACCTTAAACTTAGCTATTCAGGGAGTGAAATTCACTTTCTGGATACCACAATATACATCAAAGACCACCGGCTACTCACATCAATATACCACAAACCCACAGACAGAACGGCCTACCTGAGAAACGACAGCTTCCACCCCAAGCACACAAGACAATCTATAATCTACAGCCAGGCTATACGATACAATCGTATTTGCTCCGACAAAACAGACCTGGACAAGCACCTCCTGGATCTGAGGATGAAATTTCTCAGATTGGGATACAAACCAAAAGTAACAGACAACCAATTAAACAAAGTGGCAGCCATTAACAGAGACAGTCTGCTCACATATAGAGAGACCCAGAAAGATGCCCGAGTGCCCCTAGTAGTCACCTACAACCCACAGCTGGAGATCCTACGAAGGATTGCCAAGGAGCTCCAACCTGTGCTACATAGGGACAACAGACTCAAGGACATATTTCCAGTCCCCCCTATCCTCTCCTTTCGACAACCACCAAACCTGAGGCGTATTATCGTCCAGAGTGCCCTGAAGGCCCCAACTGAAAATGGCACCTCACCTTGCCTACATAAAAGGTGCATGACCTGCAAGCACATCCACACCACTGACAGTGTACCTATCCCACAGTCACAACAGGTGCACAGAATTAGGGGGACATTCTCCTGCAGGTCTTCCAATGTGGTGTACCTCATAATGTGTGTGCAATGTCCCACCATAGGCCTCTATGTGGGGGAAACAGGGCAGAGACTCAGTCAACGAATGAACTCACACAGATCCAATATTAATAACAGCAGAACCGATCTCCCAGTGGCCGCACATTTCTCCGGAGAAAACCACTCTATTGAAGATTTGTGGGTTGTGGTTTTAATGGGACATTTTAAGACACAGAAGAAAAGGAAAGAATTGGAGTACAAATTTATGCAAAAATTTCAAACTCTGCAATTTGGACTTAATATTCATGCCAGCTTCATGTCACACTATGTATGAACCATGAACTGAACTCAATATTCATGCCAGCTTCAAATCACACTACGTATGAACTGTGAGGGACACAAATCACCTCCTGATAGCAAACAGATAACAGCAAGAATTACTGATCCCTCCGTCACGCACACAAGTTTCCAGACTGTTTTTTTGACCTGTTGTAAATAACTTCTCTACTTAGATTGCATTTTTTTTAAGGACTCTAAAATGCTTTGAAAAGCATGTGTATAAAAATCTGTGAATTTTCAGTTCTTGTATCACACCATGTCTGATGAAGAGAGCTAGCTAGTACTCCTGAAAGCTTACTTATAA
Source organism: Leptodactylus fallax (assembly GCA_947044405.1). NCBI lineage: Eukaryota > Metazoa > Chordata > Amphibia > Anura > Leptodactylidae > Leptodactylus > Leptodactylus fallax. The sequence continues at coordinate 1,612,899 of CAMRHE010000394.1, forward strand.
ATATACTCAGTTAGCCTCTAAAAGGTATCGCCTGATTTCTTCACTCTTCCACTACTTTCAATGGCTAACACGGTACAACATTATACTACAATCTCTATGTGTCTTAAAGAGGTTGTCAGGGCTAAATAATATTTTCTAATTAGGCCGGGGGGAGGTGAAAAAAAAACAGAAAACACACGCACCTGTCCCCGATGCTCTTGTGTCCTCCCTGGGTGGTCCGGTCGGCCGCCTTCTTGTTCGTGAATCCCTTCCGCTAAGGCTGCTGATTAGTCTTAGTGGTCACGTGGGGCAGATACTTCTGCTAGAGGACAACAATGGAGCTGCAGCAGCAGACTGCCCTAGCAGGTGCCAGAGCACTGGGGACAGGTGAGTATGTTTTTTTGGTTTTTTTTTAAACCTCTTGCGGACTAATTAAAAAATAAAATTTTAGGCCGAACAACCCCTTTTAAGGCTATGTTCACATCTCTGGTCAGAGTCCAGCTAAAATCACAGACGAAAAAAAATCCTGCAAGCATGACTTTTTCATCCACCGATGTGAAGGGGAAAACAACGGATACTCAACAAACCCCATTATAGTCAATGGAGTCCCTCAGGATCCGTCATTGTCTCGCAGTAGAGGAATACATTGGTGATCCACCTATCTGGAGCACCTGTAGACCACCAGCACAGTCCACCCTTTACCATATGTCTAGTTGTTGTTTCTTATTCTTCAGTAGTTACAAATTTCTCTTGGTTAGGCTATGTTCACATCTGCGTTGGAGTGTCCATAGGAGACTTCACCACAGATTTCACTGAAAATTGTTGGAGAGAAAAGTCCTGAACTAAGGACTTTTCGCCCTGCCGACTTCAGTATAAAACCAGCAGAAACCTGATGGACACCTGGCAGACCCTATTATAGTTTAGAGCAGGAAGCCACCAGTAGCAAAATTAGGTCAAGGTGCAACTTCTTCCCAGTTCTGCTGAGTCCAGCTGTATTTTTAACAACCGGATCGACAGAACCAAGGAGAACTGCCTGCTTTCACTCACCGATCAACAGTCCTGCTCTCGGACTCCTCTTCCCTCTTCAGCCTTCAATGAGTACTGTGTCCAAGTCCGAGCCTGTATTCTACAGCACTTGTATTGCGCAGACATTGTGAGCCATATATAGGACAGTGACTGACTTCTAAATTCCTTATCAGTTTGTCTTTAGAGTGTGGGAGGAAACACACACAAGCACAGGGAGAACATCCAAACTCCTTGCAGCTGTTGCCCTTGGCTGGATTCAAACTCAGGACTCCAGCACTGCAAGGCAAAAGTGTGTGGAATTATTTTTACCTTTTTTTTTTTTTTTTTTTTTTAATTCCAACAAATAAAAAAGTTCATTAAAAAATGGATTATTGTACTCACTGTAAAATCCTTTTCTTGTATTCATTGGAGGACACAGTACCATGGGTATAGACCCAGCCACTAGGACGCTAACACTAGGAATAGTAAAAGATGTCAGCTCTGCCTCCAGGCTATACCCTCTCCACAGACACTATGCTACCCAGTTTTTTCTGCAGCAGTAGGAGAAAGACACAAATTAAGAAGCAGAAAAAAAAAAAAGGAACACGGACCCAACAACCACCAACATGTCCTGAACCAGAAGATGAACCAAAAAAATGCCTGGGGCAGGAACAACAAGAAATCAAGGGTGGAATCTATGTTCCTCAATGAATACAATGAGAAAAGAATTTTATGGCGAGTACAAAAATCAATTTTTCTCACCATGGGATGTCCTAAAGCAGACCCAGAGTGGGAATTACACGACCACGCGAACAATTTAGGGCATAGCCGCTCGCAGAACCTTACGACCGAAGCTGGCAATGGCGGAGACCACAGAGTGTATCTTGTAGAACTGGAACACCTGTAGACAGAGGACCAGGTGGCAACCTAGTAGACCTGGGTGGCAGAAGCCTGATGCCAAAGAGCCAGTAGGCTCCAACAGCTCTCTGGAATGATCAATCGGATGGAGAAGCAGCGGCCTATCCTTGAGCCGATAAGCTTCCGAGACTGAAGCCATCAGGTAATGGAAGCCTTGGAAACAGACAGGCCCTCGTGAAGGCCCCCGAGGAAGAACCAACAAGGCGTCCGAACGATGGAAGGAGTGAGACACAAAATAGGCACGGATCACCTTGGCCAAATCTAGGAAGAGAAGAGAGCGCTCAAGTGGGTGCTTGGGGTCCAGGCAGGAAGATGGTAAGACAATGTCCACATTGACGTGGAAGGAAGAACCACCTTAGGCAAAAAGAAGGTAACGGACGAAGAAAAGCCTCATCCCTGAGGAAAACAAGAAAAGGAGTCATCTGGGACAAGGCAGCCGGGTCGGAGACCCTGCGGATGGAAGCAATGGCCACCAGGAAGGCATTCTCTAGGACAGAAGGCGAAGAGAGATGTCACGCAAGGGCTCAAAAGGGGGAGCCTGAAGCACCACAAGAACAAGATTAAAGGTCCCACGGTTCCAAGGGAGGACGGTAAGGGGGAGCACAATGTGCCAGTCTCTGCAGGAAAGCCTTCACCTGATGCCAGAAGGCCAGGGTCTTCTTAAAAAGAAAGGAAAGGGCAGAAATCATCCCCATAAGAGAAGAAAGACCAAGCCCTTGGGCCAGACTGGACTGGAGAAAAGTCAGGATCCTAGGAAGAGAAAAGGAGAGCGGATAGAAGACATTACTCTCACACTACTGTACGTAGGCCTTCCACGTGCAAAGATAGATCTTTGCTGACTGGGGTTTTTTGGGCCTTGAGCATAGTCTGGATAACAGCCCCCGAAAAAACCACGAAGCCTCAGGACCTCAGTTTTAATAGCCACACTGTTAAGCGCAGCTGAGGTAAGGAGAGGTGGAACAGCGGTCCTTGAGACAGAAGGTCAACTTGAAGAGGAAGAGGCCAAGGAGTGTCCGCCAGCAGGAACAAGAGATGGCATACCAGGCCCGATGACGCCAATCCAGGGCCACTAGGATGGCTGGAACTCCCTCAGTCTTCAGTCTCTTGAGAACCCAAGGGAGAAGAGGCAGGGGAGTGAATAGGTACAGAAGCTGGAATTCTGATCAGGGAATCACGAGCGCGTTGGCAGAGATGGCCCAAGGATCCAGGGACCTGGCCATGTAGCGGGGGGGAGCATATAGTTCAGGCGGTAGGCGAAGAGGACTACGCCGGGCATGCCCCGCAGGGAGCACAACTGATGAAATATCTTCTGGTGAAGAGACCACTTGCCTGAGTTGAGCTTTCCTCAGCTTAGGTAGTCTGACGCCCAATTGTCCACGCCTGGAATGTGGACCGCCGACAGAGCTGGGACAAGATGCTCCACCCAAGGAAGGGAGCAGAAGGTCGCACGGCTCCTGGTGCCCCCTGCTGGTTCAAGTAGGCAACCGTGGTGGAGGTGTCGGTCTGGACTCTGGCTGGATGTCCTTGGAGGAGAGAGGTCCAATGAGAAAAAGACTAAGAAGATGACCCTCAGTTCCAGATTGATCTGGAGGGAAGTCTCAGCTTCGGACCACAGGCCCTGAAGGTCAAGGTACTGAAGACTGCTCCCTAGACGGAAGGATCACCTGCCAATGTATGGGTGGGGCATGCTTCCCCTTGAGACTACTGGGGAAGAGAGCCACCAAAGAAGCTCTCGAATAACCTGGGGAGGCGAGAAAATCAGGCAATCGAGGCTGGGCAGAGACTAGTCCCAGTGGGCCAGAATCACCATTGCAGAGGACACAAGGTAAAGAGAGCATGGAAAGTTCCTCCAAAGCCGTGGCACTCTGGATAAGAGGGACAGGGTCTTGGACTCTGAAAGAAGGATCTTGCCCAGGAATTACATGCACTGAGAGCGCATGAGACAAACCTTTCCTCGTTGATGAGCCAGCTGAATCGTTGAAGGAGGACCAAGTGAACTGCAAACTGAACAGATTGTCAGTTTTGGACGGAGCCTTCACCAGGAGGTTGTCCAAGTATGGAAACACGGCAACTCCTCTGGAATGGAGTATGGCCATGAGAGACTCCATCACTTTGGTAAATATTCAGGGGGGGGGGAGGAGGCCAGGCCAAAGTAGAGAGCAACAAACTAAAAAAGACACAAACCCACCACAAAACAAGGAATCACCGGACTCTAGGGATACCACCCCCGACCCTCAGGAGCTCCGTGCAGAACCTGCTGACAGACAAACCTATAGAGAACCCTTCAGGACCAGGATGGGGCGCATAGAGCCATTCTTCTTGGGAACAGTGAACAAATTTGGAATAAAAGCCCCAGAAATGATCTGAAGCGGGACAGGAACAATGACGCCCTGCCACTGAAGCGTGGAGACGGCCTGAAGAAAGGCAGATGCTCGAGTGGAGGAAGAATGCAAAGAAGGAAAACATCTTCTGTTTGGAAGGGAGGAAAACTCGATGGAGTAGCCAGTCGACACCACCTCTTTAACCCAGGTCTCAAAGATGGTGGCAAGCCAGATCTCCAGGAGGAGAGAAGTCGTCCCCCCAACCGAGGAGCCATAGGCGGGTGAAGACCTTCATGCAGAGGAAGGTTTGGAAGAAGAAGGCCTGGAGGACTTGAGGCAGAACTGCCAGGCAGGTCTGGGCCTAAAAGAGGGCTACTCTGAGCAGGAGTCCCAGGAAGACAGTCTTCCAGAACGAGAGGTGGAGCCACAAAAGGGGCGACAACGCTGAGAGCGGCTGGAACTTAGCTCTCTCCTCTCCCAGAGGCGCCCTATTTCCCTCTGTAGCCTCAGAGAGTAGCTTTTCTAGACCTTAGCCAAAAATCCAGCTCTGTTTGTTCCAAGAGAAGGGAAGAACCACAACCGCCTTCTTAGAGACAGATTGGACATTCCATGACCGGATCCAAACAGTATGGCGATTGCCACTGTATTGACAGCTGCCTTGGCAGGACAGCAAGCTGCTTCTAGGGAAGCATGGCACAAGTACTTGGAAGCGTTCAGGATTTGAGAGATGAGCAGCTGGTTGTCCTGGAGGGGGCTTCATTAGAGAGACCCTTCTGGAGCTGTTTGGACCAGGAGATGCAGGCCTTGATGACCCAGGAAGCAGCAAAGAAAGGCCCCAGGGAGGAGCTTGTCCAAGGTATCGCTGAGGGAGGCGGAGTCCACTAAAGGCAGCAAAGTAGCCAGGGAGAGCCTAGCTATCGTAGGGTCCTCAGCAGGAGGCTCTGAACACATGGAGACACACATCTCATCCCCATTAACTTGAATGAAATTCAGCTCCATACAGCCTGTGATGAATGAATGTGATGTCACTGGTCTGTGAAGTGGAAGCCAGTAGTCAACAAATCTGTGGGTTCCAGGTGTTGGACCTCCACAAATCCCAGAAAGCCCCTTTAGCATTCATAGTATATAACATCACCAATTATTAAAAACATGCATCATACTGAGCCTCCCTCTAGATGGGATTACAGTTCAGCCTGTTACTCCCTAATGTCACATCCACTGGAGTTTAAAAGACACCTGGTCTCTGAAACATCTTGTTTTCTTGGAGGAATACATGGAAGGGTGACGTATTACATAGTGCAAAAAACACATTGTGCGATGTTTCCTTCCTCAGGCAATTGGATTGCCAGAATTATATGAGGGAGCAAAGAGGAAGTGGAAATGGCAGAACGCCAGTTATCTGTTGTTCTGGTGCTCTGTCAGACGGACTGATACAAACTGAACACGTTTTTATTTAACCATTGAAGTCAATCAGAACAGATACAAACAATCAGGTAAACTTTACTGTTAATACTATTTATGAACTGCTCTAATTCTTGCGGCTTTATCTGCTTACACAGCTCCTTAGGCCTCATGCACACGACCGTGTGTATTGTCAGCGTGCTAGCCGTGTTTTTCATGGCTAGCATACTGATCCATTAATTTCTACGGCTCCATACACACAACCATTTATTTTCACAGTCCTGTGTAAAGCCGGGAGGTACTATTCGTGTTCGTTTTGTGGCCCGGGCTCACAGTCATTAGCAAATAGACCAATGGAGGGTACAGGTGAGACACAGATGTCCTCCATGTGCAGTTTCATCAAGGTCTGACACGCACATGGTCATGTACATGTCGACTTTTATTGATTGTTCTGCTTTACATCATATATCTCATTTGCCACACTCCATTTTTATGTCCTATTGTATATAAATACACGATCCTACAAGTACTGGGGAGAATTTAAGACCAGCGCACCAGTCTTATTATTGTGAGTGCTGGAAGGAGTACTAGAATAATTATAAAGCTAAGGCCTTGTGATTCTGGCACACCATGGGAAGTCCCATGCGCTAGATTGAGTTAGATTTATAAAGACTATAAGTTAAACTTATAGTAAAACTCTCGGATCGAGTTGTCTACAACCACACAATTCACTTATCCCACAAAATTAACACTGTAAAAAAGAAATGTGTGTGCGCATCCCCACTTCCCCCAGAGGGGAATAAAATAGTGTAGAATAAAGTGGCACCATTACAAAAACCAACATTCACATGGCTACATTGGCAGAAAAATGAAAGTTATAGCTCTTGGAATGCAATGATAAAAGAAAAAAAAAAAAAAAAAAAGACAAAGCTACAATACCCTGCACCATCTCTACCTACTAGCTGGCATGCAGGTAGACAGACCCCTGTAAACCAAAAAGAGGCCAATGTTTACTGGCATCTGTCTCACTCAACATTTTGGACTCTAGTTCTGGTGAACAGATGTGCACATAGGCATAAGTGACTTGCATGCACATGTCTATCTTGAGCTTCTATATTTAGGTGTCTTGTACATTCTAAGTTTTGCTCGTCAGGCTTTTTATCCAAAAACATTTTTATGAATATGAAGGTTATACTTTGAGGCAAAAATGCATTAAATGCCGATGCAGACTGGCCTTCACAGCGTGCATGGTGCCTACTTTCAGAAAATATATAAAAATAGAAGTATGCGCTGATTTTTCTCATTACTTTATAATTCAGGTTTTGTATATGTAAGGCAAATTTACTCTACAGTTTTACAGTTCAATGTTTTGACCTGTCAGAGGATCAATACCATGAACTGCAGAACTGTCACAATGACTGATGAAAATGGAATACTTTCTGTTTGCATTACTCAGGATTCGCTGCAATGCTAAGAAAACAAATGAAAGGTGCAGTCCACCTGCTTTCATTTTTTTTTTTTTTTAAAGATGGAAGAAAAAAAGGAACATTCAGCAATTTTTCTTCAGACTATAAAAACTGAATGCTTATGGAAGATAAGAAAAAAGTTAAACTGCAGTCAATCATGATGGAAAAGGAAGGTGTTCACCCTGTATCAGTTTTCCTGATAGCTTTGCATTCTATTGTTTGTAGTATGAAAACTGTCCTGGAAGGAAAATGGTTATATTTTGTTTTGGCCTTCTCTGGGATATGCCAAGTTAGAAGTAACCATGACGATTCAAATGTAATTTAAGGGAAATTTCAAATAGTTCTTATGTAGATAACACACAAAGGCATCATACAAGAGCCATAAATCACTTACAATACATTATGAAAGATACACCAGTAAAGTTCAGTCGAATATTCTGTTTAAAGATGGAGACCATCCAAATAGGACATGTGAATTTATAAAAACCCAGCTTCTTCACAGACACTTAGGAAGTCACCTCATACCTGGATTATCCAGCTTCAATGTAATATCCTCTTAAAGAGATCAAAATATATTATAATAACTACAAAATAACATCAACAGATTCTTTTAGTAGAAACAGATTATTGAAGAATTTTAAACAAATTATGCAACTCACTGTACATTTAGTTTCCCCATGACCAGAACAATAGAACCATAATCGTGCTGTATCAGAATACTAGGACAAAGGGAAAACTAAAACTTTGAATGCAATAATGTAGCGGCCCTACAAAGAGGGTGAACTGCACTACAATGCTGGGAAGAGGCTTGATTGTCCAATGACTACTGCCAGAGTCCTTCCAACATTAACTAACTGCTGGTGATCAGCGCTAAACAAAACCGCAGGAAGCAAAATAAAGTCTTTTTATTTAGAGTCTCTGGCCCCATCTGTCAATTGGTCAGAGTGTACTCCAATGACTCCCCTATTACAGTCTCCAATTTGTGGTGGTCTCATCAGAGCTTAATCTTGAATGCAGTTGGCTGGACGACTGCTGCCGACCCTGAGGATTTAAAGAGTGCTTTTAGGATAGTATCAGGGTCAACTTCAGCTGGAGGATTAGAAGCAGCACTGGAGGAGGAGGTTGCATTTCTTCTAGATTCTCCTTCCTTCTTTGTTGTTGAGGGTGTGTCGCTTAATCTTCTAGATAAAGAAAAAGTACATTGTCAGATTTTCTGTTTTGAGGGTATGTTTTTAAAATACATGCATCTGATTTGTGAAATATTTGATATACATTTCTATAATGCTATAAGTTCAGATCATTAGACCCATGATCAAGATGGGATTTGCTGCTGTGACACAGTCTGTACAATACGAACATATTATAAAAGCCTTGAAAACACCTTTACAGCTGAATTTGCACATCATAAACACTTTTTTGTAACTAAAAGGCAACATAAATTAAATTATGTGTATATTCTCCTCAGTCTATTTTGCCACTAAAACCACTTTTACCTATTCCAGTGTATGAGCTTACAGCGCTGTGCATCAGATGAGCTGATCCAGGAATGATACAGAATCTCACACAAGCTCCAATATCTTATGGAAGCCTTTGAACAACAGTTAGGACTGCAAAAGGGGTCCCAGTTTAATATTAACAACTGTTTTGGAAAGGGATATCCTACAAGCTAGTAAGATAGCACTGGGGCCAATATATTGTATTTAAAAGGAAGGTTTCATTTTTGTTTCCATACTACATTGTCTTTACTACAAATGGAACAATTTATTCAAGATTTTTTTCTCCTTTTAAACCAAAACAAAATGACCACTTACAACAAGATGGGCTGGTCTGATGTTATCACGCTGCCATTCAAGTGAAGATTGCATTTCATTGGTTGTCCTGAAATTTCAAGTATAGTGAATCAGTTATTGTACATCTTAGTTTAGTAAATTATTTGTAAGATGGGCACATTTTCTTCTCATAATACTGCCCAGCGTTAATGAAAACAACCCATCTTCAAATGTCAAATTTGGGCATAAAAATTATAAAAGTGTGCACCCCATCCCCACACACACCTTAGCTCTGGCACATCTATCCATTACATGGTATGCCATTCATTTCAATATGCATCTTCCTTCCATTATGAAGGCATGTTCACAAGGAATAAAATGGAGGAATTTGAGTCAGCCATCTGCCTCAGATTCCTCTTCATTTTCTGCTTCCCCCCTGTGGTGGAATGGCAATATAGGAATCCGCAGCAAGATCAGAAAGGACACTTTTTTCAGCATCCTTCTCTAATTTCTGCCTTCCATTGAAAATAATGGAAGGCACAATCAGGGCAGAATCTGCTACTGATTTTGAAGCGGATTCCACACCAGATTCTGCCGTGTGAATGTGGGTGTCTAATGGCTGATCTTTGGGGAATTTTTAAGCTGCAGCAGTAAAAATCAGCTGCTCCCCAAGCCAAACTGCTATTCATAAAATACAAAGGGATAGTCTTCCTAAAACTTCTTGAATCCTTTTTTGTAAGGAAATCATTTTCAAAACCTAAGACATTCACTGATTGGGTCTTTCAGGTTTCCATGCTAATCTTGTAAAATTAGGTCTAACAGAAGTATTACTGGTACCCTCTGCAGTGCCCACCTAACCTACCATCTAGATATCGGTTGTTGTATTTTTTGTAGGCACCAACTGCATCTTCTTTCCTCACAAATACAACCTCTGCAACTCCTGGGCTCAGCAAACGGGCACGCTTTAAAGCTCCACATACACAAAAAAGCTCCTAAATAGGGAAAAAAAACGTTATTTTGTTTAGATAACTGTTGTGGTGAACGTGTTATTGATAATGCTAAACCACATTTTTATAACACTTTGATTTTTCATTTCATCATTTCTATACAAAATAATTTGGCCAACTATGCTCTAACAATAGACTTCAAGTTCGCTATCCAGGTTACAGCAAAAAATGCGCACACCGGCGCATTGCTTTAAAAACCCATAGAAGTGAATGGGTTTTTAAGCAAAGCGTCGCAAACCTCTCTCTATCCAGTCCCTATCCAGTTTTCCGACATTTAGGTCAGATTCCGGGCGGACGGAGTGCCGGCGCAAGTATGAACCAACCCTTATGCTGCTTTCCTCCTCCTTATCAGCTTGTTTACACACAGAGCTCAATGGAGATAGGAGGAGGATGTTAATTGATTTACTGATTCTTATCTCGAGCATAGCAGTATTAAGAGAGATTCCCCTCAATCACAGAACAGTAGTGTGTAGCAGCAGCAGAACATATTTGTTCTCCATTTATAAGATAAGATTTATTACGAAATTTCACATTTTCAGGTATGCTTTATTAAAAGCTACTCAATGAGATACACAGATGTAGCAGAGTTCACAGAATTTCTACAAGTGGTTAAACAGCTGCAGTTTGATATCTTATAACAGAAGACAACAAAAACCAATGAAAAGGAACAGTTCTCAATGCCTTTTCATTGTTTTTTGTGTCTTCTGTGATAAGATATCACAATGCAGCAATTTAACCAACTGCAGAAGTTTGGTTACCTCTGCTACATCTGAAATGTACCCAAAATGGTGCCATTAAAACACTACTTACACTACTTGCACTACAAGCCCTCATTTAGTTACTTTGACTAAAAATAAAGTGCTTCTTGGTATGAGAAGATGGAAAAAAAAACGGCTTGGTCATTAAGGAGCTTAAAAAAAAAAAAAAAAAAAAAAAAACACAACCATACTCAACTGTCTCTGGTGCTCCACCGTCTCCCAGTTCGGTCCGGTCCTGTTGCTCCCATGTTTTTCTCCGGCAAAAGGACTTACAGGCAAAAGAGGACAGCGTAGCAGTAGGGCAGTAGGAATGGACCATGCTGGGAGGCATAGGTGAGCATGTTTTTTTTTTTTTTTTTCTCCACCTTCCCTGGCATAATTTATCTGGGACTACCTCTTTAAGTGGTTATTATACCATTTGCTCTTTATTTAAAAGCAAAAAAAAAGAAAAAATACACACATCTGAGCACGTTGAAAAATTTACAGATATTACTAAATATGACATTACTTACCACAATATCTTCCTCTGTGACTCTTGGGTGCAAATTATTAACAGTCATTTTTGTGCCTTCTAAAGGGCTGAAAACAGTCTAAAAATAAAATTTTTGAACACAATGAGTAAACCAAATTGTCTAAGTGTCTACACAAAACAGTTGCTAGTTCATTTGGGACATAGCACTAACATTATAAAGTACAAGTTACTGCTACATAACACAGGCTAGCTAATGCTTGGGATTCTTACCTCTGTTGGAGTTGACTGTTGTGAAGAATTAGCCTCCTTTGTGACAAGTGTCCGTGACACATTGGTTAGAGTTTTAGTGCGGAGTAGAGGTGCTGCAGGGGCGGACTGCGTAGGGACAGGTGCTGTGTATGCATCATTCTGTACCACTTTAGTGAGAGGTAACGTTTGCCCAAGTGAGAATGAATTTCCAGACATTCCCGGCTAGAAAAAAATAAAAAAAAAATAAATGGTCTGAATATTTATTTCTCTAGCTTATACAGAACCAACATATTCTGCAGCGCTTTACATGCCATCACTCACTGTCCCTAGTAGGCCTCACAATACATATTCCATATCTGTATATCTTTTGAGCATGGGGGGGCGTGGGTGGGGACCATCTACTGCATCTTTGAAACCCATTTCTGCCTTTCAGACACCTAAAACCAGCAGAAACCCTCCCCACTGAACTGTCTCCAATAGACCAAGCATATGAAACCACTCCCACGTGACCAATTCAACAAAATTTTGGCAGACGTTAAAGGGAGTCTGTCACCAGAACCCAGCATATCAACCCAACCCCAGATAGGTTAGAGTCACCTGAACCTAAAAGGCTTTCCCCTTGAGATTTGGTGCCTCTGTTGCTGAGATCCTGCAGTTTCTGTCAATATGCAAATGAGTTCTTTGGAGCAATATGAACAGTGCTATTGCTCCAAAGTATTGGGAGAGAGATTAGGGTTGACACAATATAAATAAAATGTATTATTATTATTATTATTATTATTAGGGTCACCCCGAATCTGAAGGGAAGTGTTTTCTTATATTTATTTAATTATTCATTTCTAAGTTGATTGTTCCTGGGGGAAAAAAAAAAGTTAAAGTGTTAGAATTACCCTTTTCTGTACAGTGTTGGCAGCCGTGATCTTCATCTGTTTTGTGGGGATGGGGGAAAGTTCAAGCTCATCATCAATACCATCATCATCTATATCTTGTGGAGAGGAGATCTGTTGACATACAGAATTATGAACTACCATACATGAGCTGATCGATAAAACAATGAAACTATGAGCACAGATTGTGAGGTACTGACTGTTCCAGTTATGTCACTGCTGCAGACAAGATGGATGGAGGACCACAAGAGTGAAATATAAAATCAACTGCAGATTTATTTTATGTAAAAACTGGTGGCCATACATTTTCACTGGGTTGAACCAAGGTTACAAGCTATCACCTACCCACAGGATAGGGATTGGGATTTTTAGATCATATATTATAAAGCTGCATATAAATATCCTAATCCCAACTGTGTTTTCAACCAGTGATATCTCTGGAGATAATTTAGATAGCACTGCAGCCTTAGTGGCACATGAAAGAAGAGAATCTGCTCTTTCATATGACTCCGAAAGCATTTTTATAATGTCCGAGATATAACTGTTTGAAGTGACCCTCCCCTATCCTCATTTTCTCTACATATTATATAGCCCCATACTCCCATACACAGTAACATTAAGTGAGAGGAAGAAACAGCTCTCAATACAGAAGCAAGGAAAAGAGTGAAAAATTACGAATTTCACAGAAAAGATCCAAAATTACCTGTTTTCCAGGTTGATGGTTGACAACATTTATTCGCATTCCTTTAACAGTATTAGTTAGACATGAGGAAATTGTCTTCGGCTGTGAAATCTGAAAAAGCAAATACAATACAAAATACAATTTAGAAGTGAACAATGCTCAAACATTTTGGAACTAGAAGTCACGGTGGCAGCACTCTAGGGGTCACAAGGCATCCCCAATTAACTAATATTAGTGAAGGAGTCGCAGGGCAATCGGGCAATTTTTACTCATACAGTTGGAGTTGTGGCCAAAGTCAGCGTGTGGCCCTAGCTCAAATAAAAACATAGCACCTATTTGGAACGGATACAAGTGTAGGTGGCACTGATATAAAGGAGATCCAATAATAACTTCTGATCCACAGATAATTCTCTCCTCCTGGATATACACATGGGATAGGATGAGACAAAGTACTAATGCTTTCAGGAATAGAAGAGTTAATAATTCTGTTAACTGACAAAAATAAACTAAGTGAGAGAAAATAAGTGAAGTCTAAATTCCATCATTATTTGGTGTGACCACCCTTCGCTTTCTATCAGTTCTTCTAGGTACACTTGCAGACAGTCTTTGAAGGAACTTTGCAGGGAGGTTGCGCAAAACATCTTGGAGAGCTAACCACAGATCTTCTGTGGGTGTAGGATTGCTCAAATCCTTCTGTCTCTGCATATAATCCCAGACAGACTGGTTAATGATGAGATCGGGGCTCTGTGTGGGACATATCATTACTTTCAGGGCTCCTTCTCCAAAGGTTGGTCTCACCAAAGACTGACATGATTTAGAGTTCTCTATCGTTCACTTTATTTTGTTAATTCGCAAAAGTAAACTTCTATTTTCGAAGGCATTCTTACTTTGCAGCAATGGTTCCAGACCTAAAACTTTTACAGAGTACTGAAAGTTGTGTTTCAGTACTCCGAATGGCAGCACAAGTTAATCCATTACATATCCATTAGGAGAACACTATTGATGGATTACAGGTTAGCAGCAGATCTTTTCAATACTGCTGTTAGCTGCTTTATGTCACGACAGTGCCCCCTACAGTTGTACCGATCATTTATTTTGAGACTTGATCTTGCCAGTTTTTGAAACACTTCCATAACTAGTATCTTAGTGGATTCCAGCTATTATGACAGAAACCTAAACTTCACATAAGCGGGAATTATATCAGATCAAGGTAGTCCTTTCTATTGCATGCATAGGCAGGCAGCATATATAACCCACAGCTCCATTTCAATAGCTTCTCCATTTTAGGGTGTCAGCAAAAGCCTTTAATTTATAAAATATCAGCATCTTGTAAAACCAACTTTAATTCTTGTAAGCTTGAGGAAGCAAAATTCATGTGAACTGAAAAAATGGTAAAGAATGAACAATGTTATGTCCACTGCTGTAGCGCCACTTGCCTGGATGGTCTTGGTAATGTTTATGGCTGAGGAACCCTGGGCCAGCGGAGAATTAATAGTCACAGCTGGCGCATTCCTCTTTAGACTTATTTTTTCACGAGCATCCATCACTTTGGTAGGTTTTCCTCCAACAGTGATCTGCTGCTTTCTTGAATTCAACATCTCACGAGCGTCTTGCACTTTACCCTTTATACGGAATCGGGCATCTTTGGCAACCAATTTTTCACGGGCATCTTTAATCCCCAGCTTCAAACGGGCATCTGTTATGCCGATCTTCTGGCGTGCATCAAATGTTCTCTGGAAACTGGTGGCAGGTATACGACTAATGGTTGTAGATTGGATTCTGGATCTCATACCTCCCATAGCCCCCCTATTATTGAGCCTAGGAAGGAAGAAAAGACCAGATGTGTTTACTAATCCTTCCTGTGCACAAAGTATATCAACAGACCCAAAGACATATAAAGCACATGGGGGAAATAAAGTATATATAAATGTAGACCATAATATACTAAAAGATACAGGGGAACTTTAGCAAATAGACAGGAAAACCATGCAAACTAATTCCAGTGAATATCATAATATCATATACTATCGTAGTTTAAAGTGGTCAGTCAAAAGTGAAGACTTGACTACACATGGTGCTCTCTTAAAGGGGATAGCCACTTAAACATTACTTTCTCAGATCTGCTTGTAACAGCACATCGTGCCACTTACTAGTTTAGAGTAACTGGACAATCTGTGCCGATGCCTTTTCTCTGAATAATGATTCTACCTGGCTTACTCCGCTGCTTTGACTATACAGAAATCTGTTTTAAACATTGTCGCTGAGGGAGGGTCATGTGACCTAGGCCTTCTATTAATGCCCTTCAATGAAATACACTGGAAACAGCTAATGGAACTAACTTGTATGCAGGAGACCTTAAAACTACCCTACATCTGTAAGGCCCGATTCACATCTGTGTTCGGGTTTCCAATCGTGGAGTCCGCTTGGGGACCCCCCCGAACGGAAACCTATACACATGAAAAATCGGTTTACCTGGGAAACCCGCTCGCAGCACTTTCCTCTCTGCTTGCTTCGTGCGGAAACCGAGCAGAAACCACACGGACCCCATTATAGACTATGGGGTCAACGGGCTTTCTTGGTAAACCGCTTTTTTATGTGTGTAGGTTTCTGTTCGGGGGGTTCCCAAGCGGACTCCCAAAACTGAAACCCGAACCCAGATGTGAACCGGGCTTAATACAGCTCCTCCATCTTATACAAATCAGTAATAAGGCACCCAGAGATATCTATGCGCAAATACTATACCCAGTATCTTTCCAATTTAACACAATAATGTCAAAATCAGGAATGAGAAATATTCTATTTCCAGGATGTATGTATGGTCACTCTCCATTATGGACTACACGCCTCTACATCCATATCAGGCTAGGTTCACACCTGCTCCTGGATTTCGGTTTCTGTCTTGAATCCACTTAAAAAATGCAGAGAGAAAAGTCCTGCAAGTAGGATTTTTTTTCTCTTTTCGGGCGAAAAATAAGATGGACCCCCATTATAGTCTATGGGGTCTGCAGGTAACCACTTTTTAAGGCGTAGGTGTGAACCTAGCGTAAGTTGTAGAGTAAACCGGACACCATTGCTTCTGATATCAGATCAATAGTGTTTCAGTCCACATAGTACTGATATCAGAGCCTGTAGAGCAGTGTTTGGGTCCACACTACTGATATCAGAGCCTGTAGTGTTTGGGTCCACATAGTACTGATATCAGAGCCTGTAGTGTTTGGGTCCACACAGTACTGATATCAGAGCCTGTAGAGCAGTATTTCGGTCCACATAGTACTGATATCAGAGCCTGTAGTGTTTCAGTCCACATAGTACTGATATCAGAGCCTGTAGAGCAGTGTTTGGGTCCACATAGTACTGATATCAGAGCCTGTAGTGTTTCAGTCCACATAGTACTGATATCAGAGCCTGTAGAGCAGTGTTTGGGTCCACATAGTACTGATATCAGAGCCTGTAGTGTTTGGGTCCACACAGTACTGATATCAGAGCCTGTAGAGCAGTGTTTCAGTCCACATAGTACTGATATCAGAGCCTGTAGAGCAGTGTTTGGGTCCACATAGTACTGATATCAGAGCCTGTAGTGTTTCAGTCCACATAGTACTGATATCAGAGCCTGTACAGCAGTGTTTCGGTCCACATAGTACTGATATCAGAGCCTGTAGAGCAGTGTTTCAGTCCACATAGTACTGATATCAGAGCCTGTACAGCAGTGTTTGGGTCCACATAGTACTGATATCAGAGCCTGTAGTGTTTGGGTCCACATAGTACTGATATCAGAGCCTGTAGTGTTTGGGTCCACACAGTACTGATATCAGAGCCTGTAGTGTTTGGGTCCACACAGTACTGATATCAGAGCCTGTAGAGCAGTGTTTCGGTCCACATAGTACTGATATCAGAGCCTGTAGTGTTTCAGTCCACATAGTACTGATATCAGAGCCTGTAGAGCAGTGTTTGGGTCCACATAGTACTGATATCAGAGCCTGTAGTGTTTGGGTCCACACAGTACTGATATCAGAGCCTGTAGAGCAGTGTTTCAATCCACATGGGCAGAGATCATTGCATAGCTACAAAGGGAGAAATCCGCCGCATAAACCATCATGCAAGAGATCTAAAGTTCACACCATAAGTAAATTTACTTCTGCAACATGTGCATGGAATTCCATATTAGCTCATTCACTTCCCCTGGCTCTGTTATCTGTGGATCTTCCGAATACAACTCTGCAGCAGAAGAACCGCATCATGTACACTACATGTGAACATATCCCTATAGGTACAGTGTAAGTGGCAACGAGATGACTCCGTTCCATTGCATTATACAGTCACTATGTGCTGGGGAGCCTGCCCAGTGCCGCCTCACGCAACACTACACGGGGCCCGGCCTGGTCTGAGAACTGAGACTTATAACAACATCTCCCGGCTGGAAATATAATCCATGGGCCCGATAGGCAGGCACACGGAGAGCCACCCCCAGGGACGCTGCACGACTCTGGCATCCACTCACCTGCTATACGTGCCCGTGCCCGCCGCCATGCCCCTTTTCCTGATGAGTTCATCTAACGACACGTCGGCCATATTCCTTAACGCAGACCCGCACCTTCTCAAAAGCTACTGTAAGAAAGAGGGCGGTAGAACGCCATGGAATGACGTCACGACGCTAGGCAGCCGTTGCGTTTGTTTACTACCATGATGCATTGCAGCTTCGCTAATCATTTGCATATACCGATTTTCCTTGTAATTGAATATAGAAAGTTAAAATAAGAATTTTATTCCAGCAGATGAAGCGAGTGCCGCAGGCTGAGCAGTGGACGGGACGTCTGTGAGCGGCGCACATGGCTCTCTCCATGATGTACATAGAATGACTGTACACTGTGTCCTCATGGGGCAGTTCGGATAAGGTATGCCTTAAACTAATGAGTAAGGAAAATAACGAGCCGGGGTAACGCCTGGTTCCTCACTACTCATGTGAGAAGAATTTTTGTGCGGGCACAGGTCGCCCCGTGGAGGATTCGTCTACTTTGCGGAACCTTCAGGTGCAGTGATCTACCCGATCCTTCTAAGTTGTGCAAAAGTAAGATAGAATATGGGGCATAGTAAAGCAATGGTCTGATGTCAGACATGAAGGACCGTTTGTGGTTCTGTCTCTTGTGAGCTTGGCTGCATACCTACTGCTTATAGCCATGGAGGCGATTCTCCGGTGAACACCGCCATATATAGTGCCTGGTACTGTCTGCGCTGAGTACATAGGCCCACCCTCCATTACCGCCACAGGAATCGCTCCAAGACAGTAGTCACAATATCATCAGGATAAAGCTGAACTAAATTTTCACACAACTTTTTATTTTTCTGCCAGCATTTGTGATATAAATATTGTTAATTTATAAATTAGTCATTTATTTGTCTTTTTGGCTGCGTTCTGTGAAATCCTGCGCTGAAACCCACTTCTGTGTCTTCTGTATTCTTTGCCTTGTTTCTCTCACTGGCTCCTTACACTAGGTTCACACTAGCGCCGGGCTCTCCATCGTTCAGGTCCGTCTGGGGATCCAAATGGCAGAGAGCCGGACCGCTACAACAGCAGTTACACACGGAGAGTCATTATTGACTATAATGCGATCCATCGCAGATGTGAACCCAGCCTTACTGGTGTATGGGCAATTTAACCCATTCCCACCAAAGTTATTTTGCAGTTTTG
Source organism: Leptodactylus fallax (assembly GCA_947044405.1). NCBI lineage: Eukaryota > Metazoa > Chordata > Amphibia > Anura > Leptodactylidae > Leptodactylus > Leptodactylus fallax. The sequence goes on from CAMRHE010000394.1 coordinate 1,631,499, forward strand.
ATTTTTGTTTTTGACTCCTCGCCTTCCAAAAGCCATAACTTTTTTTATTTTTCCATTCACAGAGCTGTATAAGGATTTTTTTTTTTTTTTTTTTTTTTTTTTTTTTTTTGCAGGACAGATTGTGCCATTTATTCCACTGTACAATGCACTGGGAAGCTACAAAAAAAACCAAAATGGGGTGAAACAAAAAAAACAAACTGCATTTGTGTTACATTCTTATGGGTTTTGTTTTACAGCATTTACTGTGCAGCCAAAATGACACGTTCACCTGTATTCTGAGGGTCATTGTGGCAATACCAATCTTAGGCTGAGGCCCCACGTTGCAGAAACGCAGCTTTTTTTGAGCCAAAGCCAAGAATGGCTACAAAAGGAATGGGAAATATATAGGAAGCACGTATACTTCTACCTTCTGCTAAATCCACTCCTGGCTTTGGCTCAAAAAACACAACGAAATCTGCAAAAAAAAAAGCTGTTTTTCCACAACGTGGTGACTCAACCTTATATTGTTTTTGTTGTGTTTTAACACCTTGCCAAAAATCCAAAACTTTGAAAACCCCAAACTATATATATATATACTTTTTTTTTTTTTATATATATATATATATATATATATATATATATATATATATACAGGGCTATGTAAGGCCTCGTTTTTTTGGAGCCAGTTGTTCTTTTTATTTATACCAGTTTGGAGAATGTCTGTTGTTTTGATTGCTTTTTATTTTTTAGTTTTTTTTGGGGGGGGGGGGAGGGGCCAATAGCAAAAAAACAGCAATTTGGCCAGCCATTTAAAAAATTTTTTTCCCTACTATGGCTTTCACCATATGGGAAAAATGGGAGGGCAATGGCATTAAGTATGGCAGAGCCCACACGCCACCAGTGATCTGATTTTCGGCCACATTTGCCCAATTCTTAACTGTAGAAGAGTGTTTTTGATGTCATGTAAAAGATGAGAGTTATCATAAGTTAAAAAACAAGTCAGGATTGGTATACCCGGGTGAGTCAAAAATTTGTGCGCAACACACAAGTGTTTTGTCACAAAGAAGGATGTGTGAATGGATAGGAAAGTTCAGGGAAGGTCGCATAATGAAGGAGCTGGACACCTATCCACATCCACAACTGATGACAATATGAAATGATTCTGTAGGATAGTGGATTATCTGAAAGAAGCCCTATGTGGAGAAAGATTCACGTCAGGTGAAGACAGTGTTGCACTTGTTGCTTGCAGCTCAGCCTAAAACATTTTTTTAAAAACGGATCAAAGTGCATTGAAAAACAGGTTTATTATTTATGGAAGTAAGCTGCTAAGTGTTTCTATTCCTGGACAATCCTTTTAACATTATAACACCTACGGTATGAGCCATACAGTTACAGCACCAGGTTCTAGGCTTAAACCCATGCTGTATTACATTTACTATACAGGTTTAAAGGGTTATTTTGGTTATTTCACATTAAAGCACAAGTAAACTTTTTTTTTTTTAGTTTTTAACATAAATACTTGGCGATGGAAACAAACTTTGCAATACGTCTTTACTTCTTATCTGATTCATTCTGTCCATACACAAGCAGTCTCAATTTACAATGAGCTCTATGGAAGGGGGGATTGGAGAAGGAGAAAGACAGAGATATGAGGCAGTCTACGGCATTAAAGGAAATCTGTCAGCAGGCAAATCGCTATCAAAGTAATTCCAAGTACTTTGTAGTGAGATTCGCACACCTTAGTTATTTTGCCTTTATTATTCAGCATTGTATCTCCTTCCTTTACACTGTAGATTTCCTCCCCTAACTGCTGCCCAGCTCATCCCACCATTCTTTGATCAATAGCTTTCCATGGGAGAGTTGGACAATAGTTAGAGGAGGTAAACTACAGCACACAGCAAAACCACCAATGCTAATGGGAAACACTCCAAAAGCTGTTTCACCTCATTTGTGTATGAGTAAAAACTGATTTTCTTGACAGTGGAGGTGCCGAATAATAAAAGCATATTTGTAAAGTATATTTGATTTTTGTTTTCTGGAATAAAAGAATTTAAGTCACTCCCGGATCTGCGCAGTCCCTGTGAATTGGTCCTTGTGTTTACATATCCTCTACACCTCCCTATGGTGATACATTGTGACAGCTGCCATCCTCCACCCTACATGCTGATCCATTGTCATGGATGGCCATCCAAGAGGGGCTGCCCCTTAGGTCATTCATGCATGCCCGCAACTTGAGCAAGACGCGGTACTGCCCCCGGTGCCCCTTCCAGGAGGAAACATCGCTGCACGTCTTCTGGGAGTGCCCGTTTGCTCAGGGCATGTTGGACGAGCTGGAACACGCCTTCGAGGACCGTGTGCCCAGAAGGGGTCTGACACACCATGCAGTGTTGTATGGGCTCTTTCAGGGTGCTCACAGGGAAAGTGACATTCTGGAGGCCTGGCGACTTGTGAAATGTTTCAAGGACGCTATCTGGTTCGCCAGAAAGAGACTGACTTTGCGAAGAGAGAACGTCACCTTCCAGAATTGCTGCAGGCTTATCCACAGCTTACAGCGGGACTATGCCATTCTGGATAGCCTAGCCGGTGAGGAGGAGGAAGAGGACTGAGTCTTCAGCGTTGTCTCTCTCCTTCCCTACTCTCCCTTCATGTGTGTTGTGTTGTGTTATTCAATAAAGCTTTGGGCCTTGTGATTATTCCTCTCCCCCCCATCCCTTTCCTCTCCCCCATCCCTCTTTCCTCTCCCCCATCCCATCACTTGTCTTGATGCTTATTTTGTCTAACTTTTGCCTTTCAGCTTATTGTTTATTGCTAGTGTAGGTAGTAGTGGTAGTATAGGGAGTATATTATTTCCTGTATTGTACCTGTCCTTCCCTCATGTGTGTTGTGGTCATTCAATAAAGCTCCAGGCCTGTGACTCCCCCCTCCCCTCTGTTTTGTCACTTGTCTGCCTTTGTTGTTTGATCAAAGGTATGTTAGAAAAGGTTGTAGTGCAGTATGTAGTGTTAGGACGCATTACCTTTTGCCGTATGTTGCGCCGCATCCCTTTAAGGATGAAAGATTTAGTCTCTATTGTGGTATTGTTACTCAGTTGCTCTGCGTCGCAGTACCTTTGTAATTGTTGTGTACGACTGGTTGAAGTAAAAGCTTTTGTTCAAAAAAAAAAAAAAAAAAACATGCTGATCCATTATCGCTAAATAAGTTGGTTGTGTCTCACACAACCTTTTTAAGGTGAGAAGCCATTTGCTCTTTGCCTGTGCTCTGTGCCTTTAAGTGGTAACGCACTATGCACTGCTCAGCGCCTCTGTTTTGTTTGGGTGCATCCATTTATTATGAGTCATTCCTGTCCAGGGAAGCCTGTTTGGGTAATTCCTGACAACCTACAGTGGGGAAATAAGTATTTGGTCAGCCACCAATTGTGCAAGTTCTCCCACTTAAAAAGATGAGGCCGGCCTGTAATTGTCATCATAGGTAGACCTCAACTATGAGAGACAAAATGAGAAAACATATCTAGAAATTCACATTGTCTGATTTTTTAAGAATTTATTTGCAAATTATGGTGGAAAATAAGTATTTGGTCACCTACAAACAAGATTTCTGGCTCTCACAGACCTGTAACTTCTTCTTTAAGAGGCTCCTCTGTCCTCCACTCATTCCCTGTATTAATGGCACCTGTTTGACATTGTTATCAGTATAAAAGACACCTGTCCACAACAGTCACACTCCAAACTCCACTATTTTTTTTTTTTTTCGAAGGTCGCAGTACTGTGCCAACGAATCACCCAGTGCACAAAAAAAGTGGGAGTGCCACTAAAAAAAAAAAAAACGTGCTCAGGATACGATCTATCGCAAAACCCATCTCCAAAGAGAATAGGTCTCCCGAAACTGTCCCCAGACTCCGGACCAAAAGGCACCAAGAGCCCAGGGGCTATACTTGCCCAAGTGCCTGAACAGAAGGGCTGACTTGCTCGGTTTCCACAAGGGCTGCCACCCCAAGAGTACTACCAGAGCCACTCTAAACTCCACTATGGTGAAGACCAAAATGGAGACGGATCTATCCCAGAGGATCGTTGGTCGGAGGCAATTCCTATCTTATCAGTACATAGAATCTACAGGACCCCTTTGCAGAGAATTGGGTTGTACACAGACTCTAGCTCACAGAGATATAATATGGATGGGGCTATTTTATTGCATATGATGTAGGAAGGTACTGGTGGCCTTTTGAAAGGGGTCCCTTGATCTGGTGCAGAGGGTATATGGTGTCAGAATAGTCCAAGACCCGAAATATTGTTTGCTATATAAAGGGGACTGGAAATGAAATGGATAAGTGTTTCTGTGGGTGTGAAGCATATTCTATATTAAGCAAATAAAATTAATCGCCTTACATTGGCTGCAAACCAGCCCTCCGGTAGAGGAATTAGTTAATAAACTGAATCCAATCATTAGACTGGAGTGAAGGGTATATATGAAAAAACAGGTTGCGTTGAAATTCTGCGTCCATTTGGGGCCCGTGGTTCAATGCTCCAGGTTTACCTTTAAGACATCTCAGACAAAACATTTTTGTAGGTACATTTCACTTCCGAATCATTCATAGGGACTCGAAGGAAGAGAATTATGTTGTGAATATTGGATTTACAGTGGCATGCAAAAGTTTGGGCACCTCTTGTCAAAATGACTGTTATTGTGAACAGTTAAGCAAGTTGAAGATGAAATGATCTGATGAAATGAAATTTTAAGCAATATCAGTGTATTTTTATGTTTGAATACAATTTTATAGTGAAAAAGGGAATGGAGTACCTTGCAAGTTTGGGAAGCCTTGTAGATTTATGTGCTCAGATAACTTTGATAAAGGTTTCAGACCGTAATTAGCCAGTTAGGGTTATGGCTTGTTCACTATCATCGTTAGGAAAGGCCAAGTGATGCAAATTTTATAGCTTTATAAATACTCAACCTCCTCTAACCTTGTGCCAAAATATAGCAACCCTGGTTTCTTTTAAGCAGCTGCCTAGCACTCTGGTGGAGGTCCAAAAAGCAGGAGAAGGCTATAAAGAAGATAGCAAAGAGTTTTCAAGTTGACCTTTCCTCAGTTCTAAATGTAATTAAGAAATGGCAGTTACCAGGATGACCAGTGGAGGTCAAAATAAGGTGACCAAGAAAAATTTCAGAGACAGCTACTCGTAGGGTTGCCAGAGTATCAAATCAGATCCCAGCTTGACTGCAAAAGACCTTCAGGAAGATTTAGCAGACTCTGGAGATGTGGGACATTGTTCTACTGTTCAGCTATGCCTGCACAAATACAGCCTTCATGGAAGAGTCATCAGAAGAAAACCTCTCCAGCATTCTCACCAGAAAATTCAGTGTCAAAAGTTTGCAAAAGAACATCTAAACAAGCCTGATACATTTTAGAAACAAGTCCAGTGGACCGATGAAGTTAAAATAGAACTCTTTGGCCACAATAATCAAAGGTATGTTTGGAGAAAAGAGGGCAAAGAATTTCAGAAAAAAAAACATCTCTCCAACCATTAAGCATGGGGGTGGATCAATCATGCTTTGGGGTTGTGTTGCAGCCAATGACAACGGGGAACATTTCATGGGCAGATGGAAGAATGGATTCAATGTAATTTCAGCAAATACTTGAAGCAAACATAGCACCATCTGTAAAAAAGCTGAAATTTAAAAGAGGATGGCTTTTAATAATAATAATAATAATAGTAATAATAATGATTCTAAACACGTCAAAATCTACCACAGATTACCTAAAAAGGCGCAAGTTGAAGGTTTTACCATGGCCCTGATTTGAAAATCTGTGGCTAGACCTCAAAAGAGCAGTGCATGCAAGTAAACCCAGGAATCTGACAGAACTGGAAGACTTTTCCAAGGAAGAATGGATGAAAATCCCTCAAAAAAAGAATTGAAAGACTCTTGGCTGGCTACAAAAAGTGTTTACAAGCTGCGATACTTGCCAAAGGAGGTTCTTCTAGGTACTAACCATGCAGGGTGCCCAATCTTTTGCATCAGGTCATTTTCATTTAATTTGAAAATGTAAAACATGAAAATATTTTTTTTTTCCAAAAATACATTGAGAATGTGTCAACTTTAATGTTATACCTTTTGAAAATCATTTTATCTTCAACGTGGCTTAACTTTTCAAAATAACAGTCATTTTGATCAGGGGTGTCCAAACACTTGCATGCCACTGTACCCGTACTAATCTGGGGAAATATGTATAAGAATATGAAATTTGGATTTTTGTTGACTCATCTGTGCTCTCACACACAATGGGGCAGATTTATGAAAACTGTCTTAGTTGTTCACAGTACCCAAATCATAACGCAGCGCTTATTTTTCAGAAGAAACCAAAGTTATGTGGAGATTGGTTGCTGTGGACAACTAAGGCAATTTTTATTTTAGACATTTTATTAAAGGAAATCTGTTAGGGCAATTTGGGACACTAAACCACCCACATGTCCATATGGACCTGGGGCTTAGTGTCCCAAATCACCCTGTTATAACGCAATCCATGGCCACATTAAAAATAAAAAAGCTTTATACTCACCCTGCCGCTGTACTCCCTGCGCCTGTGCAGTTCTTCAATGAAGCCAGAGGAGTACACCTCGGCTTCAGTACGCATGCCCCGCAATTACGAAGTGAAGTCGGGGTGTCCATCTTTGGCTTCACTGAACAACAGCGCAGGCGCCGGGAGGCGTGCCTCATGAATAAGCCGGACCGATCTCACCAAACAGCATTGATCGGACCCTTAGCTAGGCAAGTATAAAAGTTTTTTTATTTTTAATGCGCCTGCGGATTGCATTACTACAGGACGATCTGGGACACTAAACCCCAGGTCTATAAGGAACTGTGGGTGGTTTAGTGTCCCAGATTGACCTGACAGATTCCCTTTATTCTACCCTATATATTTGTGCACATTATTCGTTGCTTCACTTAGCCATAATAGTCCAGAATAAAAATACACTGGAAAGTGTATGTCCCCTGGATGATTTGCACCCATGTACAGATAGGTGCTGCATCTAAATCTAAAAAGACCGCTGGGTTCTGAATGGAGCCCAATAATTCCTTTCCTGCAATGCAGAAGGTGAGGCTTATTCCCATTGCTTCATACTATACCATTTATGCATTCTATTTCATAAAAGAAGGGAGGAAAAAATGTGAGGAAGTAAAAGGAAAAAAGAAATTGATGAAAGTGACATTAATAGATTTTAATAAACAATATTGGCATTGAATACAGATGCAAAAATGATACAGTTTAGCCAGTATTGCTAATTGAACTGATCTAACAAAAACCTCAAGATGACCATTTTGTTTAACGAAAAGTAGTATGGTGGCCAGTCCCTTCTTAGAAAAGGAATCCCACCTATTAGATGCATTATCAGCTCCTAAGGGGACAAGTAACATTTTCTGTCCACCAACCATATGTGTAATGAACAGCTCACTGCCCCTCTCAACACACACAAATGCTGCAAAGGAATGTATTAACTACCAATTCAAGGAAGATAAAATGCACAACAAATACAGAGTATCAGCTATGCATTAAGTCTGTAACACTGGTATGAGCATTGCCCAGTATTTTAACACACAACCCTTCTGTTAAGTAATGTGAAGATGAATAATGTATTTTCTGTCCTTTGTCTTGTACACTTACATTGTTACAGACCACACAGTGCAATGTGCCATTTATTTTGATTATAATTGCAACAATACACTGAAAATTGGTGTGGAAGGTAAAGCGACACTAAAACATCCACTGTTCGCAGTCACTGCTTTAAAAAGAGAAAACAAAACAAAAAAAAAAAAAAAACACTTAAATCTTAAATTAGAACTGCTAAACAAAGAAAGAAGGCAAAATAAATCTATAAATCAAAAAACAGCAGAGGCCATAGGAGCAGAATAAAAACCTTGTTCTCATCACAGAATCTTAATGGTATACAAACAACATTCTGAAAAGCTAATGTGGCAAACTGGGCAAAGTATTTTTATAGCACTGAAATAAGGTTAAAAATTGTGTGTCAAACCAACCACCCTGCCACCCCCCAAAAAAAAAAAAAAAGTTTTAATTGGCAATTGACCCAAAAAAATAAAAAAAACTCTGTACAGATTGCCAAAGGAAAAAACAAAAAACAAACAGCAAAAACTCAGTTATAGTCTAAAACACTATGCAATTCTTAAATCTCAATTTTTGAGTTGTCTACAACAGAGCAAAAAAAACAAAACAAAAAAAACACACACACAACACTTCGTTTTGGTGTAAACCAATATATACCAAATATAGATTTGAGCTCATCTATTCCTAGCAGAAGTAGCCAACTGTCTTTGTTACTGTCCCTTTTAAAAAACAGAATTTAACTAAGCCATAGTTTTGATCTGAAAGAAAAACTGAAAGTTGACTCAGATCTCTCCAGCTTCACGTTCTTCAGAACTACGTTCCTCAGATTTTCCATTAGCAGTTTCATAGTTGCGCTTTTTGTGCCTTCGTTCTCTGTCTCTTGAGCGATCTCGGTCTTTTGATGTTCTCTCCTTATCTCTGGAAGACCTGGAATACATTAGATCAACAGATTAAAAGGATTTACATGAATTAAAAAGTAAATAAAAAAACAAAAAAAATTATATATATATATATATATATATATATATATATATATATATATATATATACATACATACATACACATACACACACTGCTCAGTCCTCCCTTACAAACAAATAAAAGTATTAGAGAATTGTATTTGATTAGTTTATGTTACTAAACCCTCAAGAAACTAGAACAATTCAAGATAACGTGTAAGCAATTGTGATCTACATGCAAAAAATTGGCACCAAAATACGTATGCATCTTCACAGAATTCTCTGCAGAAAATCCAAACCACCTGGTGCAGATTTTGACACATGTACATGCATATTACAGTGCGGACTTTGAAGCCATTTTTTAAAACTCACCCAAAATAAATAAATAAATCCATTTTAAGATCCGCACCATGGGTCAATCTCTGCGTGGGGGACAATAAAAAATCTGCACCACATGCATGAGAAATAGATTACAGTTTGCAATCCACACTTAATCCTAAATCACAAGCGTGTACCCTAACCAGAACAGCCTTTACAAGTCATTTGGCCCCTTTCTGCAGAACAATTTTTTTTTTTTCTAAATGTTATTTTAAAAATGTATGAGGAATAAACAAAAAAACAAAAAAAGAAAAAAACAAAAACATACACTGTTGCAGGCAAATAACTCAAAACCCCAGAAGGAGCTGGGTCAAGAATTTCTGGCAACAGCACATGCTAAAATGGGTATTAATTCAATTCAACAAGGCTAGACAGGTTAGTATGAATTTATTCAACTAAGTTCAGACTGTGTAAATGTCCTCTGTTCATACAAAAGCCGATGCAGTCACCAAAGAAGAAGCCCACTGAAATATAAGTTTAGTTAACTAATTAATTGGTTGCTGATATGGATTGTGTTATTTGACTTTCATGTAGAGGTCAATGTCCTTACAATTATTCCATGACACGCCATCTTTGATTTTACAAAAAAAAACAACAAAAAAAACACACAGTATGATGCTATACAAAAAAGGATGCCAACCCTTTCTCTAGGTGAAAGGATAAGAATTAGGTTCACTCAACAGTGGATGTGATGAATAACCATAAACCACAAGGACACCAGAGTGTAACAGTGTACATAAGCATAATATCAAAGTTAGCAAGACTAGGTTCACACCTGTACTGGGGGACCCTAATGACGGAAAACCCATTCGCTAAAACAACGATTACCCACGGACCCCATAGACTATAATGGGGTTGGTGTTTTTATACTGAAACCGGTGGAGAGAAAAGTCCTGCATTCAGCTTACCAAATTCATCGGAACAGGGAGACTAATGTGTACAAGCATTTGCTGACCTTACTCTGAGATATGTCAGGGGCGTAGGCCATGTTGAACTTCATCATGACTGATCCTTTTTCTTTCACAAGAGAAAAGTAATGCTCAGAGAGTTGCTTCCCTCTTTACACTGAAAATATATGCTCAAATGAGATTATTTATATTGTGACAATTGGGGGTAGTTTAGCATCAAAGGTAGGGGCTTTCTGGACTTAACAGAGGTGTTTGTGGCGCTGGGTGCCAAATAACCAGCAAGGCATTATGGGAAAAGGAGCTGGGAAGCTCATGCGCCCTCTGTTGGATGTAACAGATCCTCAACTTGCTTTTGACTCACTGAGTCTTGAGACAGCAAATGGGATTTTAGCCACGCCAATTTCACTTATCTGCATACAGCGCTGTTTCGTGGTGAGCAGTCAAAAGGGGAGGAATATGGTCCACATAGGGAACCTCAATCACCTCATGATGGGGTCTATTGACTGGACACACAAGGAGTTGGGCAAAGACCTGCATGAGTGGACTGTGGATGCAGTGCTCACTGATGCTGCATAGAAGGCCCTGAGCGATATCCTATGACAGGAAGGGATGCAGTCCAGTAGGTAGGAGCCAGAGGCAAGGTAACCCAAGGGGCTACTTACCAATAGGAAGTCAGGTGCTGTGTCCCACAAATGAAAGGGAGCAATAAGCCCCTAAGTATGCCTGGAGAAGAAAAGGAGGGCTCTTATTCTGGCAGTGCAGGACCAACATCGGGCCAAGAGAAGTGATCTTGCGACCCCTCCCCCCCACACAATTTAAAGGAAGCGCAACAGACTCCATTATAGACAACTGGACCTTTAGATCTTAGTCATTTTACACATCTTTTATTTTCATTGTTCTGCTCCTGTAACAGAGCAGAACAGAAGAAGCCTTGTGCGGATATGACTGTAGCCTAAGTAAAAGCAAGCTAGCACAGTGTAGGGAGAGGATGTATCAAACAGCTAGCAGCCTTACTCTACTGCAAGCTCTATTACAGAAGTGAGAGACTTTAAAAACTAAGCAAAATGAACCTACAGTAGTGACATATCTAAAAAGATTAATATGTACAGACATACACACACACAATTTCATATTGCAAAAAAACAATTAAAGTTAGACATATAGTTCAAAGTGACGCAAGTTATTAAGTTTGGAATATGTAAATGGCAGAACATACTTGGACTTGGAACTTCGGTCTCTACTTCTATCCCGGCTCCTGTGATGACTGCGACTACGGCTGCGACTGTTAGAACGTGATCTATGGCGGTGACGTTTTTCACGGGATCTGGAACGTGTTTTTCTCTTGCGCTCCCTGGAGGAAGAGCGATGTCTACGTCTCTCTCTAGATCTAGATCTACATAAGAATAAAAAGGAATGTTCAATAATGTAACCATGCATTTGTGAATTTGAGGACATATATTCAATTATAGCAGAATCTCTGTATATTAGTATAAGGCTGTATTCACACCTGCGTTCGTTGCCTGTCCATCATTCCACTTAAAAAAAAAATGCTATAAAATTATAGTCTATGGGGTCAGCGGGTTTCCGCTTTTTTAAGCGGACTAGATTTCCGCTTGGGAACCCCACAAATGGAAACCCGAAAGCATGTGTGAACCCAGCGTAAAACTAGGTTCACATCTGCGCACAGGTCCCCCAGTGGACACGGACCACTGAAACAGCAGTTACCAGCAGACAGTATAGACTATAATGAGGTCCGCCGTTTTTATACTGAAACCGCCAGAGAAAAGTCCTCAGTGCAATGGAGACTCCAGCGCAGATGTGAACCTAGCCTAACCTGTAAGAATGTGTATTCTGAACATTGACTAGGCAACTTATCAGTGGCTTAAAGTGGCTACTCAAAAGCTCCTTTTATACCGAAATTCTGCATGCTCAGACTGCCTGCCAGTTCACGTGAAGAGGTTTCCTCAAACAATATTACAGCAAAAGGAGAAAAGTTTATTAGGAGAAACTGTACAACTGAAAGGATGCTCTAGTACCCTGTTGGGCTGACACTAGCCTGGATACCAGATGAGTTAAGATTGGGCATGGAGGCAAACAGGTTCCATATGGCACATTTGGGCCTGTAGATTCTGCACAATAGTAGGTTGCAGAATATGGTGTCCCAGCTGGTCCCATAAATGCTCGAATGGTGATAAATCTGGCCAATGGGCTGGACAATGCAGCATTACAATCTGGAGGAGACTTTTCTGGGAAACCATTGCTGTTTGTAGGTGAGCAATAACCTGCTGAAAAATAAATTTGTTGCTAAATAAAATACGGTTCCAGTCTGTAGCAGTCCAGTTTTCTTGTTTACGACACAACTGAAAATGAAGGAGACAGAGGCTGGCTGTCATCTTCAGGATATGTAATGGGCGCTGAAGTACCAAATTTTCTTCTCCTAAGCACCAGGAAATGGCCTGAGACGGGCTGTGTAATGAAGGATCTACCTGTGTCAGAATGGTGGACAAAGAAACCGTGGGAGCTGCTTGTTTGTGGATCAAATGATCCACTCTACTCATGGTCTATCTGAGCCATCCAGAGCCTATTTGCAGTATACGTATGCGCTCTCATGCAACCACTGCTCCCAACAGCTAGGTCAGCAAGCAATTCATCGAAACCACAATCCTGCTTCTCTCAATCCAACGATGCACCTCCTCTCAACGTCTGTCAACTGGACACAATGGTGGGAATTTAGCATTTATTCTGGAAGAGTTTCAAGACTGATCGTCTGATAGACCCAGCTGAATTCATCCAAAATTCTATTCTCTCCAAAAGAATGAATATGAAACATTACATTTAATAATGAAGAACATTTGTTGCTATTCTTATATTTTTATTGTTATAGTACATTTGAGATTTAACTTCATTATTAAATGTTACGTTTTATATTCATATTCATAATTTCAGAGATAATTTATCAATCTCTCAATGCCAGGAAACTGGTGTGAAATTGCGGTGTACATCTGGTGCATGCCCTGTACTGTTGCTCCCTTGCCCCATTCTACGAATATGGGCAGAGCAGGACAGGCTGGGTCGGCCTCGGCCCAACATAGTAGGACTTCTAATTTATCCCTCCCTCCTAATTTTATAGAACTAAATTAATTTAATTTATGTTCTCATTCAGATTAATTTACTCTATTCAAGTTCCTTTTCTCCTATATCCTGGCTTTATTTTTCTCTCTCTTTATCTCCTCCTCCCATTGTTCTCTGGTTCCATTTTGATCCTTTACTCTTGTGCCTTTCCTTGCCTCGTCCTGTACTTTTCCCTCTTGCCACTTTGTTAATCCTACGTCACTATAGCATACTCAACACATGGCTCGCTTGCACTGTTACTCCAGTGAAGTCATTTCCGATTAGGCAGCTTTCTCCATGCATGAGCATGGTTTCAATTTCCCATCTGTATAGGATTCCCAGGGAACTGTGATGTCATGCACCGTATATGAAATCATGAAGGCGCGTGCATCTGCCATCTGGAGCCTTATATAGGTTGTTTCCCCTTTACATACACCAGACGCCTTTTCACATGGCTACTAGTTAACCCTACACTGTCGCTCCGCCTCCTCTTGATTTTTTTTTTTCCTAATGTTTGGTGCAATCTGTTAGGTCTGGTTATTCTTCTATTATATTGTTTTAACTTCTGAAAGCGTGGTCACCTATGCAACAGCCTGAACTTCCTTTTCTATCAGAATTTTCTTTAGTACTTCAAACTTTAGTGCAATTTACCTGCCAGGACCTTTCTCATGTGACATCATGGGGGCGGGATTTTCCCAGGTCCTTGCGTGCAGAACTTTATTTTTCATTGAAGAAATAAACAAATACTTGTTAGGCAACTTAGTCCATATGCTATGCTAATTATCCTATTACAGACCCATCCATTTCTATCGCCCCGTACATACATTCATAGTCTTTACAGATTTGTATGGGGATCAATGGACCAATCCACGAAATACAGAGCAAGTCCTATTCCTGTTCATTCTTGCAGCTCGGTCTGCCTATTTAAATGAAATAGTCTATCTAGAGCCTGTTCATCGTGTGTTTCCTCATGTAACCACTGCCACAACACCTCCTAACAGTCAGAATGTCCTAGATGGTGGGCAATTCATCAAAATGACCATCATGCGTCTCAGTCTAGTATGCCCTCTCAAGGCCTGTCAATTGAGCAAAATGTCTGAGTGTGTCATAGAGACAAGTGTAGCAGTCAACAATATCTGACCAATAGGTACACTACCTACTCTAAGACCTTTTTATAGGGTGGGGGCGGGGGGGAGCATCTTTATGCCCTCTTGTGGCAAGACCCAGTATCTAAATCAGGCCATACCTTCCATTTACATATCTGCCTGAGAAATAACTGCATGCTGAGTTTTATAGCAATCTGACAATGAGTATTTATTTACTCACACATGCATTACATACACACAAATTAAATATCTACACACACACACACACACACACACACACACACACGTGCATATATGATTATGGATAGATATATATATATACACACACACACACACACACACACACACACACACACACACACAAACAACTTCCAACCCCACTCCATTCCACAGCATGCTGGGTGCCTCTGCATCCCTGTACACAGACTGAATGGGCTGATGCCAAGGTTAAACAGGGCATCCGCTTCCTTTGTCCCACCTCCTCCCCGTACAGAGTGGACTCATGGCCCCAGGTGGGGAAAAGGAAGTTAAATTGTTAATTAATGGACGTGCCCAGTCTTAACTTGGCACAAACCTGCTCAGTTTGTGGGCTGGAATGCAAAGGCACCCACAGCACTCTTCGTCTGGGTGGGCTGATGGGGCGTGGTGCATGCTTGTGTACTGCAGCTTCTAAAGAAGGGACAAAATGAAAAAGTATGTGTGGTCATTCTCTGTATAAAGGAGTCATGACCTGAAGATGTGCAGGTCACGTTGCAGCATCTGAAGATGGAAAGCTGGTACATGAAAACAAGTGATAGTGGCTCTTCTGGGCTATATTGAAAAGGAGAAGTTTTTGGTGACTTTTTAGTTGTGTGGTGACTAAACTAATGATGCTGACTTTTTAATTAGTGAACAACCATTTTAAAAAAGGGACAAGTTTGTGTAATTAACTTAATACAATTACTGGTTAGGTCATTACCTTCTTTTCAATTTGTCACGTTCTTCTCGATCCCTCTCTTCTCTGCGCTTCAATCGATCTTGATTTCGTTTCTCCTGCTTTTCTGCCACAATTCTCTATTTGATAGAGTATAAATTACATTAAAGGGGTATTCCCACCCCAAGGATCCTATCTATACTGCTAGATTATGTAAATTGAAGAGTTATCCTAAATATATTGCTTTAGCAATTCAGCTTTGTTTTCCTGCTATGTGAAATTATTCCTCCCATTGTTTACACAGCGTTTCCACAGCGCCAGACCTGTGTGATAAGACGGGACAGATGAGGTCACTCACTGTTATCTACAGCACAGCTAATTGCTGATAAATCTGCGTCTGTTATCCCTCTATGTATCACAAGGCATTATTGGAAAAGGAGCTGGGAGCTCATGCGCCCTCTGTTGGATGTAACAGATCCTCAATTTGCTTTTGACCCACTGAGTCTTGAGACAGCAAAAGGGATTTTTAGCCAAACCAATTTCACTCATCTGCATACAGCGCTGTTTTCGGGATTTTTGTCCCTCATCAGTGCAGAGAAGAGTGAATTGGCTGGCTTTGTGGGAGCCACTCATTGCCTCCCCACAAAGCCAGCCAATTCACTCTGCTCTACACTGATGAGGGACAAAAATCCCGAAACGGCGCTGTATGCAGAGGAGTGAAATTGGCTTGGCTAAAAATCCCTTTTGCTGTCTCAAGACTCAGTGGGTCAAAAGCAAATTGAGGATCTGTTACATCCAACAGAGGGCGCATGAGCTTCCCAGCTCCTTTTCCCATAATGCCTTGTGATATGTAGATGCTTAGTAGAGGGCAAAAGGCAATTCAAAACTCTACACACCTTCACTGGTTCTCTCCCCAAGGAGAGAGATTCCCATCCCTCTATGTAAACACACAGATAACAGTGAGTCCCTTTTCTCTAGAAGCATGTGCATATTATTTGATCTGCATTTATATTAGGATTTCTAGTAATCACAATAAGTATTGTGATACTTCATAGTGTCCTGTTCAGCAAGCTGGGGGGGTGGCTTTCACTGTTTGATAAGAAATACAGGAAGTGAGAAGAAGAGACAGCAGGCAAAGCTGCTGAAACAGGCAGATGGGAAACCCCTTTAACAAATGGCTTTACAGTTAGGCCTGGTTCACATCTGCGTTCAGCAGCACTTTCCCCCTCCGCATGTTTCGTGCGGAAACCGAGCGGAAACCACACGGACCCCATTTACAGTCTATGGGGTCTGTGTTGTTTCCCAGGTAAACCACTTTTTATGCGTATAGGTTTCCATTCGGGGGGGGGTCCCCAAGCGGACTCCTCGAATGGAAACCCGAACGCAGATGTGAACTGGGCCTTACATAAATAAAAAAAATACTAAAATAAACCTAAACATGTAAAAAGTAATTCATTCCATTTTTCATTAATCCATAGCATGTGCATTATTTACACAGATTAGCTTCACTGTCAGTGACCGACTGCTTCACCTTAAGTGTGAGAAGGAGCGCTATCGGAAGTCTTTCCTCCCCGCTGCGGTTAGGCTGTACAACCAACAACGACTTAAGCGGAGATCATTCCATACAGAGAATTGAAAGATCTTAAGTTGCAATATCCCTTCGACTACTTTTTTTTACTTTTTTATCTTTACCTTCTGTCCCTGTAATGCCTCTCACTTGGAGCTTTTTTTGTATGTGTATTTGTATTATCTATGCTGCTGTAACACACTGAATTTCCCCATGGTGGGACTATTAAAGGATTATCTCATCTTATCTTAAACTTAAATAGTGAATCAGAGACTATACATACAATACCACATCAGAAAAAAGTTTTAGTCGGAAATTTCCATAAGAGACCACAATGGATTCCTGACTGTGTGAACATGGCCTTCGGTGAAAGACAGGCAAGTGTGTGTGTGTGTATGTATATATATAATAAAAAAAATATTGTAAATATACCTTTAGCTCATCTAATTTCTCACGTATTTCAATGAAGCCCAAGTGCAACTTGCCGCCAAAGTGGTCAGCCAATCTTCTGTCATTGTCATGGAGTCCCAGATAAGCAGAACATACTTCACATACTCTCAGTTTTTGCTGCTGGAAGCTCGAGGCTGGCATAGAGCTGCGGTAGATTTCCTGTTTATAAAATAATTATGTAACACAATCACTGCAATGTATTTTTTGACAACATACAAAACTCCACATTTACTCTTCATGCACACAACTATGCATGTTCAGGGTCAGTGGTTAAACAGAACATAGATGATATCTACGTGCCGCCACCATTTCTCCATTGACCCATTAACTTCCTCTAGTGAGACTAGGTCACAAAATGGACAGGTATAGGACCTGTCCTAAATTTTGCCCCAGGCTCATGGCCCCATATACGGATCTGTGATAATACACAAGTATGTGTATGGGGCCATTACAATATAATTGGTCAGTGTGGTAGCCCTGAAAAAATACAGCTACACTGACAATGCCTGGAGCCTTTAGGTGTAGTGAAAAGTAACTGGTGAAGGAAGACAATCTATGGTCTACTTTGATTAATAAGACTTCACTGGACTGAAACAAGTCACTGTGTGGCAGTAACTTTGAGATCCTTTACCTTACCCAAGTGTTTCCAAGACTGTTTTTTTCGTGACACATTGTACTTCATGTTACATTGATCAATATTTTTTTAAATTTAGTTATGAAAAAACATGAAATTTAGTGGATATTTGGAAAAATTTGCAGTTTTCAAAATGAAATGGTCAGCATTTCAGACAGATAATTATTAACGTATCTGGGTGGTATGACTTATCTACCATATCTCTGCTTTACATTGGCATCATCTTTTAATCGCCCTTCAATTTATTAGAAGGCTTACAAGTTTAACAGCGATTTTCCAGATTTTCAAGAAAATTTTCCAAACCAGGAACCAGTTCATTTCTGGAGGGGATTATAAAGGCCTATATATTAGAAACCCACATGAATCACCTCATTTTTAAAACTGCACCCCTCAAATAATTCAAAACAGCATTTGGGAAGTTTGTTAACCCTTTAAGTATTTCACGGGAATTAAAACAATATGGAGGTGAAATTCAGACATTTTTTTCAATAATACATTCATTTATCCCTAAAATGTACACATTCAGAAGGTGTTAAAAAGAGAAAATGCATTTCAAAATTTTTGTTATGCAATTTCTCCCAAGCACGGAAATACCCCACATGTGGATGTAAACTTATGTTTGGGCACCCGGCAGCATCTCAAAAGGGAAGGAGCGACACTGGGCACTTAAAAAGCAGATTTTGCTGGAATAGTTTTCGGGTGCCATGTCTTATTCGCAGAGCCCCTAAAGTACTAGTGAAGTGGAAACCCCCCAAAAGTGACCCCATTTTGGAAACTACACCCTTCGAGGAATTTATCAAGGGGTAATTTGACTCCACAGCAGATTCACAGATTTTATTAACAATGGGATACGAAGTTGAAAAATTTCAGTGCCCAATATATGTCACTCTGCTGCTTTCAGTGTGAAAACGGCGAACACCTGGTAGTCCCCATTATAATCAATGGGGTCCACCAGTGTGTGTGCAACCACTGTTTTAGGGGTCTAACTCTCCATTGTTCAGGTCCCAAGGCAGATATGAATGACGGAGACTAGAACGCTAGTCTGAACCTAGCATAATTTGGACACTTACACTGCATGGCGGGCATTTCCAAAGACTCCAAGGTAAAATTAATAATTTACCCCCAAAATACGACCCCATTGTAGAAACTACACTCCTCATGGAATATCATGATTTTGAGCCAAAGAGCGTTTCCCAAAAATGTCTAAAGTGAAAATTGAAATTTAAAATATATATTTATTTTTCAGTGTCCAGTATGCTTATCCACTTTGTGTCAACAGAGACACACACTCTTAAAACTTTTAAGTGGGCTATCCCGGGTAATGAAAAGTTGTATATGTAGACAAAATATTGTTTAGGAACACAGTTAGGCTCAGACGGGAAGGAGCACTGTGCTTTTTAGCCTTTGGAGTACAGATTTAGAGGGATTGGTTTTTGGGCACCATATTGTTTTTGCAGAACCACGGAAGTGCCAGTAAACTGGAATTTCCTAAGTGACCCCATTTTGTAGAGGCAATTTTAGGGTCTCTTCGAACCTGACATGGGTCCAAAAACAAAACAAATCTAAATCTGCACTTCAAAAGCCACATAGTGCTCCTTCACATCTGTGCCCTGCTGTGTGCCCAAACAGCACTTTATGCCCACACGTATTACACACTTTCACCCGGGATAACATGCTTAACGTCGTCATATGTGGGTATAAACTGCTGTTTGGGCACAGCCGAGCACAGAAGGGAAGGGGCACTATTTGTTTTTTTTGGAGCACAATTTGGTTTTTGGACGTCATGCCACTTTTGCAGAGGCCATAAATTGCCAGTAAAGTGGAATCCATAGACCTGTGATTTTGGAAACTACACCCCTTAAGGGATTTATCAAGCAGCGTAGCAAGCAATTTTAACACTTGAGTGTTACATTAACTCAGAAATAAATGTGCAGATGAAAAGTGAGAATTGCCATTTCAGTGCCAAACTTGTGTTAGCAGAGACACACTAAAAAATATTAAGCGGATGTCCCGATCACAACCACCTTTGGAGTGTTCATCTCTGACAAGCTGAGCATAACATATCGGACACTGAAATTACAAATTTCTGGAAAAATGTCACCATCAGCTGCACTTTTATTTCTGGAGAATAAATTAATACAACACTTGGGGGTTAAAAATGTTCATTATACCCATGGATTAATTCCTTCGGGGTTTAGTTTCCAAAATGGGTTCACATATCAGGGGATTCCACTTTATGCAACTTTTGCAGAGCTCCTGAAGTGTCAGTAATGTCCAAAAACCAAATAGTGCTACTTCACTTCTGTGCTCGGCTGTGTGCCAGACAACAGTTTATAAACCACACATGACATAGTTAAAAAGGACCTGTCACCAAGTATAAAATGATAAATAACATACAGCATTTGATTCACGTCATTCTCCTGATGTTTTTCTTTGTAAAATCCATCCACCCATCCAAAAGCTATAGCCCCCCCTGGAAGTTATATCTAAGCTAGCTCTTAATCTCCATGTGGGTGGGAACCTTTTATTTTCTTAGAGAAAAACATTAAAGCTAGAGACTTCTGTCTGGGACCAGATCTTTTGAACAGGACATATTTTAAAAGAAAAAAAAAAACAAAAAAAAACAAAAAACAGAAAATTTATCAGGGGCACAGCGAGAATAAAATGATGTATGACATTTAGTATTTTATATTTGGTGGCGGACCCACTTTAAGTACATTAAGTGTCATATATGTTTGGGCGCATAGAGCGCAGATGTGAAGGAGTGCAGATTTAGATTGTTTGGAATTTCGATGCCATGTCACATGTGCACAGCCCCTGAAGGGCAAGTAAAGTGGAATCCCCTAGGAAAAGACTCCATTTTGAAAACTGCACACTTCAAAGAATTTAACAAGGGGCATAGTGAGCATTAGTTTTCCCTGATGTAACTGCACAGCAGCTGGTGAAAAGTGAATATGTAAGCTGTGCGGAGTACATTAGGTACACTAAATTCCCTATTTCCTTAATTCCCTATAATTTTTGGGGGGAATAGCTGTGCTTTCTATTGGTACCATGTTGGGCTATATATGACTTTTTGATTACTTTACTTTGATTCCATATTTTGGGAGGCGAAATGGCAAAAAATAGTGACTTCTGGTTTCTTCCCTTTTTTTCACGAAGTTCACCATGTGGGTTAAATAATGATTTAGGTCTGTTGTACAGTTGTACTTTGCTTTGACATCATATATGGGAAAAAGGGCATTTTATAGGGACTATTTATTTTAATAAAATAATTCACATTTTTTTCCACAATAGAGGATATTAACCTAATATTATACACTACTATACAATATAATATACTCCAATACAGACGTACTGGAGTGTATAATGGCAGTCAGCCTTATGCATAGGTTGATAGGCCTGGATAACACCATGTAACAATTTTCAAAAAAATATTTGTTCCCAGTCGTTAAGTGTGTTTTCCTGATTGTTTGTACCTTAAATGAATAGAAAAAAGTTATTCCCTGTAAACTTTGCTTTTGTGGTCAGCACAATGATATTTTGAAATTGATCTATTTTTAAGGATATTCGCAATATTTCAAGATACTTAAGAAGCTTCTGAAATTGTGAGAACTATCAAGAAGTTTCTAGAACTGCCCAGAATTATCTAGAACTTTCTGGGACTGTACAGAATTGTAGGTAGCTGTATAACTACAGTTATATAGGGCCACTATAGCCCTTCCTGAGAGACGGAGAGACAGGATCTAATTGATTGGGATTGCATAGTAAGTGGGCAATGGCCATCACAGACAAAGGGGAATTGACCTAGACAGAAACGTGTGAATTCAATATCTATTCAGATTCTGATAACGACAGTATTCACACTTCACCCCACACCCATTACAGGAGGAGCTTAGGAATGTAAATGTATATATTGTGTGTTACTCTGGTACCGGGTGATCAATCTTGCTCTGCTGAATCCTCAGTACACTCTTGAACTTTAATACTGCATGGAATAAAGACCATTTTTATCAAGTATGGAGAGACATCCTTTTTCCTTACAGTTCACAGCAACTTAGTCAATTTAGATGGCATCAAGAGGTTGCATACATCCAGCAGACGCATTTTGCTACGTACAGTACAGACCAAAAGTTTGGACACACCTTCTCTTTCCAAGAGTTTTCTGTATTTTCATGACTATAAAAACTGTAGATTCACACTGAAGGCATCAAAACTATGAATTAACACATGTGGAATTATATACTTAATAAAAAAGTGTGAAACAACTGAAAATATGTCTTATATTCTAGGTTCTTCAAAGTAGCCACCTTTTGCTTTGATTACTGCTTTGCACACTCTTGGCATTCTCTTGATGAGCTTCAAGAGGTAGTCACCTGAAATGGTCTTCCAACAATCTTGAAGGAGTTCCCAGAGATGCTTAGCACTTGTTGGCCCCTTTGCCTTCACTCTGCGGTCCAGCTCACCCCAAACCATCTCGATTGGGTTCAGGTCTGGTGACTGTGGAGGCCAGGTCATCTGGCGTAGCACCTCATCACTCTCCTTCTTGGTCAAATAGCCCTTACACAGTCTGGAGGTGTGTTTGGGGTCATTGTCCTGTTGAAAAATAAATGATGGTCCAACTAAACGCAAACCGGATGGAATAGCATGCCGCTGCAAGATGCTGTGGTAGCCATGCTGGTTCAGTATTCCTTCAATTTTGAATAAATCCCCAACAGTGTCACCAGAAAAGCACCCCCACACCATCACACCTCCTCCTCCATGCTTCACGGTGGGAACCAGGCATGTAGAGTCCATTCATTCACCTTTTCTGCGTTGCACAAAGACACGGTGGTTGGAACCAAAGATCTCAAATTTGGACTCATCAGACCAAAGCACAGATTTCCGCAGGTCTAATGTCCATTCCTTGTGTTCTTTAGCCCAAACAAGTCTCTTCTGCTTGTTGCCTGTCCTTAGCACTGGTTTCCTAGCAGCTATTTTACCATGAAGGCCTGCTGCACACAGTCTCCTCTTAACAGTTGTTGTAGAGATGTGTCTGCTGCTAGAACTCTGTGTGGCATTGACCTGGTCTCTAATCTGAGCTGCTGTTAACCTGCGATTTAGAAGGCTGGTGACTCGGATGAACTTATCCTCCGCAGCAGAGGTGACTCTTGGTCTTCCTTTCCTGGGGCGGTCCTCATGTGAGCCAGTTTCTTTGTAGCGCTTTGTGGTTTTGGCCACTGCACTTGGGGACACTTTCAAAGTTTTCCCAATTTTTCGGACTGACTGACCTTCATTTCTTAAAGTAATGATGGCCACTCGTTTTTCTTTACTTAGCTGCTTTTTTCTTGCCATAATACAAATTCTAACACTCCATTCAGTAGGACTATCAGCTGTGTATCCACCTGACTTCTGAACAACACAACTGATGGTCCCAACCCCATTTATATGGCAAGAAATCCCACTTATTAAACCTGACAGGGCACACCTGTGAAGTGAAAACCATTTCAGGTGACTACCTCTTGAAGCTCATCAAGAGAATGCCAAGAGTGTGCAAAAGCAGTAATCAAAGCAAAAGATGGCTACTTTGAAGAACCTAGAATATAAGACATATTTTCAGTTGTTTCACACTTTTTTGTTAAATATATAATTCCACATGTGTTAATTCATAGTTTTGATGCCTTCAGTGTGAATCTACAATTTTTATAGTCATGAAAATACAGAAAACTCTTGGAATGAGATGGTGTGTCCAAACTTTTGGTCTGTACTGTATGTGGCCAGTTTATAAAGACAAGAGCGAAAAAGTACTCTGTGGAAGCATCTGCTAAGATGTGTGAGGCCTACAAAGCATACTTCGGCATGCCTGTTGGTGACCAAGACAAACCATGGGCTCCTCATTTCACATGTGAGCACTGCAAGATAACTCTTGAAGGTAAGTGGATAAATGCTACTCTCTTAAATAGCAGATTAACTGTGTTAATATTGTAAATATCACTAGTCATTAGTGTGAAATAGGCCTAAATCAAATTCTCAATCCAAATATTATTTTGTTTGCCTATAGGTTGGTACAGGGGAGAGAAGAGAGCCATGCATTTTGCTATCTCATGAATTTGGCGTGAACCAACTGATCACTCAACAAATTGCTACTTCTGCATGGTGGACCCTTCCAAACGTCGCACTGGCAAAAATGCACCGCCTGTAACGTATCCTGACATTCCGTCATCTATTGCCCCAGTAGCACACTGCCCTGAACTTCCTGTACCAACACCTCCAGACAGAGCTACACCACCTTCAAAAGAAAGCAGCAGGTCAGTCATCGAGGAAGACGTTGAAGATTACGATTTCTCTTCATATGCAGATGAGGAGCGGAAGCCATAGTACCATAACCAAAAAGACCTCAACAATCTGATCAGAGACCTCACCAAGTCCAACGCTGAGCTTCTGATATCAAGGCTCAAGCAATGGAACTTATTAGATGAAAGCGTCCAAGTCACAGATCAGAGGAAGCATCACCAAGTTTTTTCCATCTTCTTCAGTCATCAAGATGGACTGTGCTTCTGCAACAATGTGGCCGGTCTATTCGAGGCTATAGGTATCACCTGTAACCCGAATGAGTGGCGCCTCTTCATAGACAGCTCATGCAAAGCCGTGCTGCTTCACAATGGGAACAAGTATCCGTCTCTTCCTCTAGCTCACTCGGTGCACCTGAAAGAGGAATACACCAGTGTCAAGATGTTGCTAGGTGCCTTGAAATATGATGAGTACGGCTGGAAAGTTATCGGAGATTTCAAAATGGTGTCATTCCCGATGGGCCTCCAAAGTGGTTTTACTAAGTATCCTTGCTTTATTTGCCTTTGGGACAGCCGGGATACTGAAGCGCACTACCACAGGCGGGACTGGCCTCAGCGGACAGAGTTCACTGTGGGGAAGAACAATGTAAAGTGGGAGCCACTGGTGGACCCACGCAAGGTGCTGATGCCACCACTGCACATCAAGTTGGGGCTCATAAAACAATTTGTCAGGGCTCTAGATAAGGAGTCGAGAGCTTTCAATTACCTCCAAGATCTTTTACCTAAGCTGTCTGAAGTGAATTTCCCAAGAAGCTGAATAGGAAGGAGAGAGCAGCTTGGAACAGTTTTGTTGCAGTGGTTCACGGTTTCCTGGGCAATCATAAAGATGAAAACTATGTACAACTGGTTCAGACTCTGATAAAGAACTATGCTGCAATGGGCTGCAGGATGTCACTCAAAATCCATATCCTTGATGCTCATCTTGATAAGTTCAAAGAGAAAATGGGAGCTTATTCAGAGGAGCAAGGCGAGCGCTTTCACCAGGACATTATGAACTTTGAACGCCGTTACCAAGGACAATATAATGAAAACATGATGGGCGACTATATTTGGGGACTGATTTGTGAAATGGATTTGCAGTATAATTGTAAATCTCGGAAAACTGCACACTTCTGAACAGTTTTTGGTAATCTGTGTAAATATGCAATGCATATAGTGTTCTTAGTCTGACTGTATAAATGAGAAGATGCAAAATCGTCTGTTTCTATAGTAAAAATGCATAATTTTCGTTGCCGTGGTCACAAAAGCGAAGTTTATGATGAATGTAAGCAATTTTTAATTTGTTTTAGACATAAGCAATTGGAATATAACATTTAAAAGCTGGGAACAAAATTTGTGTTACATAATCGATCCTGAGGCCAGAGAAAATGAGTGCAGACCTGGGGCCATGGAGCAACATACCTAATACATTAAAAATATTATACAGTAATACCTCGTACATTCACGAGGTTAGGGTCCAGAACCGGTCACGGATCGCGAGGAATCGCGAATGTTTGGTACAAGCGCTTAGAAGCGCTTACAATGCCGATTTCTAATGTTTAACCCCTAAATATCAATAAACTTTACCCTACAGTACTGTACAGTATACTAAAGTATACTGTACAGTACTGTATATTAATACATTCATTCATTTTTCTTATACACTCACAGTAAAATGAAATTAATTACCGGGTGCGTAACGAACAGGACGCTACTACCCAATAGCGAAGGTGTTTTTTTTTTATTAAATTTCACAGATCTGAGAAAAAAGAGCAAAATCTATATATGTTAGTTGCCAAAAAAATATCGCGAATCTGTGAATTCGCAAACGCGAGTGTACGAGGTATTACTGTATTATCTGTTCTGCTTAGCTGACCAATGGAGAGGTATTGAGACTAGAGCTACACAGACTCTTTGAAGAGAGATTTTCCCTATATAGCAAGTAATGACAGCTTCAACTTAGTGGAATTAAACCAAATACTCCAGAAAACTGGAATTAAAAAGTTACACTTTTTGAGAAAATCCAGCTTTGTGTATAAGTTTGTCACTTTCTGTAGAGGTGTGGTCCACGTGACACTTTCCTGAAAAGTCAGTATGGCTTTCCATGACCCTGCACGGTTACTATTATTTACACTTATGAAGTTATAGTTTTACTTCAGAAAATTTCTTGTGTCTGGAGGGCCAACAGTACATCTAATTTATTAAGAGGTATGTACCTAAATTAGGAAGGGCTCCACTCCAGTGTACAGAATATCGCCAGTCTTTATAAATTCCCCCCAATGTCTTACTTTAGATAGCAGCAATAGATTGGGCACACTCTACCACATCTTCTGGAGCTGCCCTCTAATATTGGGTTTCTGGAGGGAGGTGAGATATGACTGGTGCGCTCTTTCTATAGGGTGTCCTGGTAGATCCCCCTCACTTACATGCCTAATCTGCCTCCTAGGTGTTCAGGGGAAAAAGTCTTCCAGATTGTTTCTTTGTGTAGAGCAGCCAAGACCCTCATAGCACTGCATTGGAAACGTGTCAAACCTCCATCAAGCACTGATCTCTCCCGTGTAAGAGATATTTGCAGTTTGGAGGGCTTGAATGCATCCTTGAACACCACGGTGGAGGCATTTCAGTCTATATGAAACCCGTGGGACACCTACTGCATTATGTGGGGTCTCTGTTAGTCCCCTTTACCATGCTCCCTCTCCCCCCTACTCCCTAGCCTGAAATCTTTATGTTTTATCCATTTATTAATCGGTTACCATTTACACCTATATGGAGCTGGAAGTTTCTTGTACCTATTTTGTTTCATCCTTTATGACATTTTTTTTAGAAAAATTACAGTTGGAAATAAAAAAAACAAAAAACACAGCAGCAAATACAAAAACACTGTAGTCAGAGCAGCAAGCAGTGCTTTACCAAGTCTAACATGTATCATACATATTAATTATGCTATGGCTTTATAACAGGTGATTTATTATTGTAGCACTACAAACCTCAGCTTCTCTTTTCCGAATTCTGGTCTTTTCAACTTCATCCATAACCTTCTGAGACTCTTCAACATTTCCTTCTGCTCCTAACTGCTCAGCTTTTGCTAACAGTTTTCCAATCTCTTCATTCAGCTCATGTACTCTCTCTGCCTAAACAAATGAAATATTGAATTATGCTCATGTTACGTTGCCAACATCTCTCAAACCACAGCACTGTCAGTTTGCCAAACTTTTTTGTCATAAATATGTAAATGAAAATGGAAGGAGGAGAGGTTGGTGGTGTACACTGACATAGTGCCACTGCTGGAGTTAATGGGGACAGAGCACATGTGGTGTTTATGTATCACTGTATGGCTGCCACTGTTATAGGGGATCACTGCAGCTATTGAAGCTCAATTCTAAGCAACTTAAAGGGGCAATGCGGTAGAAAATGACGGTGCATGACTGACCCTCTATAAATTTCAGTCATGTACTGAACCTCCAAGTTCTGCACTACATATAAAAAAAAAAAAAAAAAAAAACAAAACACTGTTTGACAGTTTTACCCATAGTTATCCTTAA
Organism: Leptodactylus fallax; assembly: GCA_947044405.1. NCBI lineage: Eukaryota > Metazoa > Chordata > Amphibia > Anura > Leptodactylidae > Leptodactylus > Leptodactylus fallax. The sequence continues at coordinate 1,658,970 of CAMRHE010000394.1, forward strand.
AATCAGTATTCCTATGTAACACATCATTAGATTTATATGGGTTTCACATTTCAGGGCCCAACTGCCTCACTGCTACTCTGGTGTATGGCTCATCTATGTGGCCACGTGCACAGGCATCCTCTGCATTTACCAATGACCGCACAGGCCCTAGGGACTGTGACTTCTTTACTCCTACCAGCTGTTGAACACTGTTCCCAGCTTTATGCTTTTCTTATCTGAGCCTCCTTTTTAAGGCCTGCCAGAATGCCAAATAATTGATACTTCAACTGAGATTGTCACTCAAGATAAACACAAAATAAGGCTTCACGCACACAAATGTGTGCTTCGTTAGTTTCTAGCCATGTTTTCAACAGCTAGCACACTGACTCATTATTTTCTATGGCCCCATACAAATGACTGTGTATTATAACATATTAGCCTGAGGAAAAATTTAGGAGGAGTCCCATACCAATTTTGCAGCCTAGACTCACTAAAGGAAATCAACGGGTCTGGGGAGCCAACACCAGCACACGGATATGTTAATGCATTGCAATGCATTGTAAAATACCAGCAATTCTATTACAGGCTGCATAGAGCAGCCTGCAATAGAATTAAATGCCAGACAGGCCAGGGGGCCTTTAATAGGGACCCAGCTGTCATGGCAACATATCTCCAGCCCTGGATTTCGTTCTGGGAGCAGGTGTTCCACAACAAAATGGTGGCGGCCACGCGCAGACTAAAAACGGCACTTCGGGCGCCGATAGTGGGCATTAGTACCTGTATCTTCTGTACCCAATAACCACCGTACTATTACAGTGGATGTCAGGAAAATTATAAAAACAACCGACGGGTACCATTATAGCCAATGGGGTCTGCCAGGCTTCGTGTGTAACCGCTGTTTTAGCGGTCCACCTCTCTGTTGTTCAGGTCCCTTATCAGACCAGAACAATGGAGAGACTAGTATGAACCTAGTGTAAGACTAACAGAGCAGCCTAATAATAAATATTTATTTAATAAGATATATTACATAGTGTCTTACATTTAATTGAAAAGTTGTTTTATAGTTGGAGGTATGCTTTAAGCAGGAGTGTGACAACCTGTACTGTAGGTTCATAAAACTGGGATATCCCAAGACACTTAAAAGAGCTTATGTGATAGCACAGAATACCAACTGCAGCACATTACTAACGTAGTGGATAAACACTCAATGAGAGAAACAAAAAATTATTTAATGTATTGGAAGGTATGATGGTTATGCATTGGAGAGCCTTAATATTTTGAGATGACATTTGCCTGTCTGGAGGAATGATCCAGATCTCAGAGGATACTGACCAATCAACCAAGTGTAATCTTGAGGACATAATTTGAGGGACAACCCTGTCCACAGTAATCTTACAACTAACTCTGAAAACAACTGAAAACAGCTGAGATCGGATGTGAGGGGTAACACCGCCCTATGATGCAGGCCACCAATCCAATGCATGAAAAATAATTTGATATAAGACAGTTTTTGGATATCTTATCCTTGCCCTAAACTATATGCCTGGAAGACATGAAAGGAACTAATAAGGACAATCTCATAGCATCTCAGCACCATTCAGACTCACCATTGTTCAAGCAACTCAGTCTACTACACGGAGACAAACTTAATCCTTTACGGTTTGGGAGCCTATGCCAAATGAAATGAGGCCTAAAGGAGGCAACCTCGATAGTAAACTCATTCAGGGGGAAGAAAGTGGACATACTGTCCAAATATCATTGGGTCAAGGGGATCAAAGAAGGGTTTTCCTTCTATGTATTTTTATTATTTATTTATTCATTCATTCATTCATTCATTCATTCATTTATTTATTTATTATGCTTACTTGTATAGCTCCATCATATTCCGCAGCGCTTTACAGACATTGTGGTCACTGTCCCATATAGGGCTCACAATCTACATTCCTTATCAGTATGTCTTTGGAGTGTGGGAGGAAACTGGAGTACCCAGAGGAAACCCACGCAAACATGGGGAGAACATACAAACTCCTTGCAGATGTTGTCCTCGGCAGGATTTGAACCCAGGACTCCAGTGCTAACCACTGAGCCACGGTGCCGACCTATTTTATACTTTGATCATAGGATGGACACTTGCCTTCCACTGTCAATCACCCTAATTTACACAGCCATGTTCTATCGTGTTATGCGTCTTATGCTGAGCTGAGAGTATCAATATCACAGAAGTTAAAGTGATGTAAAGCCACCTTAGCTGATTATTTAGTTACAACACAGGACAGTAGCTCCTAATCTTAAAGTTACTTGAGGGTTCTTCATATATTTGTTAAAAAATAAAATAAACAGAAGTTATAGTTTAATTATTGGATGGGAACTGGGAGTAATATGGTTGTCCAGCATCTGTTAGATATCACAGATCATAATAGAGACATGTTGAACAATGGGCTATCGACTCAAGCAAAGTTAAAAAACAAAGTTGCTTAGAATAAAAGTAATAATGCCCATACCCATGGACTCAAAGGACAACATTCTGACACGTAGATGTGGCTGCTGCAGCCAATCACCCTCCCACACCATTGAAGTCACAGATGCAGACAGATCCGTTGTTTTTATAACATTCTGAACAGTTTTGTAACAAAAAAGGATGTACAATCCCTTTAAATTTACTTTTACTGAAATTAAAAGGCCTTACTTTGGCAGCTACTTCTGCACTTATTTCCTCCTGGGTATCAGCCAGTCGTTTTTTGGCTATGTCCGTACGTCTGTCACAATCTGCGATGAATGACTTTAAGTGGTCCATTGCCTATAAGAGAAGATAAAAGGATTTTGGAATATGCTGAAAGCCAACATAAATAATCATATAAAAAGTAAAAGGCTACTAAATGTTGCTCCACTACCTTCATTTTTCTGATGGAAAGATTTGTACAGGCATATTTCTGGGACTATACCGATGCATGCTCACAACCATATCAAAAGCTTCTTTATGGCTGAGCCTTAAAAATGTTTTCACTGGAGTGCTTCTTTTCGTCCCTGCATCCCTGACCTGATGGTCTTTCACACTCAGCACTTCTTTGCACTCATATCCCTGCAGCTCAGTATATTCTCTATTCAAACACCATCTTAAGTTTCAAATGTTACTTCCTATTTGCTCTGCTATCAATTCATGATGTCTCAGCACAGCATCATACGGACAGCTAGAGGACTGTAACAGCTTTGCCTTCTGGGAGACAACGTGACTAGCCTTTTGTCTTTATATTTCCCTAAACAATCTAACAAACCATAAGTATACAGTCAGGCAGGCTGCACTGTGAGCTCCTTTATTATATTGTGACAGTAACGGTCCTATGATCAGCAGTAGCTAGTGATAGCTGTTTGTGCCCACCCCTGGAGAGGCTGTGAGACACAGACCACTCACTCTGACTCATACATAAAGGTCTGTTTTCCAAGGTGGTGACCCCAATGAAAATAGAGAAAGGCATGCTATTCCCAGAGAGTCATTATGATATCACATGAACCAAATGAGGAAAAGGATCCAATAAATTTTCAGACAGAAGCAATAACTAAATAAAGGTATATAATAGGGTCAGGTGATTATGACCCAAATCAAAAATCACGATTTATTGAACAATCTACCCAGATTATGATCAATAAATGATTATTTTAGGACATTACCCTTTTTATATGCCATGACACTGAGTTTTGGTTATTCACATATCAGTAATCCTGACTGGATATTGTACAGTAAGTGACATATCTTTTAGCCAATGTCCATGTGACACAGGATAGCATAGAAGCAAAATAAATGAAATAATCAATGTGATCACGTTCACAACGATTAATTAAGCTGAATTTCGATTTTGGTTATTTTTCGATTAATTGCCCAGTCTTGAAATATACCACCTCTATATGTATGCATCTATACAGTCACAGTTTTCCCTGTACATTATTAAACTGTAATGTGCCTTCAAGTGGCAACACAATGCCTTAAAAAAAAAAAACAGAGTAGAACTGCAAGCACTCCATCCTACAGCACCATACAGGCCTCCATACACATGGGTTTACCATATGCATGAATCCCAAGATGCATCTATTTACTGGCTGCAGTATCTATTTTTTTTATTTCTCATTCACAATGGATGCCTTGAGAGCGCTGAACCTGCCACTCAGATCCCTAACTATCTCCTGCCTGCGCCAACCCATGGAGGAGAGTTGATCCTACCACTGCTGTGGCATCATCTATCCTACTTGAGCAGCAAGAACAGTACTCCCAGGGTTAAAGGCCCGCCCCCAGTGCACCAACTGCCTCACATGCATAGGACTTGAACTGGCAAAAATAAAGGTATATTGTTTATCACTGTAATGTGACCTGCAAAACGGTGGATGGTTGATTTAAAGAGTATGGTTTATATAAAAAAATAAAAATAATGCGTATAAATTTATATTAGTTGCTAATTGTGTAAAAGAAATAAGTTATATGCACCACAATAAGATTTCAGCATTTGCATGAACTCTGCACATCAAAGGCCTAACACCTGCACCTAATATCTTCATAAAATCAACAGAACAGGAAGGAACAAAAATATGCTTTTAAGCTGGAAATGTTAAAGTATCAACCTAAAAAATGTAGGGGGCTACACACCATGAAGAGTTAGTGCACACCTAATCCCTATATATTTCTTGAAAGCAGACCACCCGAGTATTACCATTTGTCCAAATGGGTTATCGATTGTGTTGTGACAAGTTTAAAAAAAAAAAAATGCATTAAAACATATATTTGTACCTAAAACTCATATTCAATCTTAGTCACACACAAAACACAATTTATATATACCACAAACATCTCAAAAATACTGAAACAGAAGCCAAAGAATATTTAGCAGTCATCCACTAATGTGGATCAGATTAACTTCTATAGCTTCAAGTGCACCCTAAAGACACATCTTTTCAGACAGGCCTATCACAATTCTCAATCTAAAGACTTCACAGATAGAATCCCTAAAACTAATCCTCCACTGTTCATGCTCCCACATTACCCACAGCACATGGGCCTTACCGGACTGTAACCTTATGTCCAGTCACTATCTGCACATAAAAAGGACACTGACTGGTGACTGCTCATACAGCTTTATTTGTGTAATAAAAACCTTTATCGCAAAAACTGGCTGGACCACTGTATAAGCGATGCTACCTCCTACGCTGCCACTGCTACCTCTTGTGTCACCCCTTCTACCTCATAGATTGCAAGTTCTTGGAAACAGATCCCTCAATCCCATTGTGTGAATTGATTTATTTCTCTAATGTCTAATTTGGTCTGTGCTTGAACCCTACAATTTATAAAGTGCAGCAGAATATGTTGGTGCTATATAAATAAAATGTATTATTGCACACAAACCGTTACTGTAATACCAAAAAGTTTACAAATTTTGAGAGTGCACAGTATACTGTATATAAAAATACAATGTAATATTTCATATATACAACCACCTTCATGCAAATTTTTCAGCAGAGATTACAAGCAAAAATTGCACAAAAATTCAAAGTTGCAAATAAAGTGCACAAGCAAGCCCTTTCTGCACACAAAACTTCAAAAAACTTTCTCCAAAAAACTAAGATGTGATGAATTCATAAATACTACACATGTGTAGGGGTTAAAGAAACACCAATTGAGATCTTCAGGTGTGAAATCTGCAGATCTCCATTCCGAACAGCTTATCACTCTGAATCTCTAAGGGCTATCATGATGATATTGTTATTTTAAAAATTAGATTCTTGATAGCCCTTATGAATCCTGAGATTTTGGCATATGTCCTTGGCAACTGCAGTGCCTCCCTGTCAGTGCTAGGAGGTCAATGCACCTTTATACAAGTTTAGAATATAGTTTTCAAAATCTCCATCTTCCAAAAATTAAGTTTTTTTGCCGACATCCAATGTCACGCAGTTCACTGTATTAGGTTTGTAGAGCAAGTTCTTTTAGCCAGACCAGAGCACCTGTAATTAGTATGATTTTACTGTACATGTGTCTGAATCTTGTAACAGCATATATGGTTCTATAATGACCAGTGAGAACACTGCAGGATTAAGTAGGTATTAATACTAAATACAAGTCTTTCTGTTTCACTTACACAAAGCATTCACTTCTGTGTGTGTTCCGAGTGCAGATTCGACAAAGAACAAACTAAATACTGATAAATCATACTCAATGGGCCAATTCACATGCTCAGTTTTCCTCATGTACTGCTGGCCAGTATACAGCAAATGCTACTTTTGTCTGATTCTCAAATCTCACCCATTGTAGTGTATGGAGCATAGTGGATGAATAAGCTCAAAAAGTTTTTGGGTAAAATGATTGTTTTGCTTTTTTGACCATTATAAAAGAAACCACAGATTATGGTTACCTGAATCAAATGGAGTCTTCCCCTTGTGATTCAGTTCCTCCGTTGCAGAGATATTGCTGTTTTCGTAGCTATGCAAATGAGCTCATTGGAGCAAAGGCAACACCCTCATTTGCACAGTAACAAAAAATGGCGATATCTCTGCAACAAAAGCACTGTTTGATTCAAGTGACCCCATCTATTTGCGGGTTGGGTTGATATGCTGGCTTCTGGAGACAAACTTTATTTAATTCCATGACTAACAATGCTGTGTTTTTTGAATTTCTGCATATGGGTCCATCCACACAATGGCTTTTCTCAAACAAGTTCCCTTGATTGCCCCAAAATAATGAAGTCTACGTTTTTAGTAAATTCACTGGTGATGAGCAATCTATAAATTTCAACCAAAAGCACTACACTTTCTTCAAATAAAGGCAATTCGGGGGGGCTCCCGGGGGACTATATAATAAAGCAGCTGTCCTGATAATCACACTGTTCCCATGACCAGTAGAGACAGCACTGAGTACTGTGTATACAGGCTTTACCTCTGGGTACCCAGGTGTCAGAGCCCTGCCCTGCAGTTGCATGATTATATATGTAGCCACTTCTTTGTAAAGACAAAAAAATAAATAAATCCCCTGAACAGCTATTGTAGAACACTATATAATACTCTATATAGGAGGAAGTCTATTAGCAGCATAATAGCAGCAATATGGACAAATATTCAGAACTTTGGTTAAAGTAACAAAGCTTACATCAAGCTCAAAGAAGAAATCTTGCTGTTTAGATGCAATCTCATAATCTGCTCTTAATGCCAAGTCATGAACCTTCAAACATTCTCCCAGATCCATTCTCTAGAAAGAAAAATAAATAAAATTAGAAACAATAAGATTTTAGCAGTTATTAAAGAAGTGCATTTACATGACTGTTAATTAAAAAAAAACAAACAAACATATTTTCGACTAAATCTGCGGACAGGAAACTTCTAGGAGAGCCTGCCAGTATTGCAAGATGGATAGTTCCATTTTACACTAGATTTTCCTTTAAATATTTATCTACTTGTTATAAATTTATTATGCCAGTTTATTTATGCACAGATGTAACATCACTTTATTGGCTGAAGTGAACCATTTTCTGCTGTCAGCCCTCAGATCCAAAAGGAAAAAAATGCACTATTTTTATTTTATCTCTCTCTGAAATAAGTTCTATATATGTGTAGGGAACTGCCATTTCTACTAGTATATAATGTATCTGGCTTCTTTGCCCCTGCAGTTTGGCTTCAGAGACCCCAGGCATTCAGTGCAAGTTTTGTTTTGTAAATACAGTGAGTCAGACACATGTGAGGCAGAGCTGCTGGGGGGAGAGATGTGAGCAGAGCTGCTGAGACAGACATGTTATGTCTGGGGGAGTCTAGGAGCCACTTGTTCCTCTTTACTTCACAGTATATAGTTAGGTATGTGTTACCCCCTATATACTCACAGGACCTAGCTAGTAACCGTAGTTAGGGATCCATATATATATACAGTTCAGGGCAGTGATAGGTTAGGCTTCCGAAGGCCAACTAGCTAGTTAGAGGCCCGGTGGCACTAGTAGTTTAGCTGGCAGGTTAAGGACTCAGTGTTAGGGTAGTCAGGCCTGCATCTACTGCCGTCACCGTCGCCCTGTTTGCTGCCTGTGAAGAATCTCACCATCATCATCATCTCCTGATCGGCTGTCTGTCATCTCCTGGAAGAATCCGAGGATCCACAGTCATCCACAGGGGCCCCTGCATCTCTTCTGTTGCCTGGAGGTATTGTGCACCGGACTCTTGCTATATATCTATATATATATATATATATAGATATATACCCGGTATATAACCTAAGACGGTTGAGGACTTGCTGGTTGTTGTAGTATTGCTGTGTTCTGAGTATATTTTATGTATGTATTATTACCCTGTTGATTCTTATAAAGCTACTGTTATAACCTTATGTGGTATCTGTATGTATTCTTCAGACTGTGAGATTAGTACAGTGATCCTTGTTAAGGCTACTAACTGTACCTCATGGGTAAGTCCCAGGAAGAGATCCTCCCTGTAATACAGAGGCTCTATCCTGGGTGGAGGCACTGATATATTTCATATATGTTCCCACTCTTCCCTTCAGCGAAGGCTTCAGGTCCCATTATACACACAGGTCAGCGCCAGAGTCTGTTGCGGGAGGGATAATACTCATACCACCCCCCCAAATAGGACTACATATGTAAAAAATAGGCAGCACTCCAAAAGATTATGGTGAGGGTGGTTTATTGCCTAATACCAGCAACATGAAATAAGTTCTAGCTTCCCTCTTCCTTACTTGTCTATTCTCTACATTAAGAAATATGCTGCATGAAGCGGTCACTAAAGCTTACTATGCACTTAGAGAACATTTAACCAAGTCTGAGGACCCTAAAGAACCAGCATGTTCTTATGCAGCTGGAAATTAGGATCCCCAGCATGGATCAGTCCCTCCCTTTTGAGTTGAATAACTGACTTGCTGGATATGAATCCAGGACTTCTCCCCATGCTCATGAGCACTGCACAGTTGAAGCTGAGGACTGCACACCTCACTTCATGCTGTCAAAGCAAACTTGAAAATTTAACACAGTTATTGCCCATTTGCTGGCTTTCATGTTATATAAATGGACAACTTAAAGCAAGCTCATAGCTCAGTAAGTGTAGGTTCCCATTCTTCTGATCCGTTGTAGAACCAGAAGAATGGAAAAACAGAGAAACACAGAGTCCAAAGGGACCCCATTGACTAGAACGCCATTATTTCTAACTGAAATGACCAGGCGAAAAAGTGGGACTTGCATGAGGAAAAATGTTCAGCGATTTCTGACAGATTTGTGCCGGACACCAGGCTCGGGTGTGAACTAAGCGTAACAAAGTAATCTTCATAGAATTTACCGCTGGAAACCAATCCTTTGTTTGGCATGAATGCTTTATAAGGATTTTAGTTTTACAATTAGAATTCACCTGCCACTTCACTACAAGGTAATAAGTTGACTCCTACATATTTGTCTATATTTGGGTCCTAAAATAAGAATAAATACAATGCTCATCAATCACATACACCTATGCTGTCCATGGGCCTTTTGTGAAAAGAGGGTGAAGGCTTTGGTGGAATGGCATGGCCTCTGTAGCCAGACAAATGTATGCCAAAAAATTGGTTTCATGACCAGTTAAAGCTTTCATTGCTCTCCAGCATTAAAAAAAAGCTTAAAGGGGTTGTCCCATTATGGACACTTATCCCCTGTCCTGTGGATAAGGGATAAGTGTCCCTTAAAGCATCCATGTGAATGGCACGCTAGTGCATGGTTGGCACTCTATTCACTACTATGGGCATGTGGGCACTGGCGGAGGCAGCCCCTTAGTAGAGAATGCAGCGCCGGTCACTCAGTCCCCGATTGTCCTGATCAATTTTGTAATATACTTTATTATCAAATTTTGCCTACTTTATGAAATCCTGTGATTTTTTTTAGTCTTTCCCTTCCTTCTCTATTTAGAAGTGTACATGGCTTCTCATTGTGTATCATGTAGGACAGGGGTGTAAAACCCATTTTCAACCAGGACCACTTCAGCTATATGGTTGTCTTCATCCATAATGGTTCTGCAACAGTACAAATATCCTATGCCAGTTACGCTTAGCTACATTTATAGCCCGTTGAAGGCACCATAACACTGATAACATATTGTTAATACACATAGGTTAGAGTGTCCTAATTATCTTCTCCCTACAGGTAATAGTCCCCCCAACCTAAAAAAGTGATAATGTCCCAATTATACCCCCCCAATCCCCTAAGGTAATAGTTCTCCCCACCCCACATCAAGTTACATCACATACAGTTCAGGCTGCACAACTCTGGTGAATTTCATACTTTCCTCTTTTACCCTGTCGGTGCACAGATCAGCTCCGCATCAGTGATTTGTAGGAAGAAGAGTTAAGTATGTAATTCCCTACACATGGAGGCAGTAGTGTGGCGAGGGGGCCTGTATGGCCCCCTAGCTTAGCAGCCAGTCACAAGGGTGATTGCTGTGACCCCTATAGCGGACAGAGGGTCCACAATGCACCGAAGAACAAACTGAGTGATGTCATGTGACTTGACTTAAGGGGATCAAGTGCAGCTGCACCATTTGCCCTATGATTAAAGCGGCACTAGGCCACAAAACACAAGGTCGTGGGCTGGATTTGGCTAACGGGCCTGGTGTTTGATACCAGTTGTGTAGAGGCTTGTGTGTTTAATGAAGAGAACAAGAAGGTAGGAGAGGGTCACTTGAAACAGTTATATCTTGGATATTATAAAACATAGAAACTTGCTTCTGATGTCAAATGAAACGGCAGATTAAATAATACAGGTGAAACATGAACGATGGTAAAGAGATATCACTAGTGGAAAAGAGTCAGGAATGGGATATTTCAATGCAGCTGCCCACAATCCCAACAGTACAGGTAGAACTGCAGAAACTTAAACGTTATTTGAAATTTTAGTTATGCTTTAACAAACTTCATGCTCTACAGTAAGAACCTGAATGTGTTAGGAACAGATTTACATACCGTTCCAGAGAGTATATCATGGGGACAGCAATTGAGCAGGTGGCTTTTGCACACTCTTTCATCACTAAACTTGATTCGCTGTCTTGTTGTATCACCTGAAAGAGACGACCCAAAATATCTCATATTACAGATCAAAAAGTTTGTGTTTTGGAGTATAACTTCACCCTAACCTGACAATACTAACTAAAGTCTGAAATGGCCTCACAGTCAGAGGGAGCTGAACCTAAATGTCAAGTTTTAGTAGTTTTATAAGCACTATGTAGTAGTGTTCTTTCAATCCGTTTGTAGCTTCTGAAACATAATGGACGTGGTCATATTAAATACTGGATAAGATGCAGAAAAAAAAAAAAAAGCTTAGCAATTTCAAATTAAAAATAAAACTGCATAGGCTGAGGGCTCATGATTTGTCAATTGTGTATAGAACGGATGGAAACAAACCAATAGGAAGGAAGCCATCATTCCATTATACAACTATGGGACAGTTTTAGCAGATTACAAAGCACTAAAAACACTGCATCATGGACTAGAATTTTCCTACTCCTAAAGCCGACCATCAGATAAAGTAGGCTCAACTAGTCTATTCTAGTAATGTAAGCAAAATAATATTTGCAACAAGTGTATTAAAACAAAAGCCCTTACTTAAGAATAGCGGATAATAGTTACATTAGAAGGCAGGAGAAATACAAACCTGAGAAGTACTTACACTAGTCAAGACCCAGGAATACTGTTAGTGTGCAACATTTTACCATTATAACCTTTCTTGTGCTCTGTGGACTGCCAAAACTTTTCATGATGTGACCAGCTGGAGCCCCACACAGATTTTCCTATGTATTTGCTTTTTGATTTTCCTTTGATGCAGATAATTAAAAAAGCAAAAGGGCAACATCCAAACGGAATAAACTATTTACCTGTTAGGATACTGGCAATTTTTTTTTTCACCACTCTAATGTGAAGAATTTGTTACATGAAAATATGCAGCTCTGCTAAAAGTGAGGATGAGGCAATAATAATAAAGGGTCCTGTACTAAAGTGCTATAGTATAAAAAAAAAAAAAAAATACCCAATGCCAATTTACAGATGATTTTTAATAAAAGAGGACGGCAATATTCCCATATCTCACCTAGTAAAATTACAGTTATTACAGTCATGGCCAAAAGTTTTGAGAATGACACAAATATTATATTTTCACATGATCTGCTGCCCTCTGGTTTTTATGTGTGTTTGTCAGATGTTTTTATCACATACAGAAATATAATTGCATTCATATTATGAGTAACAGAAGCTTATATTGACAGTTAGAATGAGTTAATGCAGCAAGTCAATATTTGCAGTGTTGACCCTTCTTCTTCAGGACCTCTGCAATTCTCCCTGGCATGCTCTCAATCAACTTCTGGACCAAATCCTGACTGATAGCAGTCCATTCTTGCAGAATCAATGCTTTAATTTTGTCTGAATTTGTTGGTTTTTGTTTGTCCACCCGTCTCTTGATGATTGACCACAAGTTCTCAATGGGATTAAGATCTGGGGAGTTTCCAGGCCATGGACCCAAAATCTCTATGTTTTGTTCCCTGAGCCATTTAGTTATCACCTTTGCTTTATGGCAAGGTGCTCCATCATGCTGGAAAAGGCATTGTTGGGCCCCAAACCGCCCTGGGGGGGGGGGGGGGGGGGGCTTGGGGGGGCCATCCGGGCCCCACCCTTTATTCTTGGGGGTGTTTTTGGGGAGGCGGGGGGGGGGGGGCCCCCCCGGGGGGGGGGGGCCACCCCCCAAGGGTGGTGGTTGGGTGTTTTTTTGGTGGGGTGGGGGGAGGGGGGGGGGGGCGCCCCCCCCCCCCCTCTTCTTGTTTTTTTTTTTTTTTTTTTTCTAAAAAAAAAAAAAAGGAATTAAAAAAAAAAAAAAAATCTCCCCCCCCCCCCCCCCCCCCCCCCCCCCCCCTTTTTTTTGTATTTTTTTTGTCCTTTTTTTTTTTTTTTTTTTTTTTTTTTTTTTTGCTCCCCTCCTCTCGGGCCCGCGCCCTCCCCTTCCCCCCCCGCCTCCGTGTGGTGGTGCGCCCCCCTCCCCCCCCCCCCCCCTCTCCTCTTTCTTTTCTGTGGTCCGCGCCCCCCCCCCCCCCTATTTTAATTTTTTATATTGTTGGTGCCCCTCCTGTTTTTTTTTGGTGGGGGGGGCCCTGGAGCCTTTTTGGCACCAATGGAACCTCTCTCCTTGAAGTTCTTGATGATGCGATAGATTGTTGACTGAGGTGCAATCTTTCTAGCTGCAATACTCTTCCCAGTTAGGCCATTTTTGTGCAGTGCAATGATGACTGCACGTGTTTCTTTAGAGCTAACCATGGTTAACAGAAGAGAAACAATGATGGCAAGCACCAGCCTCCTTTTAAAGTGTCCAGTGGTGTCATTCTTACTTAATCATGACAGATTGATCTCCAGCCCTGTCCTCATCAACACCCACACCTGTGTTAATGGAGCAATCACTGAAACAATGTTAGGTGGTCCTTTTAAGGCAGGGCTGCAATGATGTTGAAATGTGTTTTGGGGGATAAAGTTCATTTTCTAGGCAAATATTGACTTTGCAAGTAATTGCTGTTAAGCTGACCACTCTTTAAAAAATTCTGGGGTAAATGCAAATTGCGTTAAGAAAAATGGAGGGGGAGGATTTTGAAAAATAAAAATTTTTATTATTTTTAAAATTTTTGGGGTTGTTTGTAGACTCTACATATTCTTAGAATAGGATTATAACTAGAGGGAGGGTGGGGGTTATATAAATACTCCTTATATTAAAAGGATTTTTCTTCTCTTTTGTTTTTATTTATAAAAGGGGGAATATTTTTTGTGTGGTGGGGTGGGTGTTGGGGGTGGGGGGGGAGTCAAGGGGATGAGGGGGTGGGGGGGGGGTGTGGAGGGGAGGGGGGGGGGGGGGTGGGCGGCCCCCCCTCCGTTTTGTTGGGTGGGGGTCCGCTGGCCGGGGGGGGGGGGGGGGGGGGGGGGGGGGGGGGGGCGGGTGGGGGGGTGCTCTGGGGGGGGGGGGGGTGTGGGCCTTTTCCCGGGGGGGGGGGGGGGTGTGTGGAGGGGGGGGAAAGGGTAAATGAATAAGAAAATGAAAAAAAAAAAAGAAAATGTAAAATATAATATATTATAAAAAAGGTTATTTTTTTTTTTTTTTTTGCTGTGGGGGCTGGTTTTTGTGTTATGTGTGTGTTGGTGGGGGGGGGGGGGGGAGGAAAGTAGTAGAGAGTTCTCTGAAGCAGAAAGACATCAGAGGAATAAGAGGTCCTCTGTACTAAAGGGCAACGGTTTTCTTTCACAACACATCTGGGTTATGAGGAATTACTATTCATCTTTCTCCTGACAGCAATGACTCATTTAATTGTGTAGACTGAGTCATATCTGTCCCTCCTCTCTCCATAGACTTAAAGAGGATCTTTCATGTCCTCCTGCACATGCAGTTTTATATACAGCTAGAACACCAACAGTGCGCTGAATTCACACTGAGCTGTGTGGAACGCCCCCCCAGTACAAGTCTATGGACGAGTACTGTCAGGGGGGCATTCCTGACAGCCCAGCTAGACTGTCAGGAACGCCCTTCTGACAGTGGGCAGAGATCGGTGTCTAAACTAATGGCACCGATATCTCCAGCCCCAGGGCACATAACGGGAAAGCAGACAGTGCGCTGAATTCAGTGCACTGTCGGCTTTCTAGCGGTGCATAAAACCACATGTGCTGGAGCACATGAAAGGTCCTCTTTAAAAGGAGTTTTCTAGGCTTTATGAATTAATGACTTAACCTTAGGATAGGTCATTAAAGATCAGCAGAGGTCCCAGCCGATCAACTGAAGGGACTCTTAAGTACTTTCCAAGCACAGCACTGTACATTTGTGCAGTGGCTGTGCTTGGTATCACTGGTCAGCCCAATCACTTCAATGGGACCAACCTGCGATCAGGTATCCTAAGTATAGGTTATTAATTTATAAAAAGTTGTGGAAAACTCCTTTAATTGCAAACAGATCTGCTGGTGTACAGCAAAGCAATTGAATCAAAGAATATTTAAAGACACATGCACTTTTCATTAATAAGGTATAATCACAAAGTTTGTACCCTTCGCCTACACTATAGGTTTATGAAGAAATAAAGGTTTACCTACGCTTTAACCTACTACAAGACTTCAGGGAGAATTGCAATGTCTCTTACCCAGTGCAGTATGCAACCAGTTCCACAACCAAAATTGAAAGTCTGCTCAATTAATCTGTGAACTTTATCACATTGATTATTTCAGTTATTCTGCATCCATTCTATCCTGACTCACAGCGACATTGGTTGAAGGACGTCACTAACTATATGTGATCCAATCAGGATTTCTGATAAGTAAAGAACCAAAATCCAGTGGCAAATAAATAAGGGGCGTGGCATGTAAAAAGGGGAGTGTCTTAAAATAACCACTCTTTAATGGTCAATTAATTCTGATATTGGTTTTAGGTCATAACCACCCAACCCTACCACATGCTTTGTTAAAAAATTTCCAATTTTATTATAATAATACAAGGTCTGGTGTGGCATTATTATTAAACACTTTTCTAGTAAGAAAAATGTCAAGACTCATTCAGAAAATAATTGTACTCAGCTCAATTCTGACACCCGACACATTCCCCTCCTCAGCACATTTGTACATGTGGTGCACTGGCATCAGAAGTACACAATAATTTTCAATGTAACCACACCAGAAAGTAATGTGCCGTGTTGAGGTGGCTTTGTATACGCTAGGCTATAAGTATTGTAACCAACAATTATATCATAGGGCAGGTGTAACGATGGGTTAAAGGAATAAATCCAACTAGTAATTAATATTATTAAGTATATAACTTAGAGTTTACATTTTAAAGTGTGTTAGTAAGTTTTCTTATTCAAAGTGCTCTGACAGATTTCCATTTGCAATTTTTTTTTTTTTGCATTACTATGGGTTACATGCAGAATGGCTGCCTTATTATGTATGAGAAATAGTTACCTTTAATCTTTTTAAGCATAACAATGTTTACTAAGCCTAGCCAAGAATTTATTTATTTAACAGAGGGTTTTCTGAAATATAGTTTTATCAATAGCTGCTGAGGATCCCAGCAGAGAAGGAAAGTGTGTAACAAAGTTTATTAATGCGCAAAAGCTACCTAACATTTAAAGGGAATCTGTCAGGGCAATTTGGGACACTAAACCACCCACACGTCTATATGGACCTGGGGTTTAGTGTCCCAAATCACCCTGTTATAACGCAATCCATGGCCGCATTAAAAATAAAAAGCTTTATACTCACCATGCCGCTGTACTCCCTGCGCCTGCGCAGTTCTTCAATGAAGCCAGAGGAGTACACCTCGGCTTCAGTGCACATGCCCCGTACCTCCAGCAATTGCGCAGCGAAGCCGGGGTGTCCATCTTTGTCTTCACTGAAGAACAGCGCAGGCGCCAGGAGGCAAGCCAACGAAGAATCTCATGAATAAGATTTATTTGTAAAGCGCCTGCAGATTGCATTACAACAGGGTAATTTGGGACACTAAACCCCAGGTCTATAAGGACCAGTGGGTGGTTTAGTGTCCTAGATTGACCTGACAGATTCCCTTTAAATGAAATGGACTGGTGCTTACATAAAGGGAGTCTGTCAGAAGTAAATTGGTTAGAAAACAAAGGTTATTCAACTTTGGAGCCCATTTTCATGAAAATCACTGTTTTATTCATATGCAAGTAAGGGGAAAGTGCTTTAGGGCATGCCTTATCTTGTCTGGACTTTGGTCTCAACTTCAGATTCCCAGGCAAAGCACTTTTCCCGACATTTGCCTATAAATGAAACTGCAATTTACACAAAAGTGGAACCCCAAAACTGAATAACCAATGCATATTTGGAAATTGTAGAATCACCTCTAAAAGATTCTGTTATTAAATGGATTCTATCATTGGGAAACCCATTTTTCACTAACACCATGTCGGAATAGCCTTTAGAAAGACTATTCTTCTCCTACCTTTATTTTTCTGCAACATGCCACCATTTCTGAGAATTTTTTGTTTTTCTTCTTTATGCAAATGAGTCTTCAGAAAGCACAGGGGGCTTCCCCTGTGCTCAAAGATGCTACTCTTCTGAAGATCCAGCGCTGCCTCCCTCTTCTTCTGCTGACACCTATCTGCCGCCAAGTCTCTATTCGGGATTCAAAACTACATGAAAATGGCTGGCTGGACATGCGCAGTAGGCTCTGTCCAACGCAAAATGGCAGAGCCGACTGAGCATGAGGATGCGGCAGAGAGGAGTCAGCAGAGGAAGAGAGAGGCGGCGCTGGATCTTTGGAAGAGCGTCTTATTTGAGCACAGGGAACGCTCCCTGTTCTTCCTGAAGACTCATTTGCATAAAGAAGAAAAACGAAAGTTTTCATAAACAGCTGCATGGAGCAGAAAAATAAAGGTAGGAGAAGAATAGTCTTTCTAAAGGCTATTCCGATGTGCTGTTAGTGAAAAATGGGTTTCCCAATGATAGAATCCCTTGAAGTTCATAAGGAATTTACAGCTGACAGATTCTGTTTAAACAGGGAGCACAGGGCCCCTATTCTTGATGGGAGACCCCCAGCGAGCAGACACTGGATAAATTACCACACAGTTTGTAAAGGAAAATGCAACATTAGTGAGGCCTAGAAAGAAACTTGTTACATTTTTGTCACTAATCTTAAAAGGAGGTGTCCCAGAGTTAAAATTATCACCCAAGTGTCTGATTGATGGCGGTACAACCACAGGGACCCCCATGAATCCCTCATTTGAATGGAGGATCAGTCAATCATGTGCACTACCAATTCTTTCATATCTAAAGGACTGCAATCCCATGGAGTCGAATGGCACAGCTGCATACATGCTTGACTGTCAACCCATGCAAAACATCCTGTGTGGGACCCCCATTCTCGAAATTGGTTTTGTTCCCAACTGTTAGACACTCACACTGTGGATATGTGGCAAAATTTTATGTAATGAAATGATCTCAGGCAGTGAAGACGGTAACAATTACCTAGAACAGGTTTCTGCTGTAAAATGGCAATTATATTAATATTTATAATAGTAAAGTTTTCTATTTTTTATCATTTTTAACTCAGGACTGGAGTCGGTACATTTCTACTGACTTCCACAGTCTGCAGGCAATTATGTGTTTATATAGATGAAGGTAAGCAAATTACTTTAAGAATTTAGCAAAACTATATGTTTATTACCCAGAAAACAAGGGCTCTATAGACGCTACCTGAAAGCAACCAAAAAGCTGCCAGCAGCAAATGACTAAGCTTACTAGCTTTTGATATACAACCTTGTATGACCTAATTGATGACCTGATGCACTTAAAGGGGTTAATCCGTGAATCGTTTCCATACCAAAAATTCTGTCAGGCTGTTAAAAGTTGAAATGTACAGGGTTTCTAGAATAATAAAAAATATATACCATTTTCATTATTATTTTTTGCTTGCCCGTCTCCCCATATTGGTGCTGCTGTGGGCAGCCTCTGGACAGAATTAGTCTATTTCCTGCCTGACAGCTGACAATATAGAGACTTCTATGTTCCCAAGCACAAGGAGGAATTTCTGGCCCATACATGAGTCACATGTCCAAGTCTGAATTTAGTCCGGAGACCTGGGCTGCCTGCATCATAAGTGGTACAGTGAGCCAAGGATTCCTAGCTTCATAGATCGTACTGTATATAGTATAGGAGAGGAGCACTGTGGGGACGCAGGGACTGCTAGTATCATAAATCACTATGATGCAGGGAGCCTGGGCAATCCAGTCAATGTAAAGACTGGATTTTCCCAAATGTATTCTTCCGTGCGCATGGGGCCTTACTCCACCAGCAAAAGAAGTCTTCTTAGTTACACTGTCATACTACTGCAGATGTTCTGCTTCTTCTCCAACAAGAAGGGAAGAAAGCCATTTTTTTCTGCAGTGAACAAAAGATTACTATCCAGAGACCTGTCTAAGAGGGTGTGAATGATCATGGGTCCATTTATTAGGTGGAGGTGCACTTTCCTATATATTCTGAATGGTGGCAAATGCCATACCTCTCCACTGGATTTTTAATAATCTACACATTGAAGATGATATTTGACAGTTGGACAACCAATATAACCATGAAAAGAAGGTTCATTCTACAAATCTCTCAATCTGCAATTAAAGGGGTTTTCTGGGCAAATTTTTTATTTTTTTTTTTTTAAAAAGGTCTGTTAGTGCTATTAATGGATTAATAAATACACCCATATACCTTTAGCCGTGTTTTTAGTGATTTCTGGGTGTCTCTGAGAGCTCCTGGAATCTTCTGCATTTGTTTACATGGTTCAGCTTCCTGCTATGTAACTGCCACGCTAGCTACCTCTCACCTCACCCCCCTTCCTCTCTCCCTCCCTGTCTCTAGCTATCCCGCTTACAACTACTAGCCCTTCCCACTCTACTCAGCTCAACCCCCCAACCCCATTATATTCTTACCCCTCTTCCTTCCAATCTTCCTCCTGCAGGACGCCCATCCTTCTTTTCTAACTGCTATAGATCCAGCACTGTGCTCTAGATCCTCTACTGTGCAGGTCTCTGATGCTGTTCCCACGCCTGCGCAGGGGAGGTGGATTATCGGCTGCATAGAGCAGCGCTAGGTCTATAGCACAGGCAGACCTCACAGAAGGAGGAGGAGCCGTCCCACAGGAAGAAGTCTGGAAGGAAGAAGATAGGTAAATATGATGGAGTGGATGGGGGGGGGGGGAGTAGTAGTGACGTTCCGTTTCCGTAAACGGATCGTCACTGGATAACCAGCAAATGTCCCTGGGGCAGTCATATGACAACCCCAGGGATATGGGTAACTATAGATTTTTAATAAATTATGTTATTTAGAAAGTAGGAGGGTGTTTAGATTAGAGTAGGGATTTCCAATTATCCCGGACAACCCCTTTAAGTGGCTGCAACTAAGCTCAGCAAAAATAATAAAATAGAAAACCTATGAGGGCCCAATGTTTTTATCTTAAAAGATATCTCAGCCACTTTGAAGCTGAATAGGTTATTAGTTTAGCACACTGAAATGCTATTGCAGCCAGTAGTCGCCCTATGTATTACTGTTTGATGGCTTTTATCAGCCATTTAGTGGCAATATGTTGGCCGTTTCATTGTCTCATGAGAACAATGGGGCAGATTTACCAATGTGAGAATAGTGGTGCAATACGTGTACATGCCTTGAACCACATTCATTGGTTTACACATTTTTTTTTTATTTTTACTTCTCAACAGGGTATAAGCTGGACAGAAAGGGGTGTAATTTTTGCCATAAACAAAGAGGACTAATAAGTGGTGTAAAGTCTGGTGCAACAGATTTATTACCTAGCATCAGAAATAGCATAAGACTGATACAGTATTAACCACTCTGCCCCAATAAGTGCCAAGTAGGGGGTTTTAATAAAAACACAAATTATTAAGGTCTGGGATCAACTAAGTATTTTATTCCCAAGAGAATGCAAACTACTTTGAATGACACAGCCAATGACCTACACACAGATCATGTATGTTCAGGACAGGGATTCACTCTAAAGAAGAGAAAACCTGAAAAGAGAATCTATACCACGGCTTATGGCATCTTTATGGATAGTTTTTGGAATGGTCAAGACAACCATAGACTAATTTAGAGACTAACAAAATGCTAGCTACTGCTAACAAAATGGTATTAAGCTATCCAGGACCAGAATATAGAAACATATTGTCAGCAGCTATGGGCACACACTGGTTTACTGAATTCAACTTCCTAAACACATTCAACCAAATGATTCCTACAAGAGAGTTTTACATATTGGTATATTGAAAAGACCAAACTGCAATATAGTTTTTTTTCCCCTTAACAACCATAATAGCTTAGGTTCCTTTGGCTACAACAGAAGACGTGTGGCCTTCCTCATATCTAGGTTACACAGATTGTTTCACTCTGTTGGGGCCAGCAGCTGCAAGAGTTCACTTTTTGTTACACAACTGCGTTTTTCTCCACATTCATTAACACATCTGAAAAGTTTGTTATAACTCACGGCTCGGCGAATGCGGGGCCTTTCTGATACTCCCTTGCGGATTGAAGTAGGCAGGCATAGATACATTGAACCTTTATAAATAAAACAAGGGGGCCAGATTGTTCAGTTTGTATAAAATACATTGCGTCTGCCAGCATTTTAACACAGTATCAAAGTACATGTTGATCCAGACTTTATGAAAAATACATATATAGTTATTCCCACCCAAACCAATTGCAATACAATTTCCAGGCATGTAGTTTCTCATAAGTAAGCAGAAGTTTGTATAGGGTTGCAAAGTAAATTTGGAGGATTACTTTGGACTTCATAACGCAAAAATAACATGGAATCAAACTGCATACGCTAGGGAAACAAATTGATACATTTCTAATGCATAACAGAATATAATTGCATAATAAAGTCAGAAATGACTAGTAATGTACAATTACACACTGTGAAACCACATACCTGGTTATTTCTACAAGTCATGCATTGATTGACAGTGTGCATCGTCTCCAAAAGGATCAAAACATTCTAACCATAAAAAAAAAAACAAAAAAAAAACAGGAAGGCAGAAATCGCGGCTCAATTTTCCCTGCAGAACCAAACCATGCATTCTGATACTTCTACATATTAGTACATATTATACATATTAGTGGTAAGTGATAGAACTATACTCCAGGGCTGTGGAGACAGTAGGCCAAACCACTGACTCCAACTACTTTATTTTTCCACAAGCAAACTCTGTATCCAACTCCCGACTTAAGAAATGACGGTCATGGTCAGTCAAAAGCTCTAATTTTGTTTGATTTAAAAAAAAAAAAAAAAAAAAAACACGCTAGTGATTGAACTCCTATGAAAGTAAATTGGCGACAAACTATACATCTAATAATACCAATAACTGTATAAAATGTAATTAAAATAATTTTAATTTTGAAGATTATCTTACCAATACACCAACTTCACTGCCCTGCTATATTCATGTCATTAGCACCCATGCCTCTTTTGATGAACCCTATAATCGTATTTGCCTTGACTGAAGCTGCCTGAGACCAAATGCTACTGTCATGATTCTGGTCAACTAAAATTTGTCAATCCTTTTTCATGTCAATTTTACCCAGCGTTTTCCCATTCAGTATGTACTAGTGACATGTATTCTTCCTTCTCACGTGAATAACCTTACATTTATTAGTATTAAACCACATTTGCCACTAATCTTTCCAAAGTTACCCCAATCCATCACTAAGGCCGGCTGCAGATGACCATGTGCTGGTGGCTGGCAGTGAATTAAAGGCACTGGCGGCGCATGCGGATATGTAATTCACGGTCATGTGTACGGGCCCAAAGAAATGAGTGGGTCAGTGTGCTATCCCGTGAAATACACAGACAGCACACTGATCACGGCCACAGTCGTCTGCAAGGGGCCTAAAAATTACGCTTGTCGTTACAGTTTAGCATCATCCTCCTGGGAGTAATGGTGGAGGAGGATGAAAAAAAGGCTTATTCTCTACTGTTTTTACATAGGAAAATGAAACAAGTGGGGGCACGACTAGAGATAAGCAGTTGACTTTTAATGTAAAATTTACCTTAACTCAGGAAAAAGTGCAGAGGAGTCTTAAAAATATTGTAATAAGTAGACAAATCACCAGGTCCTGATGGTATTCACCCCTGAGTGCTGAAGGAATTAAATACAGTAATATATATAGTCCATTGTGTCTAATATTTCAGGACTCTCTAGAAACAGGGTACAGCATATCCCACAAGAATGGCTAATCGCAAATGTTTTGCTAATATACAAAAAGGGGTCAAAAAGTGATCCCAGAAACTATAGGCTGGTAAGTCTAACCTTATTGGTGGGTAAAATATTTGAAGCATTTAAGAGATGCTATGTTGGAGTATCTCAATGAAAATACACTTACGACACCCAGTCAGCATGGGATTATGAGGAATCGGTCGAGCCAGACTAATCTGATCTTCTTACATGAAGAAGTCAGTTCTGGACTGGAAATGGTTAATATGATGGACGTGGTGTATCTGGACTTTTCAAAGGCTTTTGATACTGTACCACATAAAAGATTGGTACACAAAATTAAAATGTTGGGACTGGAGAAACCATATGCATTTGGGTTCACAACTGGCTCACTGATAGGAAACAGAAGGTGCTTATTAATGGTAAATATTCAGACTGGGGTGCCACAGGGGTCAGTATTGGATCCTCTCCTGTTTAATATGTTTATTAATGACCTGGTAGAGGGTTTACAGAGCAGGGTGTCCATATTTGCAGATGATACTAAACTCTGTAGAGTAACCAAAAATTAGAAGGATAGTAGAATATTATAGGGGGATCTAAGGAAACTGGAAGCATGGGCCGAGACTTAGTAAATTAAGTTTAATGTAGACAAATGTAGGCTTATGCATTTTGGTAGAAAAAAATAAAATGTATGGTTTTGTACTTAATAGCAAATTACTGGCTAAAACTGCTGCTGAAAAAGACTTTTGGTGGACAGTAAGCTTACCTTTAGTGACCAAGCCAAGCAGCCAAGGCAAATAAAATTATGGGATACACCAAAAGAGGCATAAACACTCAAGAATCTGACAAGAATATAGTTATGTCTCTATACAAATCACTAGTATGGCGACAAACTATTGTGCACAATTTTGGGCCGCAATATAGAAGGATATAACTGAACTACAGAGAGTGAAGAAGGGCGATCAAGACAATTACGGGGGGAAAAAAAAAAAAAATAATCGATGGATTGGAGTACAGAGGCAAATTAACAAATTTGGGGTTTTTCAGATTAGAAAATGAGACGGCTATGGGGAGACCTAATAAAGTACGAATACACGGAAGGACAGTACAAAGACCTTTCTAGTGATCTTTTTACGCGACAGTGACATCCTCTATTGCCTAGAGGAGAGAACATTTCACCAGCAAAACAGACAGGGATTCTTTACTGTAAGAGCAGTGAGGATATGGAACTCACTGCCACAAGATATGGTGATTGTGGAGTCATTGTGCAAGTTCAAAAAGGTCCTGAAAGACTTTCTTGAAATGAAAAGTATCACAGGTTTTAGATTTTGAATAAGACAAGTTGATCCAGGGTTTTATACTAATTGCCAGAGTTGGATAGGAAATATTTTCCCCTGATCCTCTGGATAAACACTTTAGGGTTTTAGGTTGGACTTGATGGAACTGTGTCTTCACCCAACCTCATCAACTATTTTACTATCTGCAAAAATTATTTACAGTGCAGTTATTATATTGGGTCAGTAATACATATATTAGCACTCTGTTCGCTATCACTGAACCAGGTATTTCTCCACTTACACATTTTTCCCCAGAGTCCATGCATTCATATTTTACCGTATGTACTATCCTTTTAGAGAGCACAGTAGAAAATGTTCTTGAAAATTCACCCACAGCATAGGTTAAAGCAGAAGTACCTGTCGTTTTATCTGATATTTCAGGATAAGCTGTTGTGTGCACATGAGGACAACACTATTTCTGGTTATTTTTATGACTTCTAGTTTTAGCAGTTTTCCCCTTTGTAGGTTCTATCTAGAGTTTGTATTCCTCACTGATCATGTGGGTGGAGACTATCTGCACACAGTAAGTAAAATAGAGTCTGCTCGATACATCTCTCTCTTACTCAGAAACACGCAAGGCATATATAGATAAGTAATTATCTCATAGGCATAAATACAGATGTAATGACCTGCACTGATGTGAATAAAGCAATAAGATTGTGACAGAGGGGCATTTCTCTCTGATAGGATATACAGTATTAGGGCTGGTTCACATCTGCATTCGGGTTTCTGTTCAGGGAATCCGCTTGGGGACCCCACCGAACGGAAACTTATACGCATAAAAAGCGGTTTACCTGGGAAACCACATGGACCCCATAGACTATAATAGGGTCGTGTGGTTTCCGCACGAAGCAAGCGGAGAGGAAAGTGCTGCAAGCACTTCGTGTGGACTCCCCGAACGCAGATGTGAACCGGGCCTTACAAACTTTCTTATATGCGCCTGTACTATTCATTTATGCCAAGTTTGTGGAAACAAATTTTTCAAATTATTGAAAAAAAATAAAAGCATCCAAAGAAAACTGGATAATTGGTACTGCTGAATTCCAAATCTACCTAAAATAAATGCCTCCTAAATCATCCCCCAGAATTCCAGATTCGCCTTTAATCGTCTCAGAAAATCTGGGTAACATAGACCAAATTGCTCCATAATCATGCCATAGTACACCAAAGTTGCCTTTCAGGGCCCTGGGAAAGATGGGTAACATAGTATGTGGAGACATAATATAAGCTAATAAAAACTAAAATTACCTATATAAATCTCCCTCTCTGCTCCATAACCATGCTAAAGCTTTTTGCAAAGTCAGGATGACTTGCACAATATAAGGTTATGGAATTTTCTCGTTATTTCTGTTACTAATATTTGCTCTCCATATTTTTTAAAAGAGAAAATATTTTCCTGAAAAGGTGTGAAAAGTAAAGGAATCTTTCTGTGCTTGCAAAATTTCAGCAAAACTGCTTGGCTATCAGGTCTGTGGAGTCAGTAGGTTCTACCACAACCTGACTCCAATTCCTTCATAAATGGCTGACAGCCTTGGTTAAACATAGAAGGGGGAATCTCTCTCCTTATGGAGAGCACCAGTGAAGGTGTGTAGAGTTTTGAGTTGCCTTTTTGCCCTCTACTAAGCATCTACATATCACAAGGCATTATGGAAAGGCCCATAATGCCTTGTGATATGTAGATGCTTAGTAGAGGGCAAAAAGGCAACTCAAAACTCTACACACCTTCACTGGTGCTCTCCATAAGGAGAGAGATTCCCCCTTCTGAGCCACTCATTGCCTCCCACTAAGCCAGCCAGTTTAGCTCTACTCTGCACTGATGAGGGACAAAATTCCCAAACAGTGCTGTATGCCGATGAGCAACTGGCTTGGCTAACATTCTCTTTGCTTTCTCAAGACTCAGTGGGTCAAGCAAATTGAGGATGTGTTACCATTATCCAATCATTGTAGCAATAGTAATCCTCTAAAAAGAAGAGGCCCAGGTGCTGGAAAACCAGATTGGGGAGACGGTTGTTAATTTACCTTATTTACTCCAATGATTTTATAAAGCTGGACCAGGGAGTTCTGGGCTGGCTTTGACCCTGGGTCACGTAATACAAACCAGTCATGATCCAATGGGTGGCTCTGCCTCCTCTCCCGGTTTCACAGTTACTGTAGTAATGTCAGCCCACATAACACAGGTAACTACCTGTGCAAACAGGATAGGAGGAAGAGCAACCTGTGGGACATGGGCTGGTTTTGATCATGTGACCTAGGGTCTAAACCAGCCCAGTACCCTTAGGTCCAGCTTCCTAAAATCACAGAAGTAAGGTAAATGAAGCTCTTGTTGGCCCTGCTTGATTTTTTCCTGCATAGTCAGCTACTGACAGTAACCCAAGAAGAAAGTCAAACAGGAGACAAAAGCAGCACATTGTTTTATCTATCACAGAAGTGACTTATGTCATGACAGGAAGACCAACTCAGGCTCCGGTCACACCTGCATTCGGAGATTCCGTCCCCCATTCTGCTTGAAAAACGCGTTCAGGCGAAAATCCCACAAAACCCATTATAGTCTATGAGGTTCGAAGGTAACCGCATTTTTTAAGTGGATTGGGTTTATTTTTTCAGGTCCTCAAGCGGATGCCCTGGCACCCTCACCTTTTTACAGGCCCAGGAATATGTAAACATTTGTCACTGGTAGAGGGGACATGGCAGGTCACCTGCTACCTAGCTCTGTCAATGCTCCAGACATCAATAGTGGAGAAAGACAGTGATAACGTCATGGTTTATTTCTCAGCAAAACATCAGCAATGACATGATTCAGAATCCAAATATACAATGTTGAGCTGCAAACTATGTTGTCAGCAAGTTGCGACATTCCGTGACGAGAATCGCTTCCGTCATTCAGCAGGATGGTTTGCTCGCAGGTTAAATAGTCACTGGATTTTTTTTTCCCGCCTTCCCGATTTCGGTCGAAACATATGAGAGCCAAAGAGTTTAGTGCATTGGAGAAGACGGCGTCGTACATGGAGCCGCACACACACTGTCAATCACCCGCCCACCGAGCACTCCTGCCCCAGGCTAATAACACATTCCACCATATGGACAGACGAGGAACTCACCCGGCTCATGACAAAGCAACACACAAACTAACGCTTAACGGAGACCAGCAAAGGAATCACTTACCGTCCCTAGAGGTCCCCATGAGCTGGTCGAGCAGGGCGCGCATTTGGGCCTGCGCCGACATTTTGAGGAGAAATAGTTTCAAGGCGTGAGAAAACGCTCTCTACTCGGAGTAACCCTTTCTCTGCTCTCCTGTCCTCCAGTGTAAGGCCCCAGGCAACTGTCAGGTGACCTCACCGCTCCGCTCCTCACACAGCAACCGGTGCAGTTTACAAGACGGAGAGCGCAGACGGGAAAAACGATCGCGATACGAAGCGCTTGGTGTACGAGAATTCGTCGGCCGCTCTGATTGGCTAAGCTTTCGCTCTGCTTCCTGTGTGTGACAGCTGATTGGCCGGTGACGGTACTGACGGTTCTGTCTTGGCCGCTAGCCTGGTCGTTCTTACAGCGTACTTGGAGTGACGTGTTACAGTAAACAAGCTCCGTCTGTATTTTGTCCTGTAGCTACAGATTGTGGTCGAAGTAATAACACCAATAAACTCGCCATCTTCCAGCAGCTGTCATTTTCATGTAGACTAGTCTCTGGTAACCCGTGGTGTGTGCACCCCAAAGAGTACTCACTAAGGGGACAGTGCTAGTCAGTGAGGTTTAGAAGAACAGGTGTTGTGATAAGTGGAGTACTTCACATTTTACCCATGCCAAACATCCACAAAAAAAACCAGACATATCAGTCCATTATTAACTGCTGCCAAAACAGATAGTCATCTGAGTGACGGCCAATAAAAACAGACATATTTGTGAAATTTATCAACCCATTTACATCATTTTTCTGGCAAAGATGCGTGTTAATGTGGCATATCTTTATCCAGTGGCCTTTTCTTGCACCAAAGATGTGCCACATTCCCTGGTCTGCACCTCTGTTGCCACCTTTTGCAAAAGTAGACAGGACAGGATGGGGACTACAGTTCCTGCCTGGCATAGATTTCCATTCCAGCCAGAGCCACTTGATAATTCAGAGGCACCTTGTGCCAGTCAAGACCTTTTCTTAACCACTTCAGTCCCGGGTCAATTTCTGGTTCAGGGCCAGACACATTTTTGGTTTTTTTGTATGTGCGGTTTTGAGGGCTGTAACATTTTTATCATTTGGGTTATTCAACTAATTTCTGCGTAATTTTTCGGTGACACATAGAGCTTTATTTTTATGTTGCTTTTATTTTTGCATGTTTTTTAAAAAAAAAATTTTATATCTGGGAAAATATAAACAAAAGAGAAGGGAAAACGTGTCCATTTTTCACTTTTTTTTTTTTCATTTAATAGCACATAGTGCTACAAAAAAACTTTTTAAGGCTGAGGTCCCACATTGCGGAAACGCAGCTTTTTTTGTTTAAGTTTTTGTTGCGGTTTTTTGAGCCAAAGCCAGAAGTGTATTGAGCAGAAGGTAGAAGTATAAGAAGTTTCCTATATATTTCTCATTACTTTTGTAGCCATTCTTGGCTTTGGCTCAAAAAAAGCAGCAAAATCTGCAACAAAAAAAGCTGTGTTTCCACAACGTGGGGCCTTAGCCCAAAATAGTTTTTCCTCTTCATTACGGTAATTTTTATTTTGTATGGTGTTGTCGTGGGTGGGTGCTAGAACCTGTAATAATAGACCTTTGAGGACATCTGATCACAATTTTTTTTTTTTTTGTGGGGAAGGCTGATTTCCCCTGTAATTGGTGCTGGTATATTTAGCCCCACTTGCAGGAGGAATACAGCCTCCTCCATGTTACTTGCACAATACTATAGAGCTGATCTGGGTTTAGTTTAAGGTTCATTTTTTATTTTATCCCAGACAACCCTTTTAAGATTGTTGTACAAAATGCCAGTCTACATGGTTGTTACAACAGACAAATGTAGGACATGCCAGATTTTTGACAGACCATTTTCAAGGTCCGTTAAAAGAATGGACATGTCAACACACTTGGAGAGTTTCATTTTTTTTTTTTTTTTTTACTTAAGTTTTTATTTGAAGTTTTTCAAATACAGAGGCAAATGCAGTTCTGAGAGTAATGGCAGGTACAAACCTAGGGGTGTGTGATGGGGTGCTTTTGCAAGGTGGCTGTGCTTTCCCTATAGAAAATATAGTTTGCAGATCATAGATTCCTGCAAATTCTGTTTCTCTATGTAAGATGGGGAAACAGCCCTCATATTATGAATGTACCTGTTTCTGTAAATAAGTTTATTTTTTTTTTTTATAAACTGACCATTTGTTTGTTTGACCACAAGAGGCCACTGTTACCTCAGAAATGGGAAGGACTGTAATTCTGTAATTCCCTGGAGTAGTGACGTGGAGGACCCTGTTCTGCAGAGGAGGATCAAGAAGGAGCAGAGTGTGTGTGGCAGCCATCTTATGAGTGTGCTTTTGAGCTTTTAGAAGAAGCACTGAAGTGTGAGGAAAAAGATTCTTAAGGGATCAGATATATAACAAGGGGGTGCTGAAGCAGAGACTGTTCCAGGGTTTGTTCAGACAGCATCCTAAGTTGAAGATTGCTATCAAGGACCCAGCTAAGAAGTGGTCCTGTCAGTGAGATCACATGTTTTCTGGATGAGCCCCGCTTCCAGCTCTTCAACATCAAGGCTAAAAAGGTACCCAACAAAGTTGGATCAGTAAGAGAAGTAATCGTGCATGCACCACATTACAATGTTTTGCTTGGGACTGAGTAAGGGCCTGTAGTTAGAAAAGTTAGGCATAGTCATCTTCACAGGCCACACTACTGGTGAATTATCTACCTATTCGGTAGTAAGGACTAAGACTCAGAGAATTCTATAGACTTGTAACTCCCAGAGAGGAGCTTCTGAGGAAGTCTAGAAGCGACATTTTATACATTGCCACATTTCTTTGGCTTGCAAGCTGACCTACTATTATATTTACTTGGTTGTACTTTGTTTGTGGGGAATAGGGGTATTTTGATAAGTTTGTAAGCTCTTGTGTTTTACCGCTGATGTCCCTATCACACTCACTGAATTGTTCCTGTGACTAGGGTGATAAAAAGGTAACAAGTGGCTGGTTAGTAGTAGCCTGCAGATAGGTTAAAGCTTGGAGTGTATTGGAGATGCACATGAGAGGGCACCACGCTGTACAACACCAGGGCCTCAGCTTACTGGCTGAGTGTATGTAAATAGTTGGGAGTGTTTTTTTGGTAAAGAGGTGTTTCTACACAAAGTAAAATCTTGTTTTTTACTAAATTGATTTGGAGACGCTTCCTTTGTTCATGACTTCGCTGTATCCTGGGGAGCCCACCTCAGTATACGGCTTACATCTACAGGAGGTAGCCACCTAGCAGCAGCTTATGGATAGAGTGGCACACACCTGGCAGTAGTCTTATGGAGACTTGGAGACACAGTACTCAGTTACACCACTACTGACCAATATCTGTATTTTTCAATATGTGCTTCAAGGACTACTGAATGAATAAGTTCAATGCTAGACCGTTATCACATCTCAACTGGCAAAAAAAAAATGACGTGTTTTTTGACACGGTTATTGCAAAAAATGCATCACAAAAACACTAAATGAAGTGAAAAAAAAAAGTTTCCTAATTCCTGAAGCAGATTTTTTCAGCCTGCATAAAACGCAGTGTGAACATACCCTTAGATATCCACCTCTTATTTTTTTTTTTTGTTGCTTTGTATTGTTAGTATTATAATAAATATATATTATGTTTTATACAGGTTGTTCTGTGTGATATTCTTTTTGAGGTAATAAGATTGTTGTGCACACAGAACCACGTGCTATTCATTCCTCATCTTATATGTATTGTGAAGACCTGCAGGGTCTATCTCGCCAGCTGCGGTCTCATATTATCAGCGTTGCAGGGTCTGTCTCTCCATCTGCGGTCTCATATTATCAGCGTTGCAGGGTCTGACTCGCCAGCTGCGGTCTCATATTATCAGCGTTGCAGGGTCTGTCTCGCCAGCTGCGGACTCATATTATCAGCGTTGCAGGGTCTATCTCGCCAGCTGCGGTCTCATATTATCAGCGTTGCAGGGTCTGTCTCTCCATCTGCGGTCTCATATTATCAGCGTTGCAGGGTCTGACTCGCCAGCTGCGGTCTCATATTATCAGCGTTGCAGGGTCTGTCTCGCCAGCTGCGGACTCATATTATCAGCGTTGCAGGGTCTATCTCGCCAGCTGCGGTCTCATATTATCAGCGTTGCAGGGTCTGTCTCTCCATCTGCGGTCTCATATTATCAGCGTTGCAGGGTCTGACTCGCCAGCTGCGGTCTCATATTATCAGCGTTGCAGGGTCTGTCTCGCCAGCTGCGGACTCATATTATCAGCGTTGCAGGGTCTATCTCGCCAGCTGCGGTCTCATATTATCAGCGTTGCAGGGTCTGTCTCTCCATCTGCGGTCTCATATTATCAGCGTTGCAGGGTCTGACTCGCCAGCTGCGGTCTCATATTATCAGCGTTGCAGGGTCTGTCTCGCCAGCTGCGGACTCATATTATCAGCGTTGCAGGGTCTGTCTCGCCAGCTGTGGTCTCATATTATCAGCGTTGCAGGGTCTGTCTTGCCAGCTGCGGTCTCATATTATCAGCGTTGCAGGGTCTGTCTCACCAGCTGCGGTCTCATATTATCAGCGTTGCAGGGTCTGTCTCGCCAGCTGCAGTCTCATATTATCAGCGTTGCAGGGTCTGACTCGCCAGCGCGGTCTCATATTATCAGCGTTGCAGGGTCTGTCTCGCCAGCTGCGGTCTCATTATCAGCATTGCAGGGTCTGTCTCGCCAGCTGCTGTCTCATATTATCAGCGTTGCAGGGTCTGTCTCGCCAGCTGCAGCCTCATATTATCAGCGTTGCAGGGTCTGTCTCGCCAGCTGCAGTCTCCTATTGTCACCTCTGTCTACAGTCATATGTTATTAGTGGATGCTAGTTTTGAGAGAAGTGGGCACCATACTAGCTAAGCCCACTGCAGTCATGTAAACATCCATTTATTTTATTCTCAGATGATTTTGTGCATTTGGGAACCTGTAGTTCAAATCTAGGTTGGGAAAATCAGAGACAACAATAAATTACCTCCAGAAAATTGAAATGTCCAGAACTCCTGTGCTCTGACCAGAGAAGTCTCCACAATGAGCCCCATGATGGTAGTCTTTCTCTGAGGGTTGTCTGAGATCTTATGACGGTGGTCAGTCATGCCACATACTTCTCCTGGTCCTCTCCTCACAGGCTGAGCTTGAAAGATTCTTCCAAACAGCAAGGCTCTTTCCAGGCACTCTGCTTATTTTCTGTAAGTAATGTCTTCCATTCATGAGGAAGAATGTTAAGAGTACATACTTCCTCATCCTTGCCACAGAAAACAGTGGTGCAAAACACTTTCTGTCTCCATAGAAAGAAAAAAACAGCTCCTTATTCTCCTTTGCTGATAGTATGAACCCAAGAGGGATTCACATGAGGGATGTCACCTCTTTCTACCTGATGAAAAAACAGAAGAGAATCTTACTGTTTGTCCGGTGACTTCCACACAGAATCTGACTGAGATACCCTGCATGCATGTTCCACTATCACTGTCTGAAAAAATTCAGAGAAGTCCTGCCTCGGTGCTTCATATGAAGGAAAGCTTCACCCACATGCATTCAACTACTTTGCAGAGAGAATTTAGGAGGTAACATCTGTACCTATAAGCTGTTGGTTGCTTAGTAGTAATCACTAATGAGCACTCCCTTGGATCCAACAAACTGAAGTTAATATGGCTACATGGCTATATAGAAAAGAGACTTGGTTGGATGTAAGGAGTGCTCATCTGTCCAGAACCCCGAAAGGTGACTTTCTAAGGTTAAGGAGAAACTACTCTGGCCTTCAAGTTTTTAAAAAGCTAGCCCAAGAATTGAATTTGAAATGACAAAAAATAGGGCAATAAATTGGCATGTAACTGTGCTCTTCAAACAGATGGGACCGCATTACTGCAGCATCAGAGAAAAGTACCCACAGATGATAAAGTCAGATTTATTACAACACTTCATTCCCAATGGAATAATATGCAGTATATTCTCAATCGACATTGGGATATACTATCACAAGATCCAGATTTTAAAAGACATCTGGATCCTCATGTTAAAGCTGGGAATAGAAAGGCAAACACCAAAGGTAGTTCATCTGCTTTGTAGTCATTTTAGGCGTTCTCCTCTTTCCAAAACTTCCCTGGATTTTATCCATGTGGAATTTGGATTGCATGTCAAGTATTATGCAAGTGCAATTTACAGATTAATCGGGACAGTATTACAAAATCCGTGATCACATAATGTACACCAGAGGGCATTATTTATGTCCTTCATTGCATTTGTAATTTATACTATTGTAAGGGAATTGCCAGTTGAGCAATTCTCCAGTGCTGCTGCAAAAATCTGAGAGGAAGGGAATACAGAGACAGTGAGCCCTAAAGTTGACCCAGACCCTGTCCCTACCTACTTGTCTCACTGTCCTAATGACAGGAACAACTTGGAGCCGGTCCCTACTCTGAATAAGTGACAACACAGAACGCAGACAGGACACACAAACAACAAAGGGAGGTCAGCTAGCCAAGGGGTCAGTAACAATCGAGCAATGCAGTACAGAATCAAAATCCAAGAGAATAGTCAAAGGAAAGCCAGTGGTCAGAAAATCAGAAGAGCAGGGAACAAGGAGTATAGCCAGTAAGCGAAATGCAATAGCAGGCGCCAATGGGAAAGTGAGCAAACAATAAATAGGGAGAAAGAACCCGCCCCAGACTTGATAGGAGGACAGGCTGTCAATCACAAAGGCAGGACTAAAGTTAACTCTTAGTGGAGCAGTGGGAGAGCAAGGTGAAGGAGAAGGGCGTGGTGGAAAATCAATTAAGGAGGTGAGGGAATAGGACAGTGTTCAGACAATACAAGCAAAACCCAAAGGAAAGAATTACAACCGGGCACGCCTCCTGCGCCGCAGCGTGCGCCCGGAGGACGGCGCCAAAGCCCGGACAGGCAAGGACATTACAACTATGCTGGCAAAACACATCGTTAACTAAAAATCAGAATTCAAGAACACATTCTGAGCATAAAGAATTTTGCTCAATTGAAAGCTAATGCTGAAAAATCTAAAAAAAAATCTCCAACTTCCACCAGTGGCGAGGCATTTTAAAGAGTACAACTTAAATTATAAAGAATTGAAAGGTTTTGGCATTCATCATTTGAAGACTGATATCAGAAGCGGTAACCTCGATATCCAACTATTACAGGAAGAAAGTCATTGGATTTATACACTAAATACAATTAAACTGTATGGTCTTCAATGACGCTTATAGCTTTGGCTGCTTTTTATAAATCATAACTCCCTTTTAGAGAATAGCTATTTCAATAGATCACCTGATATACATCCTTTTTGCTCTTCACCACGGGATTATTATTGCCTAAAAGTGAAAATGCTGAATAATTGCTGTCTAAATTGAGAATGTAAACATAAACCGCTATTTTGTAACCACTTCCTATTACCAGAAATCTGTCATTGATCTGCTAGGATAATGCTAGGTTCACACCTGTGCTTGGGTTTCCGTTCGGGGGGTATGCTTGGGGACTCTCCGAACGGAAACCTAATCCGCTTTAAAAAGTGGTTACCCTCGGAAACCCGCAGACCCCATAGACTATAAAATTCGAAGAGAGAAGTCCTGCTTGCAGGAGTTTTCTCTCCGTATTTTTAAAGCGGAATGGGAAACAGAATCCCTGAGCTGAGACCAAGCGCTAGTGTGAACCTAGCAACACTCAGAAGTCAATCATTCTGAGATTATTAAAAGGCTCCTGATGTCCTGGATCCCTGCCCCCAGAAGAAGCTGGCCATCTCATACTGGCGAAACGCGCATAGGTTTAGGGATAGAATGACTCTGGTATAGATTAGCTCCACTATTGTATATACAGTACTGGCCAAAAGTATTGGCACCCCTGCAATTCTGTCAGATAATACTCAATTTCTTCCAGAAAATGATTGCAATCACAAATGCTTTGGTAATAATATCTTCATTTAATTTGTCTTCAATGGAAAACCACAAAAAGAATTGTCAAAAAGCCAAATTGGATATAATTCCACACCAAAGGCCCTTGAAAAAGGAGTTACAACTATTTTTTTTGCAATTGGCAACTCCACTGTAATTCCCATATACTGGATTTGCTACATTTCCCACATTATGTATATAAACAATCCTTTTAGTGTTTGACCAAGAACAACTCTATTTTTTCATGAACACAAAGAATTAAACAAACAAGAACCAAGAAACTTGACCACAATCTCCACGTATGTTATGCATCATCAATCAGTTTCTCTCCTTTCACCTCTTCATTATTCCTTTTCTCCGAGTCTTCCTCTTCATCTGTGTATAAATCATTCTGGCCATAGGCTAGCGTAGTATGGGCCAGGTCTACATCAATTGGGAAAATGTCTGCCTCCTTCAGAACTTTATAGCACTGGTCATCATATTTAGACATTGCCGAAACAAAACGCTGTAGCTGGAACACTATATCTTGAACTAAAAAGAAGAAGTAGTATAAGAAAACATTTTACATTTTATAGAAGATTACATGAACTGAAATCTCCCTGGCCAACGTATGCGCAAGTGTTTCCCTGCTGAGGGCGACTGCATCATCAGTGACACTGCCCACATGGTGCATTAAGATGCACTGCAATTCCACTGGAGACAATCACCATGGAGGAGCAGGTGTTGGGCAGGGTCTCCTTATGAGAGCTGGAGCGCTTGTAAATTCTGCAATGCTAACCGACTGCAACCTGAAAGTTATGTTTGCACAGTGGGAGTCGGTCAGTATTAAATTAGTTATAAACCTTATCACACTACCTGGTGATTCTACAGTGTCCCAATATGCCTCAGTTATTCAACTTTGGAGCTCCAATTTTATGTAAATAATTACTTTATTCATATGAAATGTGAATGAAATGTCATATCAAATGATGGAAAAACTGCATTGCCTAGGGATCTAGAACTGAGGCAAAAGCTCAAGCAAGCTAAGACACACCCCCCCAAAGAACTTTTCCCCTAATTTGCTTCAAAGCTAAATAACTGAGGAATATTTAGAAAATGTAGAATCACCCCTAGAAGGTCCTGTGATTAGGTTTATAATGAATTTACTGCCGACAGACTCCATTTAAAATCAGCTGTATGTCATGGACTGTACAGTGTCCAGAAACCCGAACTTACAGTATCATAGTTATCTGATGATACTCCACCACCAAAGACCAGGGGGAGGTACCCCGGCCAAAGAACGTAGGCAAACAGGCGAGCGGCAGGCCTAGAATAGAATGTTAAGTGACAACACAAACTAGTTCTAAGGTGTCTCCTGATTTTTTGCAGGACTCAACTACTGATCCCCAGGAATGTGCTAAACGCACAGGGCTGGGGGAGGATTGGAAAGATCAATTAGCTGGCAGCCTGGTAGTGAAGTGTTTACAAAGCGAGTTAGTAAACAATGAATATGTTGATGTGTGTAGGAGGAGGGGCGGGATTCTGCTATCAGCTTACAGACAGCAGAATGAGGCACAGCAATTGTTAGCCCACCAGTCTCAGGAAACTATGAATAGATGTCAAAAGCAGATTTTAGCTGATAAAGTTATTCAATATAACAATGTAGCTGAGCGAGCAGCAGTTAGGGTTGCTCAATATAAATATCAGAAGAAGAGAGGGAAAATTAATAAGAAACGGGTCGCCCTGGCAGTCTCATGTGCAGGGTTTAATTGGGACCTGTCACAGATTGATGCCTCGGTGTTCTCCTCCACTGATGAGAACACCCCAGGTGACTTTGAGGGGGATAATGATTGGGAAAATTCCTTTGACCCAATCATAGATCCTCCCAGAGTGAATGCTAAACCCATTATTAGACGGGAGCAGACAGCTCGCCCAAATCATGCACCAAGCACCAAACTGATATTCAATGATTTTTCCACTCAGGAAATTGGGGATATCCTAATCAGATATTCTCAAAAACCTGGAGAAAAATTGATAGCCTCATTTGTTCGCATTGTTAATGAAGGGATATCTACCATTCGAGTAGATAATGTGGATGTGATGAAATTCATATCCATAACTACTGTGATGATGACTCTGTTGATTAACCAAGTAGGGCATCCCTGTGATGAGGTAGTTCAGGCTATCAGAGAGTTAGGAGATTTTGGGGAGTGGTGTAAAGAGATTACAGCAGCTGTAAAGAAAGAGACCCCTAATGACAGGAAGAAAGAAAAAAGACAGGAGATCAAAGCAAAGATGGGAGGGGGTCCCAAATTGAGATGTTTAGAGCTTTGCTGAAAGCTGGAGTGCCTGCCAAAGATATTGACGGGGTTCCAACTTCTGAATTATGGAAAATGTATAAGGAAAAAATAGGAAAGAATGTGTTTAAAGCTAGTACTCAGGAATCACACAAGAGACAGCATAATCAGGACACAGCTCCTCCCTCTGCAGAATTCACAGGTTTATTCAAAGAGGTGAAGGCATTGTTATTAGAACACAAAGCACAGGAGAGAGGGGGGATGTTCCAGGGAGATTCTTCCTGGGAACAATA
This sequence comes from Leptodactylus fallax, assembly GCA_947044405.1. Lineage (NCBI taxonomy): Eukaryota > Metazoa > Chordata > Amphibia > Anura > Leptodactylidae > Leptodactylus > Leptodactylus fallax. Next base: position 1,696,647 of record CAMRHE010000394.1, read on the forward strand.
TGATTAACAGATTAGCCAAGCCCATTGTGTAGTTGCCCGACCCCATGTAAATTTGAGGATTGATTGGAAACAGGAAAATGAACAAAATGTAATTGCATTAGTAGATACGGGGGCGGAGGCTACACTCATTTATGGGAACCCAAATAAGCAAATTTGGCTAACAATAGGAGACCTTTCTGTTAGGCAGTACAGTGTAATTGTAGTTCCATTGCCTGAAGACATTTTGAAGAGAATGCAGTTACACTTGCCTGAAAGTAAGTATTCTTTTGGAGTAAAATCTGTGCAAATTAATCCTGTTTTGATAGGGAAATTGAAAATGAAACCTGTTAAGATTCCCAGAGCCACAAAAACACTGATTCATAGTCTGTGGCAAATGGGTTGGTAAACTGGATGCCCACCTGGCATTCTCATGATTGGAAAATAGGGACCAAAGAAATATAGGGAATATGTCATAAAATGAATGTAACTGTTTTTCATGTGGATGCTCATACTAATAGCAATTCTCTTGACAGACTTTACAACAGCATAGCTGATGAACAATCAAAGATTGCCAAAAAGCCACCTTCCAGTGGGAACAGACCAGAGGTGTTCCCCTCAGGTTAGAGGTTATAAAAAAACAATAATATAACAGTGTCCTGTGTGTCAACATTCACACACAGGGTAGTGCCCAGGGTGGTAAAGAGATATATTTCGCTAGGCACATTGCCTGGACAGATTTGGCAGATAGATTTCATCAAACCATTAACTGAGTCCCAAGGATGTAAATCTGCCTGCTAGAAAATATAGTGCTGTATTATGGCATACCTTTGCAAATGCAATCAGATAATGGTAGCCATTTTAAAAAACAATAGAGTGCAGCAATTTGCCCAGGAGCACAATGAGGAGTAGATCTTTCATGTCCCCTATTGCCCCTGGGCTGTAAGCTTAATTGAGCGGATGAATGGAATGTTAAAACAATAGTTGCCAAAGCTAACTGATGAGGTAATTAATCCTGATTACCAAGGTGAAATTAAAGTGATTTTACACAATGCTCGAGCAGCAGCATTGGAAATACAGGAGGGAGAAAAACTAGCACAATTGTTAGTCTTGTTATATTTATTAATCACATTAGCTAAAGGAGAGGCTCCTACACAGCTGACTGTACAAGGCCCTGATGGTTTTTGGACACTCAGATGGAGCCAAGGTGTGGGTGAAACCGCCACAAGGTCCTCCCACACCAGCTGAAGTGATTGCAAAGGGTACTGACAATGTGCTAGTTACTATGACTCCTGGTACAACTTGATATCAGTACACTCCAGCCAATAATGTGTATTTACGTGAGTAATTTGTGTTCCCCTCAGGTTTGGATTTTGTTAGCCCTCAGTGGATGCCTTCTGGTAGCATGGATTTGGCACGAGCATTATCAAGATCACCACGGGTCAGAGGACAATCCAAATCGGGGAGTGAGGGAGTTGGAGAGACAAATATGGAAAACAAAAGAAAATATGTGGCTGTACCTAGCTCGAGTACTGAATATGACAGAATTTTGCCTGAATAATGCATATTCCAGTAATGTCCTGGAAACTTGTTTGGTCGCTGTACCAACTCCTGTTGCAGTATGGACTAAACTGTTACGAATTCAGTTAAACGATACTGATTTACAGGAAGCCGATCTACATTTCCATGCAGATTGGATAAGTCCTTATTATGCTTGTATGAACTGCCCCACTTATACAGATCTAGAGGAAAATATGATCAAAATATCAACTGGGGCAGTAACAGAAGCAGAATTATACTTTGAATTTACATGTAAAAAAACGTATATTCCTGCTTGTAATGAAAAATTTCAGCACACACACGCACAAACAAATGTACAAGCCGATGAACTAACAGGTGTACCAACCAAACAGCAGGTGAAGGTACAGGCAAAGTTGCCAAAAATCTGTGACAGAACTGACAGTAATTGTCAAGTTCTAAGAGAGGGGCGGCGAATGCGATGGAACAGAATAATGACTGTCCCGTCATTGGATTTACATGTACCTTTACCACCAGGTTGGGTTTTAGCTTGTGGTAACACTAGCTACACTTATATACCTGCCAACGTGACTGGAGGCCTATGTGCTTTGTCCATATTGACATTAACTATGATTCCTAAACCATCTGAGCATGATTTACGTAAATCATCTGAACATACATTGCAAAAAAGGAGTACTATCCTACTTCCTGAGGATTGTGATTATGATGTAACACTCTTGTCACAGGCAGAATATATAAGTATGGCTGTATCACTGGTAGGAATACCAGGTTTAGCAGTATATAATCATAAAACTATATCACATATGGCTTGTTTTATGGTAAAGAATATGAATATTACTAGTGTCATTATAAAGGATGTTTTGTTAGATTTACAATCACATAAGAGAGCAATATTACAGAATAGAGCTGCTATAGATTACTTATTACTTAAACATGGTTATGGATGCAACAGTTTTGCAGGAATGTGTTGCTTCAATTTGTCTGATCATTCAGAAGATGTTCATGACAGGTTACAGCAACTGCAGGAAATGATTACTCACATTAAACAAGATGTAAATCAAGGGTGGTGGGATTGGCTATTAGCCTTCCTACCCGATTTCGGATATCTTTGACAAATTGTCGGAGTCATCCTTTGTATAATAACTCTTTTAATTATGAGCTGTTTCTGTCTGCAATGTATTCCATCCTTATACACTATGTTAAAACCTACTAGGTACCAAACAATAAAGGTAGCTTATGGGGCATATAAGGTTACTTGACCTGTCTTGGGTGGAATGTATTGCAAAATAGCAGCCCTTGACTATGGCTGCTTATGACAAAATGTTATGATAGTCAGACCGTAAGTAACCTTAATTTGAACCCAGTACCTGTACTGAGATTTACAGATTAGATCAGAAGACTCTGTTTAAAGACATATCTATACCAACCAGATCAACAGGTTATATTTGTATGTCCATACTAATTAGATCAACGACGCTGTCTGAAGTGATATTTACATACCTAAACAGATTAGATCAATAGACTCTATTTAAGGTGATATCTATGTCTAGATCTAAAGACGCTATTTACATACCTATACAGATTAGATCAATAGACTCTATTTAAGGTGATATCTATATGTCTAGATCAAAAGAGCCACTCTGTTTGAAGCATATATGTCATAAGACATATTCACGTGAAAACTGGCCCTTTTCACATGAATATGATCTTGGAGATAAGTGAGGCCTTACAGAGGTTTATCACTTCTGTAGACGCCCACTTTATGACACACACAAAGGGTATAAGAATGGAAGACATCCCTCAGCATGATGTTACATTTCTTGATAGCAGATCATTGGGGACGCCTAATGCTGGTTCTGCTTGATGATACCTGTCACATGGTTGAGTGATGCTTCCTACAGATACTCTTATTTATGCAGCTTGGCAGTGTTGTAAGTATTTGATTTAATATACTTTAAGTATTTTATTATCTCATAGTTTGATTGACTTTGAGATTTGATTATTTGATTTGATATACTTTAAGTATTTAATTATCTCATAGTTTGATTGACTTTGAGATTTGATTATTTGATTTGATATACTTTATGATACTGTTAAGTGTAGTAAGTATTTGATTATCTCATAGTTTGATTGACTTTGAGATTTGATTATTTGATTTGATATACTTTAAGTATTTAATTATCTCATAGTTTGATTGACTTTGAGATTTGATTATTTGATTTGATATACTTTATGATACTGTTAAGTGTAGTAAGTATTTGATTATCTCATAGTTTGATTGACTTTGAGATTTGATACCTTGCAATGTATTGCAAGGTTTGATTATACTTTCTAATATCTGTTATACTTTTCCTTGTTGTAAGACCTTTTTACTATACTTTTCCCTGGTGTAAGACCTTTTGACCTTTTGTTATACTTTTCCTTGTTGTAAGACCTTTTTCTATCTTCTTATGCTCTTCTTAATAAAATGTTAAGCCATTTGGGGATAGTCTAGTGTTTTTACTCTATAACTTTATTCTATTACACGGAATCCAAAAGAATCTGTTTCATTTGGCAATACATGTCCCTAAATCCTAAATTGGAAATCCCTGTATCCTAGTGCCAATTCACAGGAGGGGGAGAATGAAGGAGACATACATACAAGGTTTAAAACACACACACATACAAAACCACTGGCTAGAGGTCAGTAAAAGACCGACCAGTATGTCTAACTAGCCACTAACTAGGGAGATTACGTTACACTCCCGCAATGGACTACCTAATAACACATACAAACACCATAAACAATACAAAAGGAGTAATTGCTCTCACTCCTGGCCTGTCTGACACGTTTCTGCTGAGATAAACCAGCTCATCAGAGGCAAATGCATAAGGGCAAAGCAGAGTGCACAGTAAAATTAAGAGCGTCTAATATACAGCCCGGCCGGCAGTGATGAATGACCACAAGCGCCGGCGTGCACAACCTAGCTTGATATATTCTAAGCCACACCCCTTACAGTCTGCATCATCAGGGGTGCACCCAATCACATGGCGCCATCACCCAGATGATCCGGACAACGCTACTGGTGAGGAACGCCCATTGAAGGCATTCCCCAAGAACTTAGGAGACGCATACTCACGTCCATAGTAACACCCGGACCCTAACATCACGGTAAGTATAGAAGTCGGGGCACAGAGATAATAATAATAAACCATAGGAGGTACTGAGCGGCACTCACGAAAAACCGAACATGGCAATATCAACACAGGGACATAGATGGGCAATACTACAGACATGGGGAACTATACAAAATCCACTACAAACATCAGACACTAAGAAGACTTGACGTGTCTCAGTGGAATTGAATTAGCGATGGTAGGAAAACACAAAATGGGGAAAAATCTAGATAAGGGGAGAGATGCCAATAGTCAAGAAGGGGTGGATATGACTAGAAAAACAGATAAAGGAAAAGAAGGGGGAGGGTTGACCCTACTCAATCAAAGATGAATAAGAAATAAACTCATTGAAGCCCCTAGGATAAATTGTATCAAACAAAAAAAGTCCATGGTGCCTCCCTCTGGAGAACTCTCCTGTCATAGTCACTTCCCCTAGGGGGCCGTGCCACCATCTCAATGCCTTGAAAACTAAGATGCTTAGCTTCACCTCCATGCTTCTCCCATATATGTCTGGATACAGATGTTTCTTCCCCCCGCGGAACGCTTAAATTTTTCCCCTTCTCCCCCGGCGGGACGGCGGGGATAGTTTTACGAACATACTGGAGTCCGCAGGAGCAAGTGATGAGATACATGACACCGCTAGTCTTACAGTTGATAAACTGGATCACCTTGGATATTCTCCCCTAGGTTTTACTCAGGGATTTTTTCCCCCTTTTTAAAACCCCCCCCTTTTTGTTTTTTTTTGGGGGGGTATTTTTCTCCCCCCCCCCCCCCTATAAAAAAAAAAAGAAGGGGGCGGGGGGGGGGGGCGGCCATTGTAAGCTGAATGACAGGCTTATCTCTGAAGGCTGCAATGACAGTTTAATGACTCCTTCAAGTTTTACAGTCATGCATGACAGCAGAAGAATAGGTTGTGCGCATGTAAAAGGTACATCCAAAGTGACATAAAAAAAATAAAACAGGATGGGTGAAGTGGTCTGTCCAAAAAAACAAGTTTCGGCTAAGGTCCCACATAGCCAAATAAAGCCAAATAAAAGCCCTTGGGAGTAATTCCACCGCAAAAATTAATATGCAGCGTTTTTCAAAAACGCACCCGCGTTCTTGGAAAAGCTGCTTTTCCCAAGCTCATTTTGTTTTTTTGCGCAATGTGTGGATAAGATTAACCACAATCTCATTCACGTTGCCGGTACCGTAAAACGCAGCGTTTTTTTTTCCTGCTCCATTTCTGCGGCAGGGACAAATGCTGCGTTTCCTAAATGTGGGGCCTTAGCCTTACGAGATTTGATCCTTTAAGGAGTTCACCTTTTTTTTATTGGAGCACTTTTTTTTTTTGGATAGAAATGGTTTGTTTTTGTACCGCTGCATTGTGATGACTAAATGAGGAGCCACCTAATAGCTGTGTGTGTGTAGTATAGTATCTATATATATATATATCTATATATAGATATATATATATATATATAGGTATGAGCGGTCAGAAAAGAGACTTCCCGCGGGGTCTCTCTCTCTGACCGCTCATACCATATATTTATATTTATATATTTATATATATATATATATTCTATACTACACACACACAGCTATTAGGTGGCTCCTCATTTAGTCATCACAATGCAGCGGTACAAAAACAAACCATTTCTATCCCCAAAAAAAGTGCTCCAATAAAAAAAAAGGTGAACTCCTTAAAGGATCAAATCTGCGCAAGGCTAAGGCCCCACATTTAGGAAACGAGCGCCCCGCGCGGAAAACGCTGCGTTTTACGGTACCGGCAACGTGAATGAGATTGTGGTTAATCTTATCCACACATTGCGCAAAAAAACAAAATGAGCTTGGGAAAAGCAGCTTTTCCAAGAATGCGTGTGCGTTTTTGAAAAACGCTGCATATTAATTTTAGCGGTGGAATCACCAGCGTTTCCCCAATAAGGGGAAGGAAAAAGCAGAGCAAAAACGCACCAAATACACACTGAAGAACACTGCGGAAAACAACCAAAAAAACGCAAAGCGTTTGTGCTGTTTTGTTTTTATTTTCTTCCCAAGGGTCTTTATTTGGCTATGTGGGACCTTAGCCGAAACTTGGTTTTTTGGACAGACCACTTCACCCATCCTGTTTTATTTTTTTTATGTACCTTTGGATGTACCTTTTACATGGGCACAACCTATTCTTCTGCTGTCATGCATGACTGTAAAACTTGAAGGAGTCATTAAAGTGTCATTGCAGCCTTCAGAGATAGGCCTGTCATTCAGTTTAGAATGGCCGTTGACCTGTTCCGGTTCAATCCGCTGTTTTTTATAGGACGGTTGGCAGGAGAAAGCTTAAATCCCCAAGAATGAAAGAGTCAACGGCACCAGGGATTCCCAGCCAGTCTCCCACGCTGGTACTTGCCAGGCCTGAAGCTGCTTAGCGGCTGTGATCTGACGAGGGCAGGAACATTCAGCTTAGAATGGCCGTTGACCTCTGCCACAGTTCAATCCGCTGCATTTTATAGGACGGTTGGCAGGAGAAAGCTGAGATCCAAGATGGCAGCCCCCAGAGAAAAGTAAGGCTAATTTGCATATCTTGGAACACACTGTGTGTGGAACAGTAGGGTTGTCTAGCAACCAGGCTGGCAGCAGAAATCCAAGATGGCAGCCCCCAGAGAAAAAGTCAGTCTTATTGTGCCACGCCCAGTGCAGCTCAGCCTTACTTTTCTCCGGGGGCTGCCATCTTGGATTTCTGCTGCCAACTTTCTCTTATCATTAAATTGCTTCCATTTGCAGCCACCAGAGGGAGACAGCATCATGCAAAATTCAGAAGAGGTGTGTGCCCGTGCTGCTTTCATTGCCTATAATATTGATATTCTTTTATTTTGTCTTTTTTTTTTTGTGCTTTTTGCCCCTGTTCTCAACACCTACCTGCCTTGAATTTCACTATTAGGATTCGGTGTCTACCTTCAGGCATTGTCCCCAAATGATGCAGAAACAAAGAAAGCGGGAATGATGTTGCTAAAAAGGATTTACATTTAGAAAGAGATTTATATTAACCCTGCAACATTGTTTCTAAGGCTCACAAGCAGATACATACTGCATGCCCATCCTGTTTAGCCGCCTAACATCTTAGCCTGCATCAGCTCCAGAGAAAGGCTAAAACCTCATGAGGTACGAGTCCATTTCCCATCCTTTCCACTTCTAATCTGACAGTCCGGATCAACTTCCCAACACCAAAGTATAGTAAAAACTAGGTGGAATATTGCTGCGCTCAAGAGAAACCTCCCGGGATGTCTCTCTTCTGACCGCTCGTACCATATATTTCTATATCTATATATATATATACTATACTACACACACACAGCTATTAGGTGGCTCCTCATTTAGTCATCACAATGCAGCGGTACAAAAACAAACCATTTCTATCCAAAATAAAAGTGCTCCAATAAAAAAAAAAGGTGAACTCCTTAAAGGATCAAATCTGCGCAAGGCTAAGGCCCCACATTTAGGAAACGCAGCGTTTGTCCCTGCCTTGAAAACGGAGCAGGAAAAAAAACGCTGCGTTTTACGGTACCGGCAACGTGAATGAGATTGTGGTTAATCTTATCCACACATTGCGCAAAAAAACAAAATGAGCTTGGGAAAAGCAGCTTTTCCAAGAATGCGTGTGCGTTTTTGAAAAACGCTGCATATTAATTTTAGCGGTGGAATCACCAGCGTTTCCCCAATAAGGGGAAGGAAAAAGCAGAGCAAAAACGCACCAAATACACACTGAAGAACACTGCGGAAAACAACCAAAAAAACGCAAAGCGTTTGTGCTGTTTTGTTTTTATTTTCTTCCCAAGGGTCTTTATTTGGCTATGTGGGACCTTAGCCGAAACTTGGTTTTTTGGACAGACCACTTCACCCATCCTGTTTTATTTTTTTTATGTACCTTTGGATGTACCTTTTACATGGGCACAACCTATTCTTCTGCTGTCATGCATGACTGTAAAACTTGAAGGAGTCATTAAAGTGTCATTGCAGCCTTCAGAGATAGGCCTGTCATTCAGCTTAGAATGGCCGTTGACCTCTGCCAGTTCAATCCGCTGCATTTTATAGGACGGTTGGCAGGAGAAAGCTGAGATCCAAGATGGCAGCCCCCAGAGAAAAGTAAGGCTAATTTGCATATCTTGGAACACACTGTGTGTGGAACAGTAGGGTTGTCTAGCAACCAGGCTGGCAGCAGAAATCCAAGATGGCAGCCCCCAGAGAAAAAGTCAGTCTTATTGTGCCACGCCCAGTGCAGCTCAGCCTTACTTTTCTCCGGGGGCTGCCATCTTGGATTTCTGCTGCCAACTTTCTCTTATCATTAAATTGCTTCCATTTGCAGCCACCAGAGGGAGACAGCATCATGCAAAATTCAGAAGAGGTGTGTGCCCGTGCTGCTTTCATTGCCTATAATATTGATATTCTTTTATTTTGTCTTTTTTTTTTGTGCTTTTTGCCCCTGTTCTCAACACCTACCTGCCTTGAATTTCACTATTAGGATTCGGTGTCTACCTTCAGGCATTGTCCCCAAATGATGCAGAAACAAAGAAAGCGGGAATGATGTTGCTAAAAAGGATTTACATTTAGAAAGAGATTTATATTAACCCTGCAACATTGTTTCTAAGGCTCACAAGCAGATACATACTGCATGCCCATCCTGTTTAGCCGCCTAACATCTTAGCCTGCATCAGCTCCAGAGAAAGGCTAAAACCTCATGAGGTACGAGTCCATTTCCCATCCTTTCCACTTCTAATCTGACAGTCCGGATCAACTTCCCAACACCAAAGTATAGTAAAAACTAGGTGGAATATTGCTGCGCTCAAGAGAAACCTCCCGGGATGTCTCTCTTCTGACCGCTCGTACCATATATTTCTATTTCTATATATATATACTATACTACACACACACAGCTATTAGGTGGCTCCTCATTTAGTCATCACAATGCAGCGGTACAAAAACAAACCATTTCTATCCAAAATAAAAGTGCTCCAATAAAAAAAAAAGGTGAACTCCTTAAAGGATCAAATCTGCGCAAGGCTAAGGCCCCACATTTAGGAAACGCAGCGTTTGTCCCTGCCTTGAAAACGGAGCAGGAAAAAAAAACGCTGCGTTTTACGGTACCGGCAACGTGAATGAGATTGTGGTTAATCTTATCCACACATTGCGCAAAAAAACAAAATGAGCTTGGGAAAAGCAGCTTTTCCAAGAATGCGTGTGCGTTTTTGAAAAACGCTGCATATTAATTTTAGCGGTGGAATCACCAGCGTTTCCCCAATAAGGGGAAGGAAAAAGCAGAGCAAAAACGCACCAAATACACACTGAAGAACACTGCGGAAAACAACCAAAAAAACGCAAAGCGTTTGTGCTGTTTTGTTTTTATTTTCTTCCCAAGGGTCTTTATTTGGCTATGTGGGACCTTAGCCGAAACTTGGTTTTTTGGACAGACCACTTCACCCATCCTGTTTTATTTTTTTTATGTACCTTTGGATGTACCTTTTACATGGGCACAACCTATTCTTCTGCTGTCATGCATGACTGTAAAACTTGAAGGAGTCATTAAAGTGTCATTGCAGCCTTCAGAGATAGGCCTGTCATTCAGCAAACGCATTCAGCTTAGAATGGCCGTTGACCTCTGCCAGTTCAATCCGCTGCATTTTATAGGACGGTTGGCAGGAGAAAGCTGAGATCCAAGATGGCAGCCCCCAGAGAAAAGTAAGGCTAATTTGCATATCTTGGAACACACTGTGTGTGGAACAGTAGGGTTGTCTAGCAACCAGGCTGGCAGCAGAAATCCAAGATGGCAGCCCCCAGAGAAAAAGTCAGTCTTATTGTGCCACACCCAGTGCAGCTCAGCCTTACTTTTCTCCGGGGGCTGCCATCTTGGATTTCTGCTGCCAACTTTCTCTTATCATTAAATTGCTTCCATTTGCAGCCACCAGAGGGAGACAGCATCATGCAAAATTCAGAAGAGGTGTGTGCCCGTGCTGCTTTCATTGCCTATAATATTGATATTCTTTTATTTTGTCTTTTTTTTTTTGTGCTTTTTGCCCCTGTTCTCAACACCTACCTGCCTTGAATTTCACTATTAGGATTCGGTGTCTACCTTCAGGCATTGTCCCCAAATGATGCAGAAACAAAGAAAGCGGGAATGATGTTGCTAAAAAGGATTTACATTTAGAAAGAGATTTATATTAACCCTGCAACATTGTTTCTAAGGCTCACAAGCAGATACATACTGCATGCCCATCCTGTTTAGCCGCCTAACATCTTAGCCTGCATCAGCTCCAGAGAAAGGCTAAAACCTCATGAGGTACGAGTCCATTTCCCATCCTTTCCACTTCTAATCTGACAGTCCGGATCAACTTCCCAACACCAAAGTATAGTAAAAACTAGGTGGAATATTGCTGCGCTCAAGAGAAACCTCCCGGGATGTCTCTCTTCTGACCGCTCGTACCATATATTTCTATTTCTATATATATATACTATACTACACACACACAGCTATTAGGTGGCTCCTCATTTAGTCATCACAATGCAGCGGTACAAAAACAAACCATTTCTATCCAAAATAAAAGTGCTCCAATAAAAAAAAAAGGTGAACTCCTTAAAGGATCAAATCTGCGCAAGGCTAAGGCCCCACATTTAGGAAACGCAGCGTTTGTCCCTGCCTTGAAAACGGAGCAGGAAAAAAAACGCTGCGTTTTACGGTACCGGCAACGTGAATGAGATTGTGGTTAATCTTATCCACACATTGCGCAAAAAAACAAAATGAGCTTGGGAAAAGCAGCTTTTCCAAGAATGCGTGTGCGTTTTTGAAAAACGCTGCATATTAATTTTAGCGGTGGAATCACCAGCGTTTCCCCAATAAGGGGAAGGAAAAAGCAGAGCAAAAACGCACCAAATACACACTGAAGAACACTGCGGAAAACAACCAAAAAAACGCAAAGCGTTTGTGCTGTTTTGTTTTTATTTTCTTCCCAAGGGTCTTTATTTGGCTATGTGGGACCTTAGCCGAAACTTGGTTTTTTGGACAGACCACTTCACCCATCCTGTTTTATTTTTTTTATGTACCTTTGGATGTACCTTTTACATGGGCACAACCTATTCTTCTGCTGTCATGCATGACTGTAAAACTTGAAGGAGTCATTAAAGTGTCATTGCAGCCTTCAGAGATAGGCCTGTCATTCAGCTTAGAATGGCCGTTGACCTCTGCCAGTTCAATCCGCTGCATTTTATAGGACGGTTGGCAGGAGAAAGCTGAGATCCAAGATGGCAGCCCCCAGAGAAAAGTAAGGCTAATTTGCATATCTTGGAACACACTGTGTGTGGAACAGTAGGGTTGTCTAGCAACCAGGCTGGCAGCAGAAATCCAAGATGGCAGCCCCCAGAGAAAAAGTCAGTCTTATTGTGCCACACCCAGTGCAGCTCAGCCTTACTTTTCTCCGGGGGCTGCCATCTTGGATTTCTGCTGCCAACTTTCTCTTATCATTAAATTGCTTCCATTTGCAGCCACCAGAGGGAGACAGCATCATGCAAAATTCAGAAGAGGTGTGTGCCCGTGCTGCTTTCATTGCCTATAATATTGATATTCTTTTATTTTGTCTTTTTTTTTTTGTGCTTTTTGCCCCTGTTCTCAACACCTACCTGCCTTGAATTTCACTATTAGGATTCGGTGTCTACCTTCAGGCATTGTCCCCAAATGATGCAGAAACAAAGAAAGCGGGAATGATGTTGCTAAAAAGGATTTACATTTAGAAAGAGATTTATATTAACCCTGCAACATTGTTTCTAAGGCTCACAAGCAGATACATACTGCATGCCCATCCTGTTTAGCCGCCTAACATCTTAGCCTGCATCAGCTCCAGAGAAAGGCTAAAACCTCATGAGGTACGAGTCCATTTCCCATCCTTTCCACTTCTAATCTGACAGTCCGGATCAACTTCCCAACACCAAAGTATAGTAAAAACTAGGTGGAATATTGCTGCGCTCAAGAGAAACCTCCCGGGATGTCTCTCTTCTGACCGCTCGTACCATATATTTCTATTTCTATATATATATACTATACTACACACACACAGCTATTAGGTGGCTCCTCATTTAGTCATCACAATGCAGCGGTACAAAAACAAACCATTTCTATCCAAAATAAAAGTGCTCCAATAAAAAAAAAAGGTGAACTCCTTAAAGGATCAAATCTGCGCAAGGCTAAGGCCCCACATTTAGGAAACGCAGCGTTTGTCCCTGCCTTGAAAACGGAGCAGGAAAAAAAACGCTGCGTTTTACGGTACCGGCAACGTGAATGAGATTGTGGTTAATCTTATCCACACATTGCGCAAAAAAACAAAATGAGCTTGGGAAAAGCAGCTTTTCCAAGAATGCGTGTGCGTTTTTGAAAAACGCTGCATATTAATTTTAGCGGTGGAATCACCAGCGTTTCCCCAATAAGGGGAAGGAAAAAGCAGAGCAAAAACGCACCAAATACACACTGAAGAACACTGCGGAAAACAACCAAAAAAACGCAAAGCGTTTGTGCTGTTTTGTTTTTATTTTCTTCCCAAGGGTCTTTATTTGGCTATGTGGGACCTTAGCCGAAACTTGGTTTTTTGGACAGACCACTTCACCCATCCTGTTTTATTTTTTTTATGTACCTTTGGATGTACCTTTTACATGGGCACAACCTATTCTTCTGCTGTCATGCATGACTGTAAAACTTGAAGGAGTCATTAAAGTGTCATTGCAGCCTTCAGAGATAGGCCTGTCATTCAGCTTAGAATGGCCGTTGACCTCTGCCAGTTCAATCCGCTGCATTTTATAGGACGGTTGGCAGGAGAAAGCTGAGATCCAAGATGGCAGCCCCCAGAGAAAAGTAAGGCTAATTTGCATATCTTGGAACACACTGTGTGTGGAACAGTAGGGTTGTCTAGCAACCAGGCTGGCAGCAGAAATCCAAGATGGCAGCCCCCAGAGAAAAAGTCAGTCTTATTGTGCCACACCCAGTGCAGCTCAGCCTTACTTTTCTCCGGGGGCTGCCATCTTGGATTTCTGCTGCCAACTTTCTCTTATCATTAAATTGCTTCCATTTGCAGCCACCAGAGGGAGACAGCATCATGCAAAATTCAGAAGAGGTGTGTGCCCGTGCTGCTTTCATTGCCTATAATATTGATATTCTTTTATTTTGTCTTTTTTTTTTTGTGCTTTTTGCCCCTGTTCTCAACACCTACCTGCCTTGAATTTCACTATTAGGATTCGGTGTCTACCTTCAGGCATTGTCCCCAAATGATGCAGAAACAAAGAAAGCGGGAATGATGTTGCTAAAAAGGATTTACATTTAGAAAGAGATTTATATTAACCCTGCAACATTGTTTCTAAGGCTCACAAGCAGATACATACTGCATGCCCATCCTGTTTAGCCGCCTAACATCTTAGCCTGCATCAGCTCCAGAGAAAGGCTAAAACCTCATGAGGTACGAGTCCATTTCCCATCCTTTCCACTTCTAATCTGACAGTCCGGATCAACTTCCCAACACCAAAGTATAGTAAAAACTAGGTGGAATATTGCTGCGCTCAAGAGAAACCTCCCGGGATGTCTCTCTTCTGACCGCTCGTACCATATATTTCTATTTTCTATATATATATACTATACTACACACACACAGCTATTAGGTGGCTCCTCATTTAGTCATCACAATGCAGCGGTACAAAAACAAACCATTTCTATCCAAAATAAAAGTGCTCCAATAAAAAAAAAAGGTGAACTCCTTAAAGGATCAAATCTGCGCAAGGCTAAGGCCCCACATTTAGGAAACGCAGCGTTTGTCCCTGCCTTGAAAACGGAGCAGGAAAAAAAAACGCTGCGTTTTACGGTACCGGCAACGTGAATGAGATTGTGGTTAATCTTATCCACACATTGCGCAAAAAAACAAAATGAGCTTGGGAAAAGCAGCTTTTCCAAGAATGCGTGTGCGTTTTTGAAAAACGCTGCATATTAATTTTAGCGGTGGAATCACCAGCGTTTCCCCAATAAGGGGAAGGAAAAAGCAGAGCAAAAACGCACCAAATACACACTGAAGAACACTGCGGAAAACAACCAAAAAAACGCAAAGCGTTTGTGCTGTTTTGTTTTTATTTTCTTCCCAAGGGTCTTTATTTGGCTATGTGGGACCTTAGCCGAAACTTGGTTTTTTGGACAGACCACTTCACCCATCCTGTTTTATTTTTTTTATGTACCTTTGGATGTACCTTTTACATGGGCACAACCTATTCTTCTGCTGTCATGCATGACTGTAAAACTTGAAGGAGTCATTAAAGTGTCATTGCAGCCTTCAGAGATAGGCCTGTCATTCAGCTTAGAATGGCCGTTGACCTCTGCCAGTTCAATCCGCTGCATTTTATAGGACGGTTGGCAGGAGAAAGCTGAGATCCAAGATGGCAGCCCCCAGAGAAAAGTAAGGCTAATTTGCATATCTTGGAACACACTGTGTGTGGAACAGTAGGGTTGTCTAGCAACCAGGCTGGCAGCAGAAATCCAAGATGGCAGCCCCCAGAGAAAAAGTCAGTCTTATTGTGCCACACCCAGTGCAGCTCAGCCTTACTTTTCTCCGGGGGCTGCCATCTTGGATTTCTGCTGCCAACTTTCTCTTATCATTAAATTGCTTCCATTTGCAGCCACCAGAGGGAGACAGCATCATGCAAAATTCAGAAGAGGTGTGTGCCCGTGCTGCTTTCATTGCCTATAATATTGATATTCTTTTATTTTGTCTTTTTTTTTTTGTGCTTTTTGCCCCTGTTCTCAACACCTACCTGCCTTGAATTTCACTATTAGGATTCGGTGTCTACCTTCAGGCATTGTCCCCAAATGATGCAGAAACAAAGAAAGCGGGAATGATGTTGCTAAAAAGGATTTACATTTAGAAAGAGATTTATATTAACCCTGCAACATTGTTTCTAAGGCTCACAAGCAGATACATACTGCATGCCCATCCTGTTTAGCCGCCTAACATCTTAGCCTGCATCAGCTCCAGAGAAAGGCTAAAACCTCATGAGGTACGAGTCCATTTCCCATCCTTTCCACTTCTAATCTGACAGTCCGGATCAACTTCCCAACACCAAAGTATAGTAAAAACTAGGTGGAATATTGCTGCGCTCAAGAGAAACCTCCCGGGATGTCTCTCTTCTGACCGCTCGTACCATATATTTCTATTTCTATATATATATATCTATACTACACACACACAGCTATTAGGTGGCTCCTCATTTAGTCATCACAATGCAGCGGTACAAAAACAAACCATTTCTATCCAAAATAAAAGTGCTCCAATAAAAAAAAAAGGTGAACTCCTTAAAGGATCAAATCTGCGCAAGGCTAAGGCCCCACATTTAGGAAACGCAGCGTTTGTCCCTGCCTTGAAAACGGAGCAGGAAAAAAAACGCTGCGTTTTACGGTACCGGCAACGTGAATGAGATTGTGGTTAATCTTATCCACACATTGCGCAAAAAAACAAAATGAGCTTGGGAAAAGCAGCTTTTCCAAGAATGCGTGTGCGTTTTTGAAAAACGCTGCATATTAATTTTAGCGGTGGAATCACCAGCGTTTCCCCAATAAGGGGAAGGAAAAAGCAGAGCAAAAACGCACCAAATACACACTGAAGAACACTGCGGAAAACAACCAAAAAAACGCAAAGCGTTTGTGCTGTTTTGTTTTTATTTTCTTCCCAAGGGTCTTTATTTGGCTATGTGGGACCTTAGCCGAAACTTGGTTTTTTGGACAGACCACTTCACCCATCCTGTTTTATTTTTTTTATGTACCTTTGGATGTACCTTTTACATGGGCACAACCTATTCTTCTGCTGTCATGCATGACTGTAAAACTTGAAGGAGTCATTAAAGTGTCATTGCAGCCTTCAGAGATAGGCCTGTCATTCAGCTTAGAATGGCCGTTGACCTCTGCCAGTTCAATCCGCTGCATTTTATAGGACGGTTGGCAGGAGAAAGCTGAGATCCAAGATGGCAGCCCCCAGAGAAAAGTAAGGCTAATTTGCATATCTTGGAACACACTGTGTGTGGAACAGTAGGGTTGTCTAGCAACCAGGCTGGCAGCAGAAATCCAAGATGGCAGCCCCCAGAGAAAAAGTCAGTCTTATTGTGCCACACCCAGTGCAGCTCAGCCTTACTTTTCTCCGGGGGCTGCCATCTTGGATTTCTGCTGCCAACTTTCTCTTATCATTAAATTGCTTCCATTTGCAGCCACCAGAGGGAGACAGCATCATGCAAAATTCAGAAGAGGTGTGTGCCCGTGCTGCTTTCATTGCCTATAATATTGATATTCTTTTATTTTGTCTTTTTTTTTTTGTGCTTTTTGCCCCTGTTCTCAACACCTACCTGCCTTGAATTTCACTATTAGGATTCGGTGTCTACCTTCAGGCATTGTCCCCAAATGATGCAGAAACAAAGAAAGCGGGAATGATGTTGCTAAAAAGGATTTACATTTAGAAAGAGATTTATATTAACCCTGCAACATTGTTTCTAAGGCTCACAAGCAGATACATACTGCATGCCCATCCTGTTTAGCCGCCTAACATCTTAGCCTGCATCAGCTCCAGAGAAAGGCTAAAACCTCATGAGGTACGAGTCCATTTCCCATCCTTTCCACTTCTAATCTGACAGTCCGGATCAACTTCCCAACACCAAAGTATAGTAAAAACTAGGTGGAATATTGCTGCGCTCAAGAGAAACCTCCCGGGATGTCTCTCTTCTGACCGCTCGTACCATATATTTCTATTCTATATATATATATACTATACTACACACACACAGCTATTAGGTGGCTCCTCATTTAGTCATCACAATGCAGCGGTACAAAAACAAACCATTTCTATCCAAAATAAAAGTGCTCCAATAAAAAAAAAAGGTGAACTCCTTAAAGGATCAAATCTGCGCAAGGCTAAGGCCCCACATTTAGGAAACGCAGCGTTTGTCCCTGCCTTGAAAACGGAGCAGGAAAAAAAACGCTGCGTTTTACGGTACCGGCAACGTGAATGAGATTGTGGTTAATCTTATCCACACATTGCGCAAAAAAACAAAATGAGCTTGGGAAAAGCAGCTTTTCCAAGAATGCGTGTGCGTTTTTGAAAAACGCTGCATATTAATTTTAGCGGTGGAATCACCAGCGTTTCCCCAATAAGGGGAAGGAAAAAGCAGAGCAAAAACGCACCAAATACACACTGAAGAACACTGCGGAAAACAACCAAAAAAACGCAAAGCGTTTGTGCTGTTTTGTTTTTATTTTCTTCCCAAGGGTCTTTATTTGGCTATGTGGGACCTTAGCCGAAACTTGGTTTTTTGGACAGACCACTTCACCCATCCTGTTTTATTTTTTTTATGTACCTTTGGATGTACCTTTTACATGGGCACAACCTATTCTTCTGCTGTCATGCATGACTGTAAAACTTGAAGGAGTCATTAAAGTGTCATTGCAGCCTTCAGAGATAGGCCTGTCATTCAGCTTAGAATGGCCGTTGACCTCTGCCAGTTCAATCCGCTGCATTTTATAGGACGGTTGGCAGGAGAAAGCTGAGATCCAAGATGGCAGCCCCCAGAGAAAAGTAAGGCTAATTTGCATATCTTGGAACACACTGTGTGTGGAACAGTAGGGTTGTCTAGCAACCAGGCTGGCAGCAGAAATCCAAGATGGCAGCCCCCAGAGAAAAAGTCAGTCTTATTGTGCCACACCCAGTGCAGCTCAGCCTTACTTTTCTCCGGGGGCTGCCATCTTGGATTTCTGCTGCCAACTTTCTCTTATCATTAAATTGCTTCCATTTGCAGCCACCAGAGGGAGACAGCATCATGCAAAATTCAGAAGAGGTGTGTGCCCGTGCTGCTTTCATTGCCTATAATATTGATATTCTTTTATTTTGTCTTTTTTTTTTTGTGCTTTTTGCCCCTGTTCTCAACACCTACCTGCCTTGAATTTCACTATTAGGATTCGGTGTCTACCTTCAGGCATTGTCCCCAAATGATGCAGAAACAAAGAAAGCGGGAATGATGTTGCTAAAAAGGATTTACATTTAGAAAGAGATTTATATTAACCCTGCAACATTGTTTCTAAGGCTCACAAGCAGATACATACTGCATGCCCATCCTGTTTAGCCGCCTAACATCTTAGCCTGCATCAGCTCCAGAGAAAGGCTAAAACCTCATGAGGTACGAGTCCATTTCCCATCCTTTCCACTTCTAATCTGACAGTCCGGATCAACTTCCCAACACCAAAGTATAGTAAAAACTAGGTGGAATATTGCTGCGCTCAAGAGAAACCTCCCGGGATGTCTCTCTTCTGACCGCTCGTACCATATATTTCTATTTCTCTATATATATATACTATACTACACACACACAGCTATTAGGTGGCTCCTCATTTAGTCATCACAATGCAGCGGTACAAAAACAAACCATTTCTATCCAAAATAAAAGTGCTCCAATAAAAAAAAAAGGTGAACTCCTTAAAGGATCAAATCTGCGCAAGGCTAAGGCCCCACATTTAGGAAACGCAGCGTTTGTCCCTGCCTTGAAAACGGAGCAGGGAAAAAAAACGCTGCGTTTTACGGTACCGGCAACGTGAATGAGATTGTGGTTAATCTTATCCACACATTGCGCAAAAAAACAAAATGAGCTTGGGAAAAGCAGCTTTTCCAAGAATGCGTGTGCGTTTTTGAAAAACGCTGCATATTAATTTTAGCGGTGGAATCACCAGCGTTTCCCCAATAAGGGGAAGGAAAAAGCAGAGCAAAAACGCACCAAATACACACTGAAGAACACTGCGGAAAACAACCAAAAAAACGCAAAGCGTTTGTGCTGTTTTGTTTTTATTTTCTTCCCAAGGGTCTTTATTTGGCTATGTGGGACCTTAGCCGAAACTTGGTTTTTTGGACAGACCACTTCACCCATCCTGTTTTATTTTTTTTATGTACCTTTGGATGTACCTTTTACATGGGCACAACCTATTCTTCTGCTGTCATGCATGACTGTAAAACTTGAAGGAGTCATTAAAGTGTCATTGCAGCCTTCAGAGATAGGCCTGTCATTCAGCTTAGAATGGCCGTTGACCTCTGCCAGTTCAATCCGCTGCATTTTATAGGACGGTTGGCAGGAGAAAGCTGAGATCCAAGATGGCAGCCCCCAGAGAAAAGTAAGGCTAATTTGCATATCTTGGAACACACTGTGTGTGGAACAGTAGGGTTGTCTAGCAACCAGGCTGGCAGCAGAAATCCAAGATGGCAGCCCCCAGAGAAAAAGTCAGTCTTATTGTGCCACACCCAGTGCAGCTCAGCCTTACTTTTCTCCGGGGGCTGCCATCTTGGATTTCTGCTGCCAACTTTCTCTTATCATTAAATTGCTTCCATTTGCAGCCACCAGAGGGAGACAGCATCATGCAAAATTCAGAAGAGGTGTGTGCCCGTGCTGCTTTCATTGCCTATAATATTGATATTCTTTTATTTTGTCTTTTTTTTTTTGTGCTTTTTGCCCCTGTTCTCAACACCTACCTGCCTTGAATTTCACTATTAGGATTCGGTGTCTACCTTCAGGCATTGTCCCCAAATGATGCAGAAACAAAGAAAGCGGGAATGATGTTGCTAAAAAGGATTTACATTTAGAAAGAGATTTATATTAACCCTGCAACATTGTTTCTAAGGCTCACAAGCAGATACATACTGCATGCCCATCCTGTTTAGCCGCCTAACATCTTAGCCTGCATCAGCTCCAGAGAAAGGCTAAAACCTCATGAGGTACGAGTCCATTTCCCATCCTTTCCACTTCTAATCTGACAGTCCGGATCAACTTCCCAACACCAAAGTATAGTAAAAACTAGGTGGAATATTGCTGCGCTCAAGAGAAACCTCCCGGGATGTCTCTCTTCTGACCGCTCGTACCATATATTTCTATTTATATATATATATACTATACTACACACACACAGCTATTAGGTGGCTCCTCATTTAGTCATCACAATGCAGCGGTACAAAAACAAACCATTTCTATCCAAAATAAAAGTGCTCCAATAAAAAAAAAAGGTGAACTCCTTAAAGGATCAAATCTGCGCAAGGCTAAGGCCCCACATTTAGGAAACGCAGCGTTTGTCCCTGCCTTGAAAACGGAGCAGGAAAAAAAAACGCTGCGTTTTACGGTACCGGCAACGTGAATGAGATTGTGGTTAATCTTATCCACACATTGCGCAAAAAAACAAAATGAGCTTGGGAAAAGCAGCTTTTCCAAGAATGCGTGTGCGTTTTTGAAAAACGCTGCATATTAATTTTAGCGGTGGAATCACCAGCGTTTCCCCAATAAGGGGAAGGAAAAAGCAGAGCAAAAACGCACCAAATACACACTGAAGAACACTGCGGAAAACAACCAAAAAAACGCAAAGCGTTTGTGCTGTTTTGTTTTTATTTTCTTCCCAAGGGTCTTTATTTGGCTATGTGGGACCTTAGCCGAAACTTGGTTTTTTGGACAGACCACTTCACCCATCCTGTTTTATTTTTTTTATGTACCTTTGGATGTACCTTTTACATGGGCACAACCTATTCTTCTGCTGTCATGCATGACTGTAAAACTTGAAGGAGTCATTAAAGTGTCATTGCAGCCTTCAGAGATAGGCCTGTCATTCAGCTTAGAATGGCCGTTGACCTCTGCCAGTTCAATCCGCTGCATTTTATAGGACGGTTGGCAGGAGAAAGCTGAGATCCAAGATGGCAGCCCCCAGAGAAAAGTAAGGCTAATTTGCATATCTTGGAACACACTGTGTGTGGAACAGTAGGGTTGTCTAGCAACCAGGCTGGCAGCAGAAATCCAAGATGGCAGCCCCCAGAGAAAAAGTCAGTCTTATTGTGCCACACCCAGTGCAGCTCAGCCTTACTTTTCTCCGGGGGCTGCCATCTTGGATTTCTGCTGCCAACTTTCTCTTATCATTAAATTGCTTCCATTTGCAGCCACCAGAGGGAGACAGCATCATGCAAAATTCAGAAGAGGTGTGTGCCCGTGCTGCTTTCATTGCCTATAATATTGATATTCTTTTATTTTGTCTTTTTTTTTTTGTGCTTTTTGCCCCTGTTCTCAACACCTACCTGCCTTGAATTTCACTATTAGGATTCGGTGTCTACCTTCAGGCATTGTCCCCAAATGATGCAGAAACAAAGAAAGCGGGAATGATGTTGCTAAAAAGGATTTACATTTAGAAAGAGATTTATATTAACCCTGCAACATTGTTTCTAAGGCTCACAAGCAGATACATACTGCATGCCCATCCTGTTTAGCCGCCTAACATCTTAGCCTGCATCAGCTCCAGAGAAAGGCTAAAACCTCATGAGGTACGAGTCCATTTCCCATCCTTTCCACTTCTAATCTGACAGTCCGGATCAACTTCCCAACACCAAAGTATAGTAAAAACTAGGTGGAATATTGCTGCGCTCAAGAGAAACCTCCCGGGATGTCTCTCTTCTGACCGCTCGTACCATATATTTCTATTTCTATATATATATATACTATACTACACACACACAGCTATTAGGTGGCTCCTCATTTAGTCATCACAATGCAGCGGTACAAAAACAAACCATTTCTATCCAAAATAAAAGTGCTCCAATAAAAAAAAAAGGTGAACTCCTTAAAGGATCAAATCTGCGCAAGGCTAAGGCCCCACATTTAGGAAACGCAGCGTTTGTCCCTGCCTTGAAAACGGAGCAGGAAAAAAAACGCTGCGTTTTACGGTACCGGCAACGTGAATGAGATTGTGGTTAATCTTATCCACACATTGCGCAAAAAAACAAAATGAGCTTGGGAAAAGCAGCTTTTCCAAGAATGCGTGTGCGTTTTTGAAAAACGCTGCATATTAATTTTAGCGGTGGAATCACCAGCGTTTCCCCAATAAGGGGAAGGAAAAAGCAGAGCAAAAACGCACCAAATACACACTGAAGAACACTGCGGAAAACAACCAAAAAAACGCAAAGCGTTTGTGCTGTTTTGTTTTTATTTTCTTCCCAAGGGTCTTTATTTGGCTATGTGGGACCTTAGCCGAAACTTGGTTTTTTGGACAGACCACTTCACCCATCCTGTTTTATTTTTTTTATGTACCTTTGGATGTACCTTTTACATGGGCACAACCTATTCTTCTGCTGTCATGCATGACTGTAAAACTTGAAGGAGTCATTAAAGTGTCATTGCAGCCTTCAGAGATAGGCCTGTCATTCAGCTTAGAATGGCCGTTGACCTCTGCCAGTTCAATCCGCTGCATTTTATAGGACGGTTGGCAGGAGAAAGCTGAGATCCAAGATGGCAGCCCCCAGAGAAAAGTAAGGCTAATTTGCATATCTTGGAACACACTGTGTGTGGAACAGTAGGGTTGTCTAGCAACCAGGCTGGCAGCAGAAATCCAAGATGGCAGCCCCCAGAGAAAAAGTCAGTCTTATTGTGCCACACCCAGTGCAGCTCAGCCTTACTTTTCTCCGGGGGCTGCCATCTTGGATTTCTGCTGCCAACTTTCTCTTATCATTAAATTGCTTCCATTTGCAGCCACCAGAGGGAGACAGCATCATGCAAAATTCAGAAGAGGTGTGTGCCCGTGCTGCTTTCATTGCCTATAATATTGATATTCTTTTATTTTGTCTTCTTTTTTTTTGTGCTTTTTGCCCCTGTTCTCAACACCTACCTGCCTTGAATTTCACTATTAGGATTCGGTGTCTACCTTCAGGCATTGTCCCCAAATGATGCAGAAACAAAGAAAGCGGGAATGATGTTGCTAAAAAGGATTTACATTTAGAAAGAGATTTATATTAACCCTGCAACATTGTTTCTAAGGCTCACAAGCAGATACATACTGCATGCCCATCCTGTTTAGCCGCCTAACATCTTAGCCTGCATCAGCTCCAGAGAAAGGCTAAAACCTCATGAGGTACGAGTCCATTTCCCATCCTTTCCACTTCTAATCTGACAGTCCGGATCAACTTCCCAACACCAAAGTATAGTAAAAACTAGGTGGAATATTGCTGCGCTCAAGAGAAACCTCCCGGGATGTCTCTCTTCTGACCGCTCGTACCATATATTTCTATATTCTCTATATATATATACTATACTACACACACACAGCTATTAGGTGGCTCCTCATTTAGTCATCACAATGCAGCGGTACAAAAACAAACCATTTCTATCCAAAATAAAAGTGCTCCAATAAAAAAAAAAGGTGAACTCCTTAAAGGATCAAATCTGCGCAAGGCTAAGGCCCCACATTTAGGAAACGCAGCGTTTGTCCCTGCCTTGAAAACGGAGCAGGAAAAAAAAACGCTGCGTTTTACGGTACCGGCAACGTGAATGAGATTGTGGTTAATCTTATCCACACATTGCGCAAAAAAACAAAATGAGCTTGGGAAAAGCAGCTTTTCCAAGAATGCGTGTGCGTTTTTGAAAAACGCTGCATATTAATTTTAGCGGTGGAATCACCAGCGTTTCCCCAATAAGGGGAAGGAAAAAGCAGAGCAAAAACGCACCAAATACACACTGAAGAACACTGCGGAAAACAACCAAAAAAACGCAAAGCGTTTGTGCTGTTTTGTTTTTATTTTCTTCCCAAGGGTCTTTATTTGGCTATGTGGGACCTTAGCCGAAACTTGGTTTTTTGGACAGACCACTTCACCCATCCTGTTTTATTTTTTTTATGTACCTTTGGATGTACCTTTTACATGGGCACAACCTATTCTTCTGCTGTCATGCATGACTGTAAAACTTGAAGGAGTCATTAAAGTGTCATTGCAGCCTTCAGAGATAGGCCTGTCATTCAGCTTAGAATGGCCGTTGACCTCTGCCAGTTCAATCCGCTGCATTTTATAGGACGGTTGGCAGGAGAAAGCTGAGATCCAAGATGGCAGCCCCCAGAGAAAAGTAAGGCTAATTTGCATATCTTGGAACACACTGTGTGTGGAACAGTAGGGTTGTCTAGCAACCAGGCTGGCAGCAGAAATCCAAGATGGCAGCCCCCAGAGAAAAAGTCAGTCTTATTGTGCCACACCCAGTGCAGCTCAGCCTTACTTTTCTCCGGGGGCTGCCATCTTGGATTTCTGCTGCCAACTTTCTCTTATCATTAAATTGCTTCCATTTGCAGCCACCAGAGGGAGACAGCATCATGCAAAATTCAGAAGAGGTGTGTGCCCGTGCTGCTTTCATTGCCTATAATATTGATATTCTTTTATTTTGTCTTTTTTTTTTTGTGCTTTTTGCCCCTGTTCTCAACACCTACCTGCCTTGAATTTCACTATTAGGATTCGGTGTCTACCTTCAGGCATTGTCCCCAAATGATGCAGAAACAAAGAAAGCGGGAATGATGTTGCTAAAAAGGATTTACATTTAGAAAGAGATTTATATTAACCCTGCAACATTGTTTCTAAGGCTCACAAGCAGATACATACTGCATGCCCATCCTGTTTAGCCGCCTAACATCTTAGCCTGCATCAGCTCCAGAGAAAGGCTAAAACCTCATGAGGTACGAGTCCATTTCCCATCCTTTCCACTTCTAATCTGACAGTCCGGATCAACTTCCCAACACCAAAGTATAGTAAAAACTAGGTGGAATATTGCTGCGCTCAAGAGAAACCTCCCGGGATGTCTCTCTTCTGACCGCTCGTACCATATATTTCTATTTCTATATATATATACTATACTACACACACACAGCTATTAGGTGGCTCCTCATTTAGTCATCACAATGCAGCGGTACAAAAACAAACCATTTCTATCCAAAATAAAAGTGCTCCAATAAAAAAAAAAGGTGAACTCCTTAAAGGATCAAATCTGCGCAAGGCTAAGGCCCCACATTTAGGAAACGCAGCGTTTGTCCCTGCCTTGAAAACGGAGCAGGAAAAAAAACGCTGCGTTTTACGGTACCGGCAACGTGAATGAGATTGTGGTTAATCTTATCCACACATTGCGCAAAAAAACAAAATGAGCTTGGGAAAAGCAGCTTTTCCAAGAATGCGTGTGCGTTTTTGAAAAACGCTGCATATTAATTTTAGCGGTGGAATCACCAGCGTTTCCCCAATAAGGGGAAGGAAAAAGCAGAGCAAAAACGCACCAAATACACACTGAAGAACACTGCGGAAAACAACCAAAAAAACGCAAAGCGTTTGTGCTGTTTTGTTTTTATTTTCTTCCCAAGGGTCTTTATTTGGCTATGTGGGACCTTAGCCGAAACTTGGTTTTTTGGACAGACCACTTCACCCATCCTGTTTTATTTTTTTTATGTACCTTTGGATGTACCTTTTACATGGGCACAACCTATTCTTCTGCTGTCATGCATGACTGTAAAACTTGAAGGAGTCATTAAAGTGTCATTGCAGCCTTCAGAGATAGGCCTGTCATTCAGCTTAGAATGGCCGTTGACCTCTGCCAGTTCAATCCGCTGCATTTTATAGGACGGTTGGCAGGAGAAAGCTGAGATCCAAGATGGCAGCCCCCAGAGAAAAGTAAGGCTAATTTGCATATCTTGGAACACACTGTGTGTGGAACAGTAGGGTTGTCTAGCAACCAGGCTGGCAGCAGAAATCCAAGATGGCAGCCCCCAGAGAAAAAGTCAGTCTTATTGTGCCACACCCAGTGCAGCTCAGCCTTACTTTTCTCCGGGGGCTGCCATCTTGGATTTCTGCTGCCAACTTTCTCTTATCATTAAATTGCTTCCATTTGCAGCCACCAGAGGGAGACAGCATCATGCAAAATTCAGAAGAGGTGTGTGCCCGTGCTGCTTTCATTGCCTATAATATTGATATTCTTTTATTTTGTCTTTTTTTTTTTGTGCTTTTTGCCCCTGTTCTCAACACCTACCTGCCTTGAATTTCACTATTAGGATTCGGTGTCTACCTTCAGGCATTGTCCCCAAATGATGCAGAAACAAAGAAAGCGGGAATGATGTTGCTAAAAAGGATTTACATTTAGAAAGAGATTTATATTAACCCTGCAACATTGTTTCTAAGGCTCACAAGCAGATACATACTGCATGCCCATCCTGTTTAGCCGCCTAACATCTTAGCCTGCATCAGCTCCAGAGAAAGGCTAAAACCTCATGAGGTACGAGTCCATTTCCCATCCTTTCCACTTCTAATCTGACAGTCCGGATCAACTTCCCAACACCAAAGTATAGTAAAAACTAGGTGGAATATTGCTGCGCTCAAGAGAAACCTCCCGGGATGTCTCTCTTCTGACCGCTCGTACCATATATTTCTATTTCTATATATATATATCCTATACTACACACACACAGCTATTAGGTGGCTCCTCATTTAGTCATCACAATGCAGCGGTACAAAAACAAACCATTTCTATCCAAAATAAAAGTGCTCCAATAAAAAAAAAAGGTGAACTCCTTAAAGGATCAAATCTGCGCAAGGCTAAGGCCCCACATTTAGGAAACGCAGCGTTTGTCCCTGCCTTGAAAACGGAGCAGGAAAAAAAACGCTGCGTTTTACGGTACCGGCAACGTGAATGAGATTGTGGTTAATCTTATCCACACATTGCGCAAAAAAACAAAATGAGCTTGGGAAAAGCAGCTTTTCCAAGAATGCGTGTGCGTTTTTGAAAAACGCTGCATATTAATTTTAGCGGTGGAATCACCAGCGTTTCCCCAATAAGGGGAAGGAAAAAGCAGAGCAAAAACGCACCAAATACACACTGAAGAACACTGCGGAAAACAACCAAAAAAACGCAAAGCGTTTGTGCTGTTTTGTTTTTATTTTCTTCCCAAGGGTCTTTATTTGGCTATGTGGGACCTTAGCCGAAACTTGGTTTTTTGGACAGACCACTTCACCCATCCTGTTTTATTTTTTTTATGTACCTTTGGATGTACCTTTTACATGGGCACAACCTATTCTTCTGCTGTCATGCATGACTGTAAAACTTGAAGGAGTCATTAAAGTGTCATTGCAGCCTTCAGAGATAGGCCTGTCATTCAGCTTAGAATGGCCGTTGACCTCTGCCAGTTCAATCCGCTGCATTTTATAGGACGGTTGGCAGGAGAAAGCTGAGATCCAAGATGGCAGCCCCCAGAGAAAAGTAAGGCTAATTTGCATATCTTGGAACACACTGTGTGTGGAACAGTAGGGTTGTCTAGCAACCAGGCTGGCAGCAGAAATCCAAGATGGCAGCCCCCAGAGAAAAAGTCAGTCTTATTGTGCCACACCCAGTGCAGCTCAGCCTTACTTTTCTCCGGGGGCTGCCATCTTGGATTTCTGCTGCCAACTTTCTCTTATCATTAAATTGCTTCCATTTGCAGCCACCAGAGGGAGACAGCATCATGCAAAATTCAGAAGAGGTGTGTGCCCGTGCTGCTTTCATTGCCTATAATATTGATATTCTTTTATTTTGTCTTCTTTTTTTTTGTGCTTTTTGCCCCTGTTCTCAACACCTACCTGCCTTGAATTTCACTATTAGGATTCGGTGTCTACCTTCAGGCATTGTCCCCAAATGATGCAGAAACAAAGAAAGCGGGAATGATGTTGCTAAAAAGGATTTACATTTAGAAAGAGATTTATATTAACCCTGCAACATTGTTTCTAAGGCTCACAAGCAGATACATACTGCATGCCCATCCTGTTTAGCCGCCTAACATCTTAGCCTGCATCAGCTCCAGAGAAAGGCTAAAACCTCATGAGGTACGAGTCCATTTCCCATCCTTTCCACTTCTAATCTGACAGTCCGGATCAACTTCCCAACACCAAAGTATAGTAAAAACTAGGTGGAATATTGCTGCGCTCAAGAGAAACCTCCCGGGATGTCTCTCTTCTGACCGCTCGTACCATATATTTCTATTTCTATATATATATACTATACTACACACACACAGCTATTAGGTGGCTCCTCATTTAGTCATCACAATGCAGCGGTACAAAAACAAACCATTTCTATCCAAAATAAAAGTGCTCCAATAAAAAAAAAAGGTGAACTCCTTAAAGGATCAAATCTGCGCAAGGCTAAGGCCCCACATTTAGGAAACGCAGCGTTTGTCCCTGCCTTGAAAACGGAGCAGGAAAAAAAAACGCTGCGTTTTACGGTACCGGCAACGTGAATGAGATTGTGGTTAATCTTATCCACACATTGCGCGAAAAAAACAAAATGAGCTTGGGAAAAGCAGCTTTTCCAAGAATGCGTGTGCGTTTTTGAAAAACGCTGCATATTAATTTTAGCGGTGGAATCACCAGCGTTTCCCCAATAAGGGGAAGGAAAAAGCAGAGCAAAAACGCACCAAATACACACTGAAGAACACTGCGGAAAACAACCAAAAAAACGCAAAGCGTTTGTGCTGTTTTGTTTTTATTTTCTTCCCAAGGGTCTTTATTTGGCTATGTGGGACCTTAGCCGAAACTTGGTTTTTTGGACAGACCACTTCACCCATCCTGTTTTATTTTTTTTATGTACCTTTGGATGTACCTTTTACATGGGCACAACCTATTCTTCTGCTGTCATGCATGACTGTAAAACTTGAAGGAGTCATTAAAGTGTCATTGCAGCCTTCAGAGATAGGCCTGTCATTCAGCTTAGAATGGCCGTTGACCTCTGCCAGTTCAATCCGCTGCATTTTATAGGACGGTTGGCAGGAGAAAGCTGAGATCCAAGATGGCAGCCCCCAGAGAAAAGTAAGGCTAATTTGCATATCTTGGAACACACTGTGTGTGGAACAGTAGGGTTGTCTAGCAACCAGGCTGGCAGCAGAAATCCAAGATGGCAGCCCCCAGAGAAAAAGTCAGTCTTATTGTGCCACACCCAGTGCAGCTCAGCCTTACTTTTCTCCGGGGGCTGCCATCTTGGATTTCTGCTGCCAACTTTCTCTTATCATTAAATTGCTTCCATTTGCAGCCACCAGAGGGAGACAGCATCATGCAAAATTCAGAAGAGGTGTGTGCCCGTGCTGCTTTCATTGCCTATAATATTGATATTCTTTTATTTTGTCTTTTTTTTTTTGTGCTTTTTGCCCCTGTTCTCAACACCTACCTGCCTTGAATTTCACTATTAGGATTCGGTGTCTACCTTCAGGCATTGTCCCCAAATGATGCAGAAACAAAGAAAGCGGGAATGATGTTGCTAAAAAGGATTTACATTTAGAAAGAGATTTATATTAACCCTGCAACATTGTTTCTAAGGCTCACAAGCAGATACATACTGCATGCCCATCCTGTTTAGCCGCCTAACATCTTAGCCTGCATCAGCTCCAGAGAAAGGCTAAAACCTCATGAGGTACGAGTCCATTTCCCATCCTTTCCACTTCTAATCTGACAGTCCGGATCAACTTCCCAACACCAAAGTATAGTAAAAACTAGGTGGAATATTGCTGCGCTCAAGAGAAACCTCCCGGGATGTCTCTCTTCTGACCGCTCGTACCATATATTTCTATTTCTATATATATATACTATACTACACACACACAGCTATTAGGTGGCTCCTCATTTAGTCATCACAATGCAGCGGTACAAAAACAAACCATTTCTATCCAAAATAAAAGTGCTCCAATAAAAAAAAAAGGTGAACTCCTTAAAGGATCAAATCTGCGCAAGGCTAAGGCCCCACATTTAGGAAACGCAGCGTTTGTCCCTGCCTTGAAAACGGAGCAGGAAAAAAAACGCTGCGTTTTACGGTACCGGCAACGTGAATGAGATTGTGGTTAATCTTATCCACACATTGCGCAAAAAAACAAAATGAGCTTGGGAAAAGCAGCTTTTCCAAGAATGCGTGTGCGTTTTTGAAAAACGCTGCATATTAATTTTAGCGGTGGAATCACCAGCGTTTCCCCAATAAGGGGAAGGAAAAAGCAGAGCAAAAACGCACCAAATACACACTGAAGAACACTGCGGAAAACAACCAAAAAAACGCAAAGCGTTTGTGCTGTTTTGTTTTTATTTTCTTCCCAAGGGTCTTTATTTGGCTATGTGGGACCTTAGCCGAAACTTGGTTTTTTGGACAGACCACTTCACCCATCCTGTTTTATTTTTTTTATGTACCTTTGGATGTACCTTTTACATGGGCACAACCTATTCTTCTGCTGTCATGCATGACTGTAAAACTTGAAGGAGTCATTAAAGTGTCATTGCAGCCTTCAGAGATAGGCCTGTCATTCAGCTTAGAATGGCCGTTGACCTCTGCCAGTTCAATCCGCTGCATTTTATAGGACGGTTGGCAGGAGAAAGCTGAGATCCAAGATGGCAGCCCCCAGAGAAAAGTAAGGCTAATTTGCATATCTTGGAACACACTGTGTGTGGAACAGTAGGGTTGTCTAGCAACCAGGCTGGCAGCAGAAATCCAAGATGGCAGCCCCCAGAGAAAAAGTCAGTCTTATTGTGCCACACCCAGTGCAGCTCAGCCTTACTTTTCTCCGGGGGCTGCCATCTTGGATTTCTGCTGCCAACTTTCTCTTATCATTAAATTGCTTCCATTTGCAGCCACCAGAGGGAGACAGCATCATGCAAAATTCAGAAGAGGTGTGTGCCCGTGCTGCTTTCATTGCCTATAATATTGATATTCTTTTATTTTGTCTTTTTTTTTTTGTGCTTTTTGCCCCTGTTCTCAACACCTACCTGCCTTGAATTTCACTATTAGGATTCGGTGTCTACCTTCAGGCATTGTCCCCAAATGATGCAGAAACAAAGAAAGCGGGAATGATGTTGCTAAAAAGGATTTACATTTAGAAAGAGATTTATATTAACCCTGCAACATTGTTTCTAAGGCTCACAAGCAGATACATACTGCATGCCCATCCTGTTTAGCCGCCTAACATCTTAGCCTGCATCAGCTCCAGAGAAAGGCTAAAACCTCATGAGGTACGAGTCCATTTCCCATCCTTTCCACTTCTAATCTGACAGTCCGGATCAACTTCCCAACACCAAAGTATAGTAAAAACTAGGTGGAATATTGCTGCGCTCAAGAGAAACCTCCCGGGATGTCTCTCTTCTGACCGCTCGTACCATATATTTCTATTTCTATATATATATACTATACTACACACACACAGCTATTAGGTGGCTCCTCATTTAGTCATCACAATGCAGCGGTACAAAAACAAACCATTTCTATCCAAAATAAAAGTGCTCCAATAAAAAAAAAAGGTGAACTCCTTAAAGGATCAAATCTGCGCAAGGCTAAGGCCCCACATTTAGGAAACGCAGCGTTTGTCCCTGCCTTGAAAACGGAGCAGGAAAAAAAACGCTGCGTTTTACGGTACCGGCAACGTGAATGAGATTGTGGTTAATCTTATCCACACATTGCGCAAAAAAACAAAATGAGCTTGGGAAAAGCAGCTTTTCCAAGAATGCGTGTGCGTTTTTGAAAAACGCTGCATATTAATTTTAGCGGTGGAATCACCAGCGTTTCCCCAATAAGGGGAAGGAAAAAGCAGAGCAAAAACGCACCAAATACACACTGAAGAACACTGCGGAAAACAACCAAAAAAACGCAAAGCGTTTGTGCTGTTTTGTTTTTATTTTCTTCCCAAGGGTCTTTATTTGGCTATGTGGGACCTTAGCCGAAACTTGGTTTTTTGGACAGACCACTTCACCCATCCTGTTTTATTTTTTTTATGTACCTTTGGATGTACCTTTTACATGGGCACAACCTATTCTTCTGCTGTCATGCATGACTGTAAAACTTGAAGGAGTCATTAAAGTGTCATTGCAGCCTTCAGAGATAGGCCTGTCATTCAGCTTAGAATGGCCGTTGACCTCTGCCAGTTCAATCCGCTGCATTTTATAGGACGGTTGGCAGGAGAAAGCTGAGATCCAAGATGGCAGCCCCCAGAGAAAAGTAAGGCTAATTTGCATATCTTGGAACACACTGTGTGTGGAACAGTAGGGTTGTCTAGCAACCAGGCTGGCAGCAGAAATCCAAGATGGCAGCCCCCAGAGAAAAAGTCAGTCTTATTGTGCCACACCCAGTGCAGCTCAGCCTTACTTTTCTCCGGGGGCTGCCATCTTGGATTTCTGCTGCCAACTTTCTCTTATCATTAAATTGCTTCCATTTGCAGCCACCAGAGGGAGACAGCATCATGCAAAATTCAGAAGAGGTGTGTGCCCGTGCTGCTTTCATTGCCTATAATATTGATATTCTTTTATTTTGTCTTTTTTTTTTTGTGCTTTTTGCCCCTGTTCTCAACACCTACCTGCCTTGAATTTCACTATTAGGATTCGGTGTCTACCTTCAGGCATTGTCCCCAAATGATGCAGAAACAAAGAAAGCGGGAATGATGTTGCTAAAAAGGATTTACATTTAGAAAGAGATTTATATTAACCCTGCAACATTGTTTCTAAGGCTCACAAGCAGATACATACTGCATGCCCATCCTGTTTAGCCGCCTAACATCTTAGCCTGCATCAGCTCCAGAGAAAGGCTAAAACCTCATGAGGTACGAGTCCATTTCCCATCCTTTCCACTTCTAATCTGACAGTCCGGATCAACTTCCCAACACCAAAGTATAGTAAAAACTAGGTGGAATATTGCTGCGCTCAAGAGAAACCTCCCGGGATGTCTCTCTTCTGACCGCTCGTACCATATATTTCTATTTCTATATATATATACTATACTACACACACACAGCTATTAGGTGGCTCCTCATTTAGTCATCACAATGCAGCGGTACAAAAACAAACCATTTCTATCCAAAATAAAAGTGCTCCAATAAAAAAAAAAGGTGAACTCCTTAAAGGATCAAATCTGCGCAAGGCTAAGGCCCCACATTTAGGAAACGCAGCGTTTGTCCCTGCCTTGAAAACGGAGCAGGAAAAAAAACGCTGCGTTTTACGGTACCGGCAACGTGAATGAGATTGTGGTTAATCTTATCCACACATTGCGCAAAAAAACAAAATGAGCTTGGGAAAAGCAGCTTTTCCAAGAATGCGTGTGCGTTTTTGAAAAACGCTGCATATTAATTTTAGCGGTGGAATCACCAGCGTTTCCCCAATAAGGGGAAGGAAAAAGCAGAGCAAAAACGCACCAAATACACACTGAAGAACACTGCGGAAAACAACCAAAAAAACGCAAAGCGTTTGTGCTGTTTTGTTTTTATTTTCTTCCCAAGGGTCTTTATTTGGCTATGTGGGACCTTAGCCGAAACTTGGTTTTTTGGACAGACCACTTCACCCATCCTGTTTTATTTTTTTTATGTACCTTTGGATGTACCTTTTACATGGGCACAACCTATTCTTCTGCTGTCATGCATGACTGTAAAACTTGAAGGAGTCATTAAAGTGTCATTGCAGCCTTCAGAGATAGGCCTGTCATTCAGCTTAGAATGGCCGTTGACCTCTGCCAGTTCAATCCGCTGCATTTTATAGGACGGTTGGCAGGAGAAAGCTGAGATCCAAGATGGCAGCCCCCAGAGAAAAGTAAGGCTAATTTGCATATCTTGGAACACACTGTGTGTGGAACAGTAGGGTTGTCTAGCAACCAGGCTGGCAGCAGAAATCCAAGATGGCAGCCCCCAGAGAAAAAGTCAGTCTTATTGTGCCACACCCAGTGCAGCTCAGCCTTACTTTTCTCCGGGGGCTGCCATCTTGGATTTCTGCTGCCAACTTTCTCTTATCATTAAATTGCTTCCATTTGCAGCCACCAGAGGGAGACAGCATCATGCAAAATTCAGAAGAGGTGTGTGCCCGTGCTGCTTTCATTGCCTATAATATTGATATTCTTTTATTTTATTGTTTTTTTTTTTTGTGCTTTTTGCCCCTGTTCTCAACACCTACCTGCCTTGAATTTCACTATTAGGATTCGGTGTCTACCTTCAGGCATTGTCCCCAAATGATGCAGAAACAAAGAAAGCGGGAATGATGTTGCTAAAAAGGATTTACATTTAGAAAGAGATTTATATTAACCCTGCAACATTGTTTCTAAGGCTCACAAGCAGATACATACTGCATGCCCATCCTGTTTAGCCGCCTAACATCTTAGCCTGCATCAGCTCCAGAGAAAGGCTAAAACCTCATGAGGTACGAGTCCATTTCCCATCCTTTCCACTTCTAATCTGACAGTCCGGATCAACTTCCCAACACCAAAGTATAGTAAAAACTAGGTGGAATATTGCTGCGCTCAAGAGAAACCTCCCGGGATGTCTCTCTTCTGACCGCTCGTACCATATATTTCTATTTCTCTATATATATATACTATACTACACACACACAGCTATTAGGTGGCTCCTCATTTAGTCATCACAATGCAGCGGTACAAAAACAAACCATTTCTATCCAAAATAAAAGTGCTCCAATAAAAAAAAAAGGTGAACTCCTTAAAGGATCAAATCTGCGCAAGGCTAAGGCCCCACATTTAGGAAACGCAGCGTTTGTCCCTGCCTTGAAAACGGAGCAGGAAAAAAAACGCTGCGTTTTACGGTACCGGCAACGTGAATGAGATTGTGGTTAATCTTATCCACACATTGCGCAAAAAAACAAAATGAGCTTGGGAAAAGCAGCTTTTCCAAGAATGCGTGTGCGTTTTTGAAAAACGCTGCATATTAATTTTAGCGGTGGAATCACCAGCGTTTCCCCAATAAGGGGAAGGAAAAAGCAGAGCAAAAACGCACCAAATACACACTGAAGAACACTGCGGAAAACAACCCAAAAAACGCAAAGCGTTTGTGCTGTTTTGTTTTTATTTTCTTCCCAAGGGTCTTTATTTGGCTATGTGGGACCTTAGCCGAAACTTGGTTTTTTGGACAGACCACTTCACCCATCCTGTTTTATTTTTTTTATGTACCTTTGGATGTACCTTTTACATGGGCACAACCTATTCTTCTGCTGTCATGCATGACTGTAAAACTTGAAGGAGTCATTAAAGTGTCATTGCAGCCTTCAGAGATAGGCCTGTCATTCAGCTTAGAATGGCCGTTGACCTCTGCCAGTTCAATCCGCTGCATTTTATAGGACGGTTGGCAGGAGAAAGCTGAGATCCAAGATGGCAGCCCCCAGAGAAAAGTAAGGCTAATTTGCATATCTTGGAACACACTGTGTGTGGAACAGTAGGGTTGTCTAGCAACCAGGCTGGCAGCAGAAATCCAAGATGGCAGCCCCCAGAGAAAAAGTCAGTCTTATTGTGCCACACCCAGTGCAGCTCAGCCTTACTTTTCTCCGGGGGCTGCCATCTTGGATTTCTGCTGCCAACTTTCTCTTATCATTAAATTGCTTCCATTTGCAGCCACCAGAGGGAGACAGCATCATGCAAAATTCAGAAGAGGTGTGTGCCCGTGCTGCTTTCATTGCCTATAATATTGATATTCTTTTATTTTGTCTTTTTTTTTTTGTGCTTTTTGCCCCTGTTCTCAACACCTACCTGCCTTGAATTTCACTATTAGGATTCGGTGTCTACCTTCAGGCATTGTCCCCAAATGATGCAGAAACAAAGAAAGCGGGAATGATGTTGCTAAAAAGGATTTACATTTAGAAAGAGATTTATATTAACCCTGCAACATTGTTTCTAAGGCTCACAAGCAGATACATACTGCATGCCCATCCTGTTTAGCCGCCTAACATCTTAGCCTGCATCAGCTCCAGAGAAAGGCTAAAACCTCATGAGGTACGAGTCCATTTCCCATCCTTTCCACTTCTAATCTGACAGTCCGGATCAACTTCCCAACACCAAAGTATAGTAAAAACTAGGTGGAATATTGCTGCGCTCAAGAGAAACCTCCCGGGATGTCTCTCTTCTGACCGCTCGTACCATATATTTCTATTTCTATATATATATACTATACTACACACACACAGCTATTAGGTGGCTCCTCATTTAGTCATCACAATGCAGCGGTACAAAAACAAACCATTTCTATCCAAAATAAAAGTGCTCCAATAAAAAAAAAAGGTGAACTCCTTAAAGGATCAAATCTGCGCAAGGCTAAGGCCCCACATTTAGGAAACGCAGCGTTTGTCCCTGCCTTGAAAACGGAGCAGGAAAAAAAACGCTGCGTTTTACGGTACCGGCAACGTGAATGAGATTGTGGTTAATCTTATCCACACATTGCGCAAAAAAACAAAATGAGCTTGGGAAAAGCAGCTTTTCCAAGAATGCGTGTGCGTTTTTGAAAAACGCTGCATATTAATTTTAGCGGTGGAATCACCAGCGTTTCCCCAATAAGGGGAAGGAAAAAGCAGAGCAAAAACGCACCAAATACACACTGAAGAACACTGCGGAAAACAACCAAAAAAACGCAAAGCGTTTGTGCTGTTTTGTTTTTATTTTCTTCCCAAGGGTCTTTATTTGGCTATGTGGGACCTTAGCCGAAACTTGGTTTTTTGGACAGACCACTTCACCCATCCTGTTTTATTTTTTTTATGTACCTTTGGATGTACCTTTTACATGGGCACAACCTATTCTTCTGCTGTCATGCATGACTGTAAAACTTGAAGGAGTCATTAAAGTGTCATTGCAGCCTTCAGAGATAGGCCTGTCATTCAGCTTAGAATGGCCGTTGACCTCTGCCAGTTCAATCCGCTGCATTTTATAGGACGGTTGGCAGGAGAAAGCTGAGATCCAAGATGGCAGCCCCCAGAGAAAAGTAAGGCTAATTTGCATATCTTGGAACACACTGTGTGTGGAACAGTAGGGTTGTCTAGCAACCAGGCTGGCAGCAGAAATCCAAGATGGCAGCCCCCAGAGAAAAAGTCAGTCTTATTGTGCCACACCCAGTGCAGCTCAGCCTTACTTTTCTCCGGGGGCTGCCATCTTGGATTTCTGCTGCCAACTTTCTCTTATCATTAAATTGCTTCCATTTGCAGCCACCAGAGGGAGACAGCATCATGCAAAATTCAGAAGAGGTGTGTGCCCGTGCTGCTTTCATTGCCTATAATATTGATATTCTTTTATTTTGTCTTTTTTTTTTTGTGCTTTTTGCCCCTGTTCTCAACACCTACCTGCCTTGAATTTCACTATTAGGATTCGGTGTCTACCTTCAGGCATTGTCCCCAAATGATGCAGAAACAAAGAAAGCGGGAATGATGTTGCTAAAAAGGATTTACATTTAGAAAGAGATTTATATTAACCCTGCAACATTGTTTCTAAGGCTCACAAGCAGATACATACTGCATGCCCATCCTGTTTAGCCGCCTAACATCTTAGCCTGCATCAGCTCCAGAGAAAGGCTAAAACCTCATGAGGTACGAGTCCATTTCCCATCCTTTCCACTTCTAATCTGACAGTCCGGATCAACTTCCCAACACCAAAGTATAGTAAAAACTAGGTGGAATATTGCTGCGCTCAAGAGAAACCTCCCGGGATGTCTCTCTTCTGACCGCTCGTACCATATATTTCTATTTTATATATATATATACTATACTACACACACACAGCTATTAGGTGGCTCCTCATTTAGTCATCACAATGCAGCGGTACAAAAACAAACCATTTCTATCCAAAATAAAAGTGCTCCAATAAAAAAAAAAGGTGAACTCCTTAAAGGATCAAATCTGCGCAAGGCTAAGGCCCCACATTTAGGAAACGCAGCGTTTGTCCCTGCCTTGAAAACGGAGCAGGAAAAAAAAACGCTGCGTTTTACGGTACCGGCAACGTGAATGAGATTGTGGTTAATCTTATCCACACATTGCGCAAAAAAACAAAATGAGCTTGGGAAAAGCAGCTTTTCCAAGAATGCGTGTGCGTTTTTGAAAAACGCTGCATATTAATTTTAGCGGTGGAATCACCAGCGTTTCCCCAATAAGGGGAAGGAAAAAGCAGAGCAAAAACGCACCAAATACACACTGAAGAACACTGCGGAAAACAACCAAAAAAACGCAAAGCGTTTGTGCTGTTTTGTTTTTATTTTCTTCCCAAGGGTCTTTATTTGGCTATGTGGGACCTTAGCCGAAACTTGGTTTTTTGGACAGACCACTTCACCCATCCTGTTTTATTTTTTTTATGTACCTTTGGATGTACCTTTTACATGGGCACAACCTATTCTTCTGCTGTCATGCATGACTGTAAAACTTGAAGGAGTCATTAAAGTGTCATTGCAGCCTTCAGAGATAGGCCTGTCATTCAGCTTAGAATGGCCGTTGACCTCTGCCAGTTCAATCCGCTGCATTTTATAGGACGGTTGGCAGGAGAAAGCTGAGATCCAAGATGGCAGCCCCCAGAGAAAAGTAAGGCTAATTTGCATATCTTGGAACACACTGTGTGTGGAACAGTAGGGTTGTCTAGCAACCAGGCTGGCAGCAGAAATCCAAGATGGCAGCCCCCAGAGAAAAAGTCAGTCTTATTGTGCCACACCCAGTGCAGCTCAGCCTTACTTTTCTCCGGGGGCTGCCATCTTGGATTTCTGCTGCCAACTTTCTCTTATCATTAAATTGCTTCCATTTGCAGCCACCAGAGGGAGACAGCATCATGCAAAATTCAGAAGAGGTGTGTGCCCGTGCTGCTTTCATTGCCTATAATATTGATATTCTTTTATTTTGTCTTTTTTTTTTTGTGCTTTTTGCCCCTGTTCTCAACACCTACCTGCCTTGAATTTCACTATTAGGATTCGGTGTCTACCTTCAGGCATTGTCCCCAAATGATGCAGAAACAAAGAAAGCGGGAATGATGTTGCTAAAAAGGATTTACATTTAGAAAGAGATTTATATTAACCCTGCAACATTGTTTCTAAGGCTCACAAGCAGATACATACTGCATGCCCATCCTGTTTAGCCGCCTAACATCTTAGCCTGCATCAGCTCCAGAGAAAGGCTAAAACCTCATGAGGTACGAGTCCATTTCCCATCCTTTCCACTTCTAATCTGACAGTCCGGATCAACTTCCCAACACCAAAGTATAGTAAAAACTAGGTGGAATATTGCTGCGCTCAAGAGAAACCTCCCGGGATGTCTCTCTTCTGACCGCTCGTACCATATATTTCTATTTCTATATATATATACTATACTACACACACACAGCTATTAGGTGGCTCCTCATTTAGTCATCACAATGCAGCGGTACAAAAACAAACCATTTCTATCCAAAATAAAAGTGCTCCAATAAAAAAAAAAGGTGAACTCCTTAAAGGATCAAATCTGCGCAAGGCTAAGGCCCCACATTTAGGAAACGCAGCGTTTGTCCCTGCCTTGAAAACGGAGCAGGAAAAAAAAACGCTGCGTTTTACGGTACCGGCAACGTGAATGAGATTGTGGTTAATCTTATCCACACATTGCGCAAAAAAACAAAATGAGCTTGGGAAAAGCAGCTTTTCCAAGAATGCGTGTGCGTTTTTGAAAAACGCTGCATATTAATTTTAGCGGTGGAATCACCAGCGTTTCCCCAATAAGGGGAAGGAAAAAGCAGAGCAAAAACGCACCAAATACACACTGAAGAACACTGCGGAAAACAACCAAAAAAACGCAAAGCGTTTGTGCTGTTTTGTTTTTATTTTCTTCCCAAGGGTCTTTATTTGGCTATGTGGGACCTTAGCCGAAACTTGGTTTTTTGGACAGACCACTTCACCCATCCTGTTTTATTTTTTTTATGTACCTTTGGATGTACCTTTTACATGGGCACAACCTATTCTTCTGCTGTCATGCATGACTGTAAAACTTGAAGGAGTCATTAAAGTGTCATTGCAGCCTTCAGAGATAGGCCTGTCATTCAGCTTAGAATGGCCGTTGACCTCTGCCAGTTCAATCCGCTGCATTTTATAGGACGGTTGGCAGGAGAAAGCTGAGATCCAAGATGGCAGCCCCCAGAGAAAAGTAAGGCTAATTTGCATATCTTGGAACACACTGTGTGTGGAACAGTAGGGTTGTCTAGCAACCAGGCTGGCAGCAGAAATCCAAGATGGCAGCCCCCAGAGAAAAAGTCAGTCTTATTGTGCCACACCCAGTGCAGCTCAGCCTTACTTTTCTCCGGGGGCTGCCATCTTGGATTTCTGCTGCCAACTTTCTCTTATCATTAAATTGCTTCCATTTGCAGCCACCAGAGGGAGACAGCATCATGCAAAATTCAGAAGAGGTGTGTGCCCGTGCTGCTTTCATTGCCTATAATATTGATATTCTTTTATTTTGTCTTTTTTTTTTTGTGCTTTTTGCCCCTGTTCTCAACACCTACCTGCCTTGAATTTCACTATTAGGATTCGGTGTCTACCTTCAGGCATTGTCCCCAAATGATGCAGAAACAAAGAAAGCGGGAATGATGTTGCTAAAAAGGATTTACATTTAGAAAGAGATTTATATTAACCCTGCAACATTGTTTCTAAGGCTCACAAGCAGATACATACTGCATGCCCATCCTGTTTAGCCGCCTAACATCTTAGCCTGCATCAGCTCCAGAGAAAGGCTAAAACCTCATGAGGTACGAGTCCATTTCCCATCCTTTCCACTTCTAATCTGACAGTCCGGATCAACTTCCCAACACCAAAGTATAGTAAAAACTAGGTGGAATATTGCTGCGCTCAAGAGAAACCTCCCGGGATGTCTCTCTTCTGACCGCTCGTACCATATATTTCTATTTCTATATATATATACTATACTACACACACACAGCTATTAGGTGGCTCCTCATTTAGTCATCACAATGCAGCGGTACAAAAACAAACCATTTCTATCCAAAATAAAAGTGCTCCAATAAAAAAAAAAGGTGAACTCCTTAAAGGATCAAATCTGCGCAAGGCTAAGGCCCCACATTTAGGAAACGCAGCGTTTGTCCCTGCCTTGAAAACGGAGCAGGAAAAAAAACGCTGCGTTTTACGGTACCGGCAACGTGAATGAGATTGTGGTTAATCTTATCCACACATTGCGCAAAAAAACAAAATGAGCTTGGGAAAAGCAGCTTTTCCAAGAATGCGTGTGCGTTTTTGAAAAACGCTGCATATTAATTTTAGCGGTGGAATCACCAGCGTTTCCCCAATAAGGGGAAGGAAAAAGCAGAGCAAAAACGCACCAAATACACACTGAAGAACACTGCGGAAAACAACCAAAAAAACGCAAAGCGTTTGTGCTGTTTTGTTTTTATTTTCTTCCCAAGGGTCTTTATTTGGCTATGTGGGACCTTAGCCGAAACTTGGTTTTTTGGACAGACCACTTCACCCATCCTGTTTTATTTTTTTTATGTACCTTTGGATGTACCTTTTACATGGGCACAACCTATTCTTCTGCTGTCATGCATGACTGTAAAACTTGAAGGAGTCATTAAAGTGTCATTGCAGCCTTCAGAGATAGGCCTGTCATTCAGCTTAGAATGGCCGTTGACCTCTGCCAGTTCAATCCGCTGCATTTTATAGGACGGTTGGCAGGAGAAAGCTGAGATCCAAGATGGCAGCCCCCAGAGAAAAGTAAGGCTAATTTGCATATCTTGGAACACACTGTGTGTGGAACAGTAGGGTTGTCTAGCAACCAGGCTGGCAGCAGAAATCCAAGATGGCAGCCCCCAGAGAAAAAGTCAGTCTTATTGTGCCACACCCAGTGCAGCTCAGCCTTACTTTTCTCCGGGGGCTGCCATCTTGGATTTCTGCTGCCAACTTTCTCTTATCATTAAATTGCTTCCATTTGCAGCCACCAGAGGGAGACAGCATCATGCAAAATTCAGAAGAGGTGTGTGCCCGTGCTGCTTTCATTGCCTATAATATTGATATTCTTTTATTTTGTCTTTTTTTTTTTGTGCTTTTTGCCCCTGTTCTCAACACCTACCTGCCTTGAATTTCACTATTAGGATTCGGTGTCTACCTTCAGGCATTGTCCCCAAATGATGCAGAAACAAAGAAAGCGGGAATGATGTTGCTAAAAAGGATTTACATTTAGAAAGAGATTTATATTAACCCTGCAACATTGTTTCTAAGGCTCACAAGCAGATACATACTGCATGCCCATCCTGTTTAGCCGCCTAACATCTTAGCCTGCATCAGCTCCAGAGAAAGGCTAAAACCTCATGAGGTACGAGTCCATTTCCCATCCTTTCCACTTCTAATCTGACAGTCCGGATCAACTTCCCAACACCAAAGTATAGTAAAAACTAGGTGGAATATTGCTGCGCTCAAGAGAAACCTCCCGGGATGTCTCTCTTCTGACCGCTCGTACCATATATTTCTATTCTCTATATATATATACTATACTACACACACACAGCTATTAGGTGGCTCCTCATTTAGTCATCACAATGCAGCGGTACAAAAACAAACCATTTCTATCCAAAATAAAAGTGCTCCAATAAAAAAAAAAGGTGAACTCCTTAAAGGATCAAATCTGCGCAAGGCTAAGGCCCCACATTTAGGAAACGCAGCGTTTGTCCCTGCCTTGAAAACGGAGCAGGAAAAAAAACGCTGCGTTTTACGGTACCGGCAACGTGAATGAGATTGTGGTTAATCTTATCCACACATTGCGCAAAAAAACAAAATGAGCTTGGGAAAAGCAGCTTTTCCAAGAATGCGTGTGCGTTTTTGAAAAACGCTGCATATTAATTTTAGCGGTGGAATCACCAGCGTTTCCCCAATAAGGGGAAGGAAAAAGCAGAGCAAAAACGCACCAAATACACACTGAAGAACACTGCGGAAAACAACCAAAAAAACGCAAAGCGTTTGTGCTGTTTTGTTTTTATTTTCTTCCCAAGGGTCTTTATTTGGCTATGTGGGACCTTAGCCGAAACTTGGTTTTTTGGACAGACCACTTCACCCATCCTGTTTTATTTTTTTTATGTACCTTTGGATGTACCTTTTACATGGGCACAACCTATTCTTCTGCTGTCATGCATGACTGTAAAACTTGAAGGAGTCATTAAAGTGTCATTGCAGCCTTCAGAGATAGGCCTGTCATTCAGCTTAGAATGGCCGTTGACCTCTGCCAGTTCAATCCGCTGCATTTTATAGGACGGTTGGCAGGAGAAAGCTGAGATCCAAGATGGCAGCCCCCAGAGAAAAGTAAGGCTAATTTGCATATCTTGGAACACACTGTGTGTGGAACAGTAGGGTTGTCTAGCAACCAGGCTGGCAGCAGAAATCCAAGATGGCAGCCCCCAGAGAAAAAGTCAGTCTTATTGTGCCACACCCAGTGCAGCTCAGCCTTACTTTTCTCCGGGGGCTGCCATCTTGGATTTCTGCTGCCAACTTTCTCTTATCATTAAATTGCTTCCATTTGCAGCCACCAGAGGGAGACAGCATCATGCAAAATTCAGAAGAGGTGTGTGCCCGTGCTGCTTTCATTGCCTATAATATTGATATTCTTTTATTTTGTCTTTTTTTTTTTGTGCTTTTTGCCCCTGTTCTCAACACCTACCTGCCTTGAATTTCACTATTAGGATTCGGTGTCTACCTTCAGGCATTGTCCCCAAATGATGCAGAAACAAAGAAAGCGGGAATGATGTTGCTAAAAAGGATTTACATTTAGAAAGAGATTTATATTAACCCTGCAACATTGTTTCTAAGGCTCACAAGCAGATACATACTGCATGCCCATCCTGTTTAGCCGCCTAACATCTTAGCCTGCATCAGCTCCAGAGAAAGGCTAAAACCTCATGAGGTACGAGTCCATTTCCCATCCTTTCCACTTCTAATCTGACAGTCCGGATCAACTTCCCAACACCAAAGTATAGTAAAAACTAGGTGGAATATTGCTGCGCTCAAGAGAAACCTCCCGGGATGTCTCTCTTCTGACCGCTCGTACCATATATTTCTATTTCTATATATATATACTATACTACACACACACAGCTATTAGGTGGCTCCTCATTTAGTCATCACAATGCAGCGGTACAAAAACAAACCATTTCTATCCAAAATAAAAGTGCTCCAATAAAAAAAAAAGGTGAACTCCTTAAAGGATCAAATCTGCGCAAGGCTAAGGCCCCACATTTAGGAAACGCAGCGTTTGTCCCTGCCTTGAAAACGGAGCAGAAAAAAAAACGCTGCGTTTTACGGTACCGGCAACGTGAATGAGATTGTGGTTAATCTTATCCACACATTGCGCAAAAAAACAAAATGAGCTTGGGAAAAGCAGCTTTTCCAAGAATGCGTGTGCGTTTTTGAAAAACGCTGCATATTAATTTTAGCGGTGGAATCACCAGCGTTTCCCCAATAAGGGGAAGGAAAAAGCAGAGCAAAAACGCACCAAATACACACTGAAGAACACTGCGGAAAACAACAAAAAAACGCAAAGCGTTTGTGCTGTTTTGTTTTTATTTTCTTCCCAAGGGTCTTTATTTGGCTATGTGGGACCTTAGCCGAAACTTGGTTTTTTGGACAGACCACTTCACCCATCCTGTTTTATTTTTTTTATGTACCTTTGGATGTACCTTTTACATGGGCACAACCTATTCTTCTGCT
This sequence comes from Leptodactylus fallax, assembly GCA_947044405.1. Taxonomy (NCBI): domain Eukaryota; kingdom Metazoa; phylum Chordata; class Amphibia; order Anura; family Leptodactylidae; genus Leptodactylus; species Leptodactylus fallax. The sequence continues at coordinate 1,741,570 of CAMRHE010000394.1, forward strand.
GTCATGCATGACTGTAAAACTTGAAGGAGTCATTAAAGTGTCATTGCAGCCTTCAGAGATAGGCCTGTCATTCAGCTTAGAATGGCCGTTGACCTCTGCCAGTTCAATCCGCTGCATTTTATAGGACGGTTGGCAGGAGAAAGCTGAGATCCAAGATGGCAGCCCCCAGAGAAAAGTAAGGCTAATTTGCATATCTTGGAACACACTGTGTGTGGAACAGTAGGGTTGTCTAGCAACCAGGCTGGCAGCAGAAATCCAAGATGGCAGCCCCCAGAGAAAAAGTCAGTCTTATTGTGCCACACCCAGTGCAGCTCAGCCTTACTTTTCTCCGGGGGCTGCCATCTTGGATTTCTGCTGCCAACTTTCTCTTATCATTAAATTGCTTCCATTTGCAGCCACCAGAGGGAGACAGCATCATGCAAAATTCAGAAGAGGTGTGTGCCCGTGCTGCTTTCATTGCCTATAATATTGATATTCTTTTATTTTGTCTTTTTTTTTTTGTGCTTTTTGCCCCTGTTCTCAACACCTACCTGCCTTGAATTTCACTATTAGGATTCGGTGTCTACCTTCAGGCATTGTCCCCAAATGATGCAGAAACAAAGAAAGCGGGAATGATGTTGCTAAAAAGGATTTACATTTAGAAAGAGATTTATATTAACCCTGCAACATTGTTTCTAAGGCTCACAAGCAGATACATACTGCATGCCCATCCTGTTTAGCCGCCTAACATCTTAGCCTGCATCAGCTCCAGAGAAAGGCTAAAACCTCATGAGGTACGAGTCCATTTCCCATCCTTTCCACTTCTAATCTGACAGTCCGGATCAACTTCCCAACACCAAAGTATAGTAAAAACTAGGTGGAATATTGCTGCGCTCAAGAGAAACCTCCCGGGATGTCTCTCTTCTGACCGCTCGTACCATATATTTCTATTTCTATATATATATATACTATACTACACACACACAGCTATTAGGTGGCTCCTCATTTAGTCATCACAATGCAGCGGTACAAAAACAAACCATTTCTATCCAAAATAAAAGTGCTCCAATAAAAAAAAAAGGTGAACTCCTTAAAGGATCAAATCTGCGCAAGGCTAAGGCCCCACATTTAGGAAACGCAGCGTTTGTCCCTGCCTTGAAAACGGAGCAGGAAAAAAAACGCTGCGTTTTACGGTACCGGCAACGTGAATGAGATTGTGGTTAATCTTATCCACACATTGCGCAAAAAAACAAAATGAGCTTGGGAAAAGCAGCTTTTCCAAGAATGCGTGTGCGTTTTTGAAAAACGCTGCATATTAATTTTAGCGGTGGAATCACCAGCGTTTCCCCAATAAGGGGAAGGAAAAAGCAGAGCAAAAACGCACCAAATACACACTGAAGAACACTGCGGAAAACAACCAAAAAAACGCAAAGCGTTTGTGCTGTTTTGTTTTTATTTTCTTCCCAAGGGTCTTTATTTGGCTATGTGGGACCTTAGCCGAAACTTGGTTTTTTGGACAGACCACTTCACCCATCCTGTTTTATTTTTTTTATGTACCTTTGGATGTACCTTTTACATGGGCACAACCTATTCTTCTGCTGTCATGCATGACTGTAAAACTTGAAGGAGTCATTAAAGTGTCATTGCAGCCTTCAGAGATAGGCCTGTCATTCAGCTTAGAATGGCCGTTGACCTCTGCCAGTTCAATCCGCTGCATTTTATAGGACGGTTGGCAGGAGAAAGCTGAGATCCAAGATGGCAGCCCCCAGAGAAAAGTAAGGCTAATTTGCATATCTTGGAACACACTGTGTGTGGAACAGTAGGGTTGTCTAGCAACCAGGCTGGCAGCAGAAATCCAAGATGGCAGCCCCCAGAGAAAAAGTCAGTCTTATTGTGCCACACCCAGTGCAGCTCAGCCTTACTTTTCTCCGGGGGCTGCCATCTTGGATTTCTGCTGCCAACTTTCTCTTATCATTAAATTGCTTCCATTTGCAGCCACCAGAGGGAGACAGCATCATGCAAAATTCAGAAGAGGTGTGTGCCCGTGCTGCTTTCATTGCCTATAATATTGATATTCTTTTATTTTGTCTTTTTTTTTTTGTGCTTTTTGCCCCTGTTCTCAACACCTACCTGCCTTGAATTTCACTATTAGGATTCGGTGTCTACCTTCAGGCATTGTCCCCAAATGATGCAGAAACAAAGAAAGCGGGAATGATGTTGCTAAAAAGGATTTACATTTAGAAAGAGATTTATATTAACCCTGCAACATTGTTTCTAAGGCTCACAAGCAGATACATACTGCATGCCCATCCTGTTTAGCCGCCTAACATCTTAGCCTGCATCAGCTCCAGAGAAAGGCTAAAACCTCATGAGGTACGAGTCCATTTCCCATCCTTTCCACTTCTAATCTGACAGTCCGGATCAACTTCCCAACACCAAAGTATAGTAAAAACTAGGTGGAATATTGCTGCGCTCAAGAGAAACCTCCCGGGATGTCTCTCTTCTGACCGCTCGTACCATATATTTCTATTTCTATATATATATACTATACTACACACACACAGCTATTAGGTGGCTCCTCATTTAGTCATCACAATGCAGCGGTACAAAAACAAACCATTTCTATCCAAAATAAAAGTGCTCCAATAAAAAAAAAAGGTGAACTCCTTAAAGGATCAAATCTGCGCAAGGCTAAGGCCCCACATTTAGGAAACGCAGCGTTTGTCCCTGCCTTGAAAACGGAGCAGGAAAAAAAAACGCTGCGTTTTACGGTACCGGCAACGTGAATGAGATTGTGGTTAATCTTATCCACACATTGCGCAAAAAAACAAAATGAGCTTGGGAAAAGCAGCTTTTCCAAGAATGCGTGTGCGTTTTTGAAAAACGCTGCATATTAATTTTAGCGGTGGAATCACCAGCGTTTCCCCAATAAGGGGAAGGAAAAAGCAGAGCAAAAACGCACCAAATACACACTGAAGAACACTGCGGAAAACAACCAAAAAAACGCAAAGCGTTTGTGCTGTTTTGTTTTTATTTTCTTCCCAAGGGTCTTTATTTGGCTATGTGGGACCTTAGCCGAAACTTGGTTTTTTGGACAGACCACTTCACCCATCCTGTTTTATTTTTTTTATGTACCTTTGGATGTACCTTTTACATGGGCACAACCTATTCTTCTGCTGTCATGCATGACTGTAAAACTTGAAGGAGTCATTAAAGTGTCATTGCAGCCTTCAGAGATAGGCCTGTCATTCAGCTTAGAATGGCCGTTGACCTCTGCCAGTTCAATCCGCTGCATTTTATAGGACGGTTGGCAGGAGAAAGCTGAGATCCAAGATGGCAGCCCCCAGAGAAAAGTAAGGCTAATTTGCATATCTTGGAACACACTGTGTGTGGAACAGTAGGGTTGTCTAGCAACCAGGCTGGCAGCAGAAATCCAAGATGGCAGCCCCCAGAGAAAAAGTCAGTCTTATTGTGCCACACCCAGTGCAGCTCAGCCTTACTTTTCTCCGGGGGCTGCCATCTTGGATTTCTGCTGCCAACTTTCTCTTATCATTAAATTGCTTCCATTTGCAGCCACCAGAGGGAGACAGCATCATGCAAAATTCAGAAGAGGTGTGTGCCCGTGCTGCTTTCATTGCCTATAATATTGATATTCTTTTATTTTGTCTTTTTTTTTTTGTGCTTTTTGCCCCTGTTCTCAACACCTACCTGCCTTGAATTTCACTATTAGGATTCGGTGTCTACCTTCAGGCATTGTCCCCAAATGATGCAGAAACAAAGAAAGCGGGAATGATGTTGCTAAAAAGGATTTACATTTAGAAAGAGATTTATATTAACCCTGCAACATTGTTTCTAAGGCTCACAAGCAGATACATACTGCATGCCCATCCTGTTTAGCCGCCTAACATCTTAGCCTGCATCAGCTCCAGAGAAAGGCTAAAACCTCATGAGGTACGAGTCCATTTCCCATCCTTTCCACTTCTAATCTGACAGTCCGGATCAACTTCCCAACACCAAAGTATAGTAAAAACTAGGTGGAATATTGCTGCGCTCAAGAGAAACCTCCCGGGATGTCTCTCTTCTGACCGCTCGTACCATATATTTCTATTTCTATATATATATATCCTATACTACACACACACAGCTATTAGGTGGCTCCTCATTTAGTCATCACAATGCAGCGGTACAAAAACAAACCATTTCTATCCAAAATAAAAGTGCTCCAATAAAAAAAAAGGTGAACTCCTTAAAGGATCAAATCTGCGCAAGGCTAAGGCCCCACATTTAGGAAACGCAGCGTTTGTCCCTGCCTTGAAAACGGAGCAGGAAAAAAAAACGCTGCGTTTTACGGTACCGGCAACGTGAATGAGATTGTGGTTAATCTTATCCACACATTGCGCAAAAAAACAAAATGAGCTTGGGAAAAGCAGCTTTTCCAAGAATGCGTGTGCGTTTTTGAAAAACGCTGCATATTAATTTTAGCGGTGGAATCACCAGCGTTTCCCCAATAAGGGGAAGGAAAAAGCAGAGCAAAAACGCACCAAATACACACTGAAGAACACTGCGGAAAACAACCAAAAAAACGCAAAGCGTTTGTGCTGTTTTGTTTTTATTTTCTTCCCAAGGGTCTTTATTTGGCTATGTGGGACCTTAGCCGAAACTTGGTTTTTTGGACAGACCACTTCACCCATCCTGTTTTATTTTTTTTATGTACCTTTGGATGTACCTTTTACATGGGCACAACCTATTCTTCTGCTGTCATGCATGACTGTAAAACTTGAAGGAGTCATTAAAGTGTCATTGCAGCCTTCAGAGATAGGCCTGTCATTCAGCTTAGAATGGCCGTTGACCTCTGCCAGTTCAATCCGCTGCATTTTATAGGACGGTTGGCAGGAGAAAGCTGAGATCCAAGATGGCAGCCCCCAGAGAAAAGTAAGGCTAATTTGCATATCTTGGAACACACTGTGTGTGGAACAGTAGGGTTGTCTAGCAACCAGGCTGGCAGCAGAAATCCAAGATGGCAGCCCCCAGAGAAAAAGTCAGTCTTATTGTGCCACACCCAGTGCAGCTCAGCCTTACTTTTCTCCGGGGGCTGCCATCTTGGATTTCTGCTGCCAACTTTCTCTTATCATTAAATTGCTTCCATTTGCAGCCACCAGAGGGAGACAGCATCATGCAAAATTCAGAAGAGGTGTGTGCCCGTGCTGCTTTCATTGCCTATAATATTGATATTCTTTTATTTTGTTTTTTTTTTTTTGTGCTTTTTGCCCCTGTTCTCAACACCTACCTGCCTTGAATTTCACTATTAGGATTCGGTGTCTACCTTCAGGCATTGTCCCCAAATGATGCAGAAACAAAGAAAGCGGGAATGATGTTGCTAAAAAGGATTTACATTTAGAAAGAGATTTATATTAACCCTGCAACATTGTTTCTAAGGCTCACAAGCAGATACATACTGCATGCCCATCCTGTTTAGCCGCCTAACATCTTAGCCTGCATCAGCTCCAGAGAAAGGCTAAAACCTCATGAGGTACGAGTCCATTTCCCATCCTTTCCACTTCTAATCTGACAGTCCGGATCAACTTCCCAACACCAAAGTATAGTAAAAACTAGGTGGAATATTGCTGCGCTCAAGAGAAACCTCCCGGGATGTCTCTCTTCTGACCGCTCGTACCATATATTTCTATTCTATATATATATATACTATACTACACACACACAGCTATTAGGTGGCTCCTCATTTAGTCATCACAATGCAGCGGTACAAAAACAAACCATTTCTATCCAAAATAAAAGTGCTCCAATAAAAAAAAAAGGTGAACTCCTTAAAGGATCAAATCTGCGCAAGGCTAAGGCCCCACATTTAGGAAACGCAGCGTTTGTCCCTGCCTTGAAAACGGAGCAGGAAAAAAAACGCTGCGTTTTACGGTACCGGCAACGTGAATGAGATTGTGGTTAATCTTATCCACACATTGCGCAAAAAAACAAAATGAGCTTGGGAAAAGCAGCTTTTCCAAGAATGCGTGTGCGTTTTTGAAAAACGCTGCATATTAATTTTAGCGGTGGAATCACCAGCGTTTCCCCAATAAGGGGAAGGAAAAAGCAGAGCAAAAACGCACCAAATACACACTGAAGAACACTGCGGAAAACAACCAAAAAAACGCAAAGCGTTTGTGCTGTTTTGTTTTTATTTTCTTCCCAAGGGTCTTTATTTGGCTATGTGGGACCTTAGCCGAAACTTGGTTTTTTGGACAGACCACTTCACCCATCCTGTTTTATTTTTTTTATGTACCTTTGGATGTACCTTTTACATGGGCACAACCTATTCTTCTGCTGTCATGCATGACTGTAAAACTTGAAGGAGTCATTAAAGTGTCATTGCAGCCTTCAGAGATAGGCCTGTCATTCAGCTTAGAATGGCCGTTGACCTCTGCCAGTTCAATCCGCTGCATTTTATAGGACGGTTGGCAGGAGAAAGCTGAGATCCAAGATGGCAGCCCCCAGAGAAAAGTAAGGCTAATTTGCATATCTTGGAACACACTGTGTGTGGAACAGTAGGGTTGTCTAGCAACCAGGCTGGCAGCAGAAATCCAAGATGGCAGCCCCCAGAGAAAAAGTCAGTCTTATTGTGCCACACCCAGTGCAGCTCAGCCTTACTTTTCTCCGGGGGCTGCCATCTTGGATTTCTGCTGCCAACTTTCTCTTATCATTAAATTGCTTCCATTTGCAGCCACCAGAGGGAGACAGCATCATGCAAAATTCAGAAGAGGTGTGTGCCCGTGCTGCTTTCATTGCCTATAATATTGATATTCTTTTATTTTGTCTTTTTTTTTTGTGCTTTTTGCCCCTGTTCTCAACACCTACCTGCCTTGAATTTCACTATTAGGATTCGGTGTCTACCTTCAGGCATTGTCCCCAAATGATGCAGAAACAAAGAAAGCGGGAATGATGTTGCTAAAAAGGATTTACATTTAGAAAGAGATTTATATTAACCCTGCAACATTGTTTCTAAGGCTCACAAGCAGATACATACTGCATGCCCATCCTGTTTAGCCGCCTAACATCTTAGCCTGCATCAGCTCCAGAGAAAGGCTAAAACCTCATGAGGTACGAGTCCATTTCCCATCCTTTCCACTTCTAATCTGACAGTCCGGATCAACTTCCCAACACCAAAGTATAGTAAAAACTAGGTGGAATATTGCTGCGCTCAAGAGAAACCTCCCGGGATGTCTCTCTTCTGACCGCTCGTACCATATATTCTCTATTTCTATATATATATACTATACTACACACACACAGCTATTAGGTGGCTCCTCATTTAGTCATCACAATGCAGCGGTACAAAAACAAACCATTTCTATCCAAAATAAAAGTGCTCCAATAAAAAAAAAGGTGAACTCCTTAAAGGATCAAATCTGCGCAAGGCTAAGGCCCCACATTTAGGAAACGCAGCGTTTGTCCCTGCCTTGAAAACGGAGCAGGAAAAAAAAACGCTGCGTTTTACGGTACCGGCAACGTGAATGAGATTGTGGTTAATCTTATCCACACATTGCGCAAAAAAACAAAATGAGCTTGGGAAAAGCAGCTTTTCCAAGAATGCGTGTGCGTTTTTGAAAAACGCTGCATATTAATTTTAGCGGTGGAATCACCAGCGTTTCCCCAATAAGGGGAAGGAAAAAGCAGAGCAAAAACGCACCAAATACACACTGAAGAACACTGCGGAAAACAACCAAAAAAACGCAAAGCGTTTGTGCTGTTTTGTTTTTATTTTCTTCCCAAGGGTCTTTATTTGGCTATGTGGGACCTTAGCCGAAACTTGGTTTTTTGGACAGACCACTTCACCCATCCTGTTTTATTTTTTTTATGTACCTTTGGATGTACCTTTTACATGGGCACAACCTATTCTTCTGCTGTCATGCATGACTGTAAAACTTGAAGGAGTCATTAAAGTGTCATTGCAGCCTTCAGAGATAGGCCTGTCATTCAGCTTAGAATGGCCGTTGACCTCTGCCAGTTCAATCCGCTGCATTTTATAGGACGGTTGGCAGGAGAAAGCTGAGATCCAAGATGGCAGCCCCCAGAGAAAAGTAAGGCTAATTTGCATATCTTGGAACACACTGTGTGTGGAACAGTAGGGTTGTCTAGCAACCAGGCTGGCAGCAGAAATCCAAGATGGCAGCCCCCAGAGAAAAAGTCAGTCTTATTGTGCCACACCCAGTGCAGCTCAGCCTTACTTTTCTCCGGGGGCTGCCATCTTGGATTTCTGCTGCCAACTTTCTCTTATCATTAAATTGCTTCCATTTGCAGCCACCAGAGGGAGACAGCATCATGCAAAATTCAGAAGAGGTGTGTGCCCGTGCTGCTTTCATTGCCTATAATATTGATATTCTTTTATTTTGTCTTTTTTTTTTGTGCTTTTTGCCCCTGTTCTCAACACCTACCTGCCTTGAATTTCACTATTAGGATTCGGTGTCTACCTTCAGGCATTGTCCCCAAATGATGCAGAAACAAAGAAAGCGGGAATGATGTTGCTAAAAAGGATTTACATTTAGAAAGAGATTTATATTAACCCTGCAACATTGTTTCTAAGGCTCACAAGCAGATACATACTGCATGCCCATCCTGTTTAGCCGCCTAACATCTTAGCCTGCATCAGCTCCAGAGAAAGGCTAAAACCTCATGAGGTACGAGTCCATTTCCCATCCTTTCCACTTCTAATCTGACAGTCCGGATCAACTTCCCAACACCAAAGTATAGTAAAAACTAGGTGGAATATTGCTGCGCTCAAGAGAAACCTCCCGGGATGTCTCTCTTCTGACCGCTCGTACCATATATTTCTATTTCTATATATATATATACTATACTACACACACACAGCTATTAGGTGGCTCCTCATTTAGTCATCACAATGCAGCGGTACAAAAACAAACCATTTCTATCCAAAATAAAAGTGCTCCAATAAAAAAAAAGGTGAACTCCTTAAAGGATCAAATCTGCGCAAGGCTAAGGCCCCACATTTAGGAAACGCAGCGTTTGTCCCTGCCTTGAAAACGGAGCAGGAAAAAAAACGCTGCGTTTTACGGTACCGGCAACGTGAATGAGATTGTGGTTAATCTTATCCACACATTGCGCAAAAAAACAAAATGAGCTTGGGAAAAGCAGCTTTTCCAAGAATGCGTGTGCGTTTTTGAAAAACGCTGCATATTAATTTTAGCGGTGGAATCACCAGCGTTTCCCCAATAAGGGGAAGGAAAAAGCAGAGCAAAAACGCACCAAATACACACTGAAGAACACTGCGGAAAACAACCAAAAAAACGCAAAGCGTTTGTGCTGTTTTGTTTTTATTTTCTTCCCAAGGGTCTTTATTTGGCTATGTGGGACCTTAGCCGAAACTTGGTTTTTTGGACAGACCACTTCACCCATCCTGTTTTATTTTTTTTATGTACCTTTGGATGTACCTTTTACATGGGCACAACCTATTCTTCTGCTGTCATGCATGACTGTAAAACTTGAAGGAGTCATTAAAGTGTCATTGCAGCCTTCAGAGATAGGCCTGTCATTCAGCTTAGAATGGCCGTTGACCTCTGCCAGTTCAATCCGCTGCATTTTATAGGACGGTTGGCAGGAGAAAGCTGAGATCCAAGATGGCAGCCCCCAGAGAAAAGTAAGGCTAATTTGCATATCTTGGAACACACTGTGTGTGGAACAGTAGGGTTGTCTAGCAACCAGGCTGGCAGCAGAAATCCAAGATGGCAGCCCCCAGAGAAAAAGTCAGTCTTATTGTGCCACACCCAGTGCAGCTCAGCCTTACTTTTCTCCGGGGGCTGCCATCTTGGATTTCTGCTGCCAACTTTCTCTTATCATTAAATTGCTTCCATTTGCAGCCACCAGAGGGAGACAGCATCATGCAAAATTCAGAAGAGGTGTGTGCCCGTGCTGCTTTCATTGCCTATAATATTGATATTCTTTTATTTTGCTTTTTTTTTTTGTGCTTTTTGCCCCTGTTCTCAACACCTACCTGCCTTGAATTTCACTATTAGGATTCGGTGTCTACCTTCAGGCATTGTCCCCAAATGATGCAGAAACAAAGAAAGCGGGAATGATGTTGCTAAAAAGGATTTACATTTAGAAAGAGATTTATATTAACCCTGCAACATTGTTTCTAAGGCTCACAAGCAGATACATACTGCATGCCCATCCTGTTTAGCCGCCTAACATCTTAGCCTGCATCAGCTCCAGAGAAAGGCTAAAACCTCATGAGGTACGAGTCCATTTCCCATCCTTTCCACTTCTAATCTGACAGTCCCCGGATCAACTTCCCAACACCAAAGTATAGTAAAAACTAGGTGGAATATTGCTGCGCTCAAGAGAAACCTCCCGGGATGTCTCTCTTCTGACCGCTCGTACCATATATTTATATATATATATATATATATACTATACTACACACACACAGCTATTAGGTGGCTCCTCATTTAGTCATCACAATGCAGCGGTACAAAAACAAACCATTTCTATCCAAAATAAAAGTGCTCCAATAAAAAAAAAGGTGAACTCCTTAAAGGATCAAATCTGCGCAAGGCTAAGGCCCCACATTTAGGAAACGCAGCGTTTGTCCCTGCCTTGAAAACGGAGCAGGAAAAAAAAACGCTGCGTTTTACGGTACCGGCAACGTGAATGAGATTGTGGTTAATCTTATCCACACATTGCGCAAAAAAACAAAATGAGCTTGGGAAAAGCAGCTTTTCCAAGAATGCGTGTGCGTTTTTGAAAAACGCTGCATATTAATTTTAGCGGTGGAATCACCAGCGTTTCCCCAATAAGGGGAAGGAAAAAGCAGAGCAAAAACGCACCAAATACACACTGAAGAACACTGCGGAAAACAACCAAAAAACGCAAAGCGTTTGTGCTGTTTTGTTTTTATTTTCTTCCCAAGGGTCTTTATTTGGCTATGTGGGACCTTAGCCGAAACTTGGTTTTTTGGACAGACCACTTCACCCATCCTGTTTTATTTTTTTTATGTACCTTTGGATGTACCTTTTACATGGGCACAACCTATTCTTCTGCTGTCATGCATGACTGTAAAACTTGAAGGAGTCATTAAAGTGTCATTGCAGCCTTCAGAGATAGGCCTGTCATTCAGCTTAGAATGGCCGTTGACCTCTGCCAGTTCAATCCGCTGCATTTTATAGGACGGTTGGCAGGAGAAAGCTGAGATCCAAGATGGCAGCCCCCAGAGAAAAGTAAGGCTAATTTGCATATCTTGGAACACACTGTGTGTGGAACAGTAGGGTTGTCTAGCAACCAGGCTGGCAGCAGAAATCCAAGATGGCAGCCCCCAGAGAAAAAGTCAGTCTTATTGTGCCACGCCCAGTGCAGCTCAGCCTTACTTTTCTCCGGGGGCTGCCATCTTGGATTTCTGCTGCCAACTTTCTCTTATCATTAAATTGCTTCCATTTGCAGCCACCAGAGGGAGACAGCATCATGCAAAATTCAGAAGAGGTGTGTGCCCGTGCTGCTTTCATTGCCTATAATATTGATATTCTTTTATTTTGTCTTTTTTTTTTGTGCTTTTTTGCCCCTGTTCTCAACACCTACCTGCCTTGAATTTCACTATTAGGATTCGGTGTCTACCTTCAGGCATTGTCCCCAAATGATGCAGAAACAAAGAAAGCGGGAATGATGTTGCTAAAAAGGATTTACATTTAGAAAGAGATTTATATTAACCCTGCAACATTGTTTCTAAGGCTCACAAGCAGATACATACTGCATGCCCATCCTGTTTAGCCGCCTAACATCTTAGCCTGCATCAGCTCCAGAGAAAGGCTAAAACCTCATGAGGTACGAGTCCATTTCCCATCCTTTCCACTTCTAATCTGACAGTCCAATCAAGGCCCGGATCAACTTCCCAACACCAAAGTATAGTAAAAACTAGGTGGAATATTGCTGCGCTCAAGAGAAACCTCCCGGGATGTCTCTCCTTCTGACCGCTCGTACCATATATTTCTATTTCTATATATATATACCTATACTACACACACACAGCTATTAGGTGGCTCCTCATTTAGTCATCACAATGCAGCGGTACAAAAACAAACCATTTCTATCCAAAATAAAAGTGCTCCAATAAAAAAAAAGGTGAACTCCTTAAAGGATCAAATCTGCGCAAGGCTAAGGCCCCACATTTAGGAAACGCAGCGTTTGTCCCTGCCTTGAAAACGGAGCAGGAAAAAAAACGCTGCGTTTTACGGTACCGGCAACGTGAATGAGATTGTGGTTAATCTTATCCACACATTGCGCAAAAAAACAAAATGAGCTTGGGAAAAGCAGCTTTTCCAAGAATGCGTGTGCGTTTTGAAAACGCTGCATATTAATTTTAGCGGTGGAATCACCAGCGTTTCCCCAATAAGGGGAAGGAAAAGCAGAGCAAAAACGCACCAAATACACACTGAAGAACACTGCGGAAAACAACCAAAAACGCAAAGCGTTTGTGCTGTTTTGTTTTTATTTTCTTCCCAAGGGTCTTTATTTGGCTATGTGGGACCTTAGCCGAAACTTGGTTTTTGGACAGACCACTTCACCCATCCTGTTTTATTTTTTTTATGTACCTTTGGATGTACCTTTTACATGGGCACAACCTATTCTTCTGCTGTCATGCATGACTGTAAAACTTGAAGGAGTCATTAAAGTGTCATTGCAGCCTTCAGAGATAGGCCTGTCATTCAGCTTAGAATGGCCGTTGACCTCTGCCAGTTCAATCCGCTGCATTTTATAGGACGGTTGGCAGGAGAAAGCTGAGATCCAAGATGGCAGCCCCCAGAGAAAAGTAAGGCTAATTTGCATATCTTGGAACACACTGTGTGTGGAACAGTAGGGTTGTCTAGCAACCAGGCTGGCAGCAGAAATCCAAGATGGCAGCCCCCAGAGAAAAAGTCAGTCTTATTGTGCCACGCCCAGTGCAGCTCAGCCTTACTTTTCTCCGGGGGCTGCCATCTTGGATTTCTGCTGCCAACTTTCTCTTATCATTAAATTGCTTCCATTTGCAGCCACCAGAGGGAGACAGCATCATGCAAAATTCAGAAGAGGTGTGTGCCCGTGCTGCTTTCATTGCCTATAATATTGATATTCTTTTATTTTGTGTCTTTTTTTTTTGTGCTTTTTTGCCCCTGTTCTCAACACCTACCTGCCTTGAATTTCACTATTAGGATTCGGTGTCTACCTTCAGGCATTGTCCCCAAATGATGCAGAAACAAAGAAAGCGGGAATGATGTTGCTAAAAAGGATTTACATTTAGAAAGAGATTTATATTAACCCTGCAACATTGTTTCTAAGGCTCACAAGCAGATACATACTGCATGCCCATCCTGTTTAGCCGCCTAACATCTTAGCCTGCATCAGCTCCAGAGAAAGGCTAAAACCTCATGAGGTACGAGTCCATTTCCCATCCTTTCCACTTCTAATCTGACAGTCCAAATCAAGGCCCGGATCAACTTCCCAACACCAAAGTATAGTAAAAACTAGGTGGAATATTGCTGCGCTCAAGAGAAACCTCCCGGGATGTCTCTCCTTCTGACCGCTCGTACCATATATTTATATTTCTATATATATATATCCTATACTACACACACACAGCTATTAGGTGGCTCCTCATTTAGTCATCACAATGCAGCGGTACAAAAACAAACCATTTCTATCCAAAATAAAAGTGCTCCAATAAAAAAAAAGGTGAACTCCTTAAAGGATCAAATCTGCGCAAGGCTAAGGCCCCACATTTAGGAAACGCAGCGTTTGTCCCTGCCTTGAAAACGGAGCAGGAAAAAAAACGCTGCGTTTTACGGTACCGGCAACGTGAATGAGATTGTGGTTAATCTTATCCACACATTGCGCAAAAAAACAAAATGAGCTTGGGAAAAGCAGCTTTTCCAAGAATGCGTGTGCGTTTTGAAAACGCTGCATATTAATTTTAGCGGTGGAATCACCAGCGTTTCCCCAATAAGGGGAAGGAAAAGCAGAGCAAAACGCACCAAATCACACTGAAGAACACTGCGGAAAACAACCAAAACGCAGCGTTTGTGCTGTTTTGTTTTTATTTTCTTCCCAAGGGTCTTTATTTGGCTATGTGGGCCTTGCCGAACTTGGTTTTTGGACAGACCACTTCACCCATCCTGTTTTATTTTTTTATGTACCTTTGGATGTACCTTTTACATGGGCACAACCTATTCTTCTGCTGTCATGCATGACTGTAAAACTTGAAGGAGTCTTAAGTGTCATTGCAGCCTTCAGAGATAGGCCTGTCATTCAGCTTAGAATGGCCGTTGACCTCTGCCAGTTCAATCCGCTGCATTTTATAGGACGGTTGGCAGGAGAAAGCTGAGATCCAAGATGGCAGCCCCCAGAGAAAAGTAAGGCTAATTTGCATATCTTGGAACACACTGTGTGTGGAACAGTAGGGTTGTCTAGCAACCAGGCTGGCAGCAGAAATCCAAGATGGCAGCCCCCAGAGAAAAAGTCAGTCTTATTGTGCCACGCCCAGTGCAGCTCAGCCTTACTTTTCTCCGGGGGCTGCCATCTTGGATTTCTGCTGCCAACTTTCTCTTATCATTAAATTGCTTCCATTTGCAGCCACCAGAGGGAGACAGCATCATGCAAAATTCAGAAGAGGTGTGTGCCCGTGCTGCTTTCATTGCCTATAATATTGATATTCTTTTATTTTGTCTTTTTTTTTTGTGCTTTTTTGCCCCTGTTCTCAACACCTACCTGCCTTGAATTTCACTATTAGGATTCGGTGTCTACCTTCAGGCATTGTCCCCAAATGATGCAGAAACAAAGAAAGCGGGAATGATGTTGCTAAAAAGGATTTACATTTAGAAAGAGATTTATATTAACCCTGCAACATTGTTTCTAAGGCTCACAAGCAGATACATACTGCATGCCCATCCTGTTTAGCCGCCTAACATCTTAGCCTGCATCAGCTCCAGAGAAAGGCTAAAACCTCATGAGGTACGAGCCCATTTCCCATCCTTTCCACTTCTAATCTGACAGTCCAAATCAAGGCCCGGATCAACTTCCCAACACCAAATATATAGTAAAAACTAGGTGGAATATTGCTGCGCTCAAGAGAAACCTCCCGGGATGTCTCTCCTTCTGACCGCTCATACCATATATATATATATATATATATATATACTATACTACACACACACAGCTATTAGGTGGCTCCTCATTTAGTCATCACAATGCAGCGGTACAAAAACAAACCATTTCTATCCAAAAATAAAAGTGCTCCAATAAAAAAAAAGGTGAACTCCTTAAAGGATCAAATCTGCGCAAGGCTAAGGCCCCACATTTAGGAAACGCAGCGTTTGTCCCTGCCTTGAAAACGGAGCAGGAAAAAAAACGCTGCGTTTTACGGTACCGGCAACGTGAATGAGATTGTGGTTAATCTTATCCACACATTGCGCAAAAAAACAAAATGAGCTTGGGAAAAGCAGCTTTTCCAAGAATGCGTGTGCGTTTGAAAACGCGCATATTAATTTTAGCGGTGGAATCACCAGCGTTTCCCCAATAAGGGGAAGGAAAAAGCAGAGCAAAAACGCACCAAATACACACTGAAGAACACTGCGGAAAACAACCAAAACGCAAAGCGTTTGTGCTGTTTTGTTTTTATTTTCTTCCCAAGGGTCTTTATTTGGCTATGTGGGACCTTAGCCGAAACTTGGTTTTTGGACAGACCACTTCACCCATCCTGTTTTATTTTTTTATGTACCTTTGGATGACCTTTTACATGGGCACAACCATTCTTCTGCTGTCATGCATGACTGTAAAACTTGAAGGAGTCATTAAAGTGTCATTGCAGCCTTCAGAGATAGGCCTGTCATTCAGCTTAGAATGGCCGTTGACCTCTGCCAGTTCAATCCGCTGCATTTTATAGGACGGTTGGCAGGAGAAAGCTGAGATCCAAGATGGCAGCCCCCAGAGAAAAGTAAGGCTAATTTGCATATCTTGGAACACACTGTGTGTGGAACAGTAGGGTTGTCTAGCAACCAGGCTGGCAGCAGAAATCCAAGATGGCAGCCCCCAGAGAAAAAGTCAGTCTTATTGTGCCACGCCCAGTGCAGCTCAGCCTTACTTTTCTCTGGGGGCTGCCATCTTGGATTTCTGCTGCCAACTTTCTCTTATCATTAAATTGCTTCCATTTGCAGCCACCAGAGGGAGACAGCATCATGCAAAATTCAGAAGAGGTGTGTGCCCGTGCTGCTTTCATTGCCTATAATATTGATATTCTTTTATTTTGTTTTTTTTTTTTGTGCTTTTTTGCCCCTGTTCTCAACACCTACCTGCCTTGAATTTCACTATTAGGATTCGGTGTCTACCTTCAGGCATTGTCCCCAAATGTTGCAGAAACAAAGAAAGCGGGAATGATGTTGCTAAAAAGGATTTACATTTAGAAAGAGATTTATATTAACCCTGCAACATTGTTTCTAAGGCTCAGAAGCAGATACATACTGCATGCCCATCCTGTTTAGCCGCCTAACATCTTAGCCTGCATCAGCTCCAGAGAAAGGCTAAAACCTCATGAGGTACGAGCCCATTTCCCATCCTTTCCAATTCTAATCTGACAGTCCAGATCAAGGCCCGGATCAACTTCCCAACACCAAAAATATAGGAAAAACTAGGTGGAATATTGCTGCGCTCAAGAGAAACCTCCCGGGATGTCTCTCCTTCTGACCGCTCATACCATATATTTATATATATATATATATATACTATACTACACACACACAGCTATTAGGTGGCTCCTCATTTAGTCATCACAATGCAGCGGTACAAACACAAACCATTTCTATCCAAAAATAAAAGTGCTCCAATAAAAAAAAAGGTGGACTCCTTAAAGGATCAAATCTGCGCAAGGCTAAGGCCCCACATTTAGGAAACGCAGCGTTTGTCCCTGCCTTGGAAATGGAGCAGGAAAAAAAACGCTGCGTTTTACGGTACCGGCAACGTGAATGAGATTGTGGTTAATCTTATCCACACATTGTGCAAAAAAACAAAATGAGCTTGGGAAAAGCAGCTTTTCCAAGAATGCGTGTGCGTTTAAAACGCCAATAATTTAGCGGTGGAATCACCAGCGTCCCCAAAAGGGGAAGGAAAAGCAGAGCAAAACGCACCAAATACACACGAAAACACTCGGAAACAACCAAAAACGCAAGCGTTTGTGCTGTTTTGTTTTATTTTCTTCCCAAGGGTCTTTATTTGGCTATGTGGGACCAGCCAAACTTGGTTTTTGGACAGACCACTTCACCCATCCTGTTTTATTTTTTTATGTACCTTTGGATGTACCTACATGGGCACAACCATTCTTCTGCTGTCATGCATGACTGAAACTTAAGGAGTCATTAAAGTGCATTGCAGCCTTCAGAGATAGGCCTGTCTTCAGCTTAGAATGGCCATTGACCTCTGCCGGTTCAATCCGCTGCTTTTTATAGGACGGTTGGCAGGAGAAAGCTGAGTTCCAAGATGGCAGCCCCCAAAGAAAAGTAAGGCTAATTTGCATATCTTGGAACACACTGTGTGTGGAACAGTAAGGTTGTCTAGCAACCAGGCTGGCAGCAGAAATCCAAGATGGCAGCCCCCAGAGAAAAAGTCAGTCTTATTGTGACACGCCCAGTGCAGCTCAGCCTTACTTTTCTCTGGGGGCTGCCATCTTGGATTTCTGCTGCCAACTTTCTCTTATCATCAAATTGCTTCCATTTGCAGCCACCAGAGGGAGACAACAGCATGCAAAATTCAGAAGAGGTGTGTGCCCGTGCTGCTGACATTGCCTATAATATTGATATTCTTTTATTTTGCTCTTTTTTTTTGTGCTTTTTTGCCCCTGTTCTCAACACCTACCTGCCTTGAATTTCACTATTAGGATTCGGCGTCTACCTTGAGGCATTGTCCCCAAATGTTGCAGAAACAAATAAAGCGGGAATGATGTTGCTAAAAAGGATTTACATTTAGAAAGAGATTTATATTAACCCTGCAACATTGCTTCTAAGGCTCAGAAGCAGACACATACTGCATGCCCATCCTGTTTAGCCGCCTAACATCTTAGCCTGCAACAGCTCCAGAGAAAGGCTAAAACCTCATGAGGTACGAGCCCATTTCCCATCCTTTCCAATTCTAATTTGACAGTCCAAATCAAGGCCCGGATCAACTTCCCAACACCAAATATATAGGAAGAACTAGGTGGAATATTGCTGCGCTCAAGAGAAACCTTCCGGGATGTCTCTCCTCCTGACCGCTCATACCATATATATATATATATATATATATATACACTATACTCACACACACAGCTATTAGGTGGCTCCTCATTTAGTCATCACAATGCAGCGGTACAAACACAATCCATTTCTATCCAAAAATAAAAGTGCTCCAATAAAAAAAAAGGTGGACTCCTTAAAGGATCAAATCTGCGCAAGGCTAAGGCCCCACATTTAGGAAATGCAGCATTTGTCCCTGCCGCGGTAATGGAGCAGGAAAAAAAACGCTGCGTTTTACGGTACCGGCAACGTGAATGAGATTGTGGTTAATCTTATCCACACATTGTGCAAAAAAACAAAATGAGCTTGGGAAAAGAAGCTTTTCCAAGAACGTGTGACGCCAAAACGAACCCACCCCCAAAGGGAAGGAAACAACAAACGCCCCACACTAAAACACCAACAACCAAAAACCAAGCGCACCCCAAGGGCTATGGCAGGGACCACCAAACACACCACCACCCACCTTTTATTTAACCATACCACAGGGCACAACCATCCCCACAACAAACAAACAACTCCCGGTAGGCCTGTCATTCAGCTTAGAATGGCCATTGACCTCTGCCGGTTCAATCCGCTGCTTTTTATAGGACGGTTGGCAGGAGAAATCTGAGTTCCAAGATGGCAGCCCCCAAAGAAAAGTAAGGCTAATTTGCATATCTTGGAACACACTGTGTGTGTAACAGTAAGGTTGTCTAGCAACCAGGCTGGCAGCAGAAATCCAAGATGGCAGCCCCCAGAGAAAAAGTCAGTCTTATTGTGACACGCCCAGTGCAGCTCAGCCTTACTTTTCTCTGGGGGCTGCCATCTTGGATTTCTGCTGCCAACTTTCTCTTATCATCAAATTGCTTCCATTTGCGGCCACCAGAGGGAGACAACAGCATGCAAAATTCAGAAGAGGTGTGTGCCCGTGCTTCTGACATTGCCTATAATATTGATATTCTTTTATTTTGTGTTTTTTTTTGTGCTTTTTTGCCTCTGTTCTCAACACCTACCTGCCTTGAATTTCACTATTAGGATTCGGCGTCTACCTTGAGGCATTGTCCCCAAATGTTGCAGAAACAAATAAAGCGGGAATGATGTTGCTAAAAAGGATTTACATTTAGAAAGAGATTTATATTAACCCTGCAACATTGCTTCTAAGGCTCAGAAGCAGACACATACTGCATGCCCATCCTGTTTAGCCGCCTAACATCTTAGCCTGCAACAGCTCCAGAGAAAGGCTAAAACCTCATGAGGTACGAGCCCATTTCCCATCCTTTCCAATTCTAAATTGACAGTCCAAATCAAGGCCCGGATCAACTTCCCAACACCAAATATATAGGAAGAACTAGGTGTAATATTGCTGCGCTCAAGAGAAACCTTCCGGGATGTCTCTCCGCCTGACCGCTCATACCATATATATATATATATATATATATATACACTATACTCACACACACAGCTATTAGGTGGCTCCTCATTTAGTCATCACAATGCAGCGGTACAAACACAATCCATTTCTATCCAAAAATAAAAGTGCTCCAATAAAAAAAAAGGTGGACTCCTTAAAGGATCAAATCTGCGCAAGGCTAAGGCCCCACATTTATGAAATGCAGCATTTGTCCCTGCTGCGGTAATGGAGCAGGAAAAAAAACCGCTTGCGTTTTACGGTACCGGCAACGTGAATGAGATTGTGGTTAATCTTATCCACACATTGTGCAAAAAAACAAAATGAGCTTGGGAAAAGAAGCTTTTCCAAAAAGCGTGTGGGAAAGGAAAAGCGGGGAACACCGGCCCAAGGGGAAGGAAAAGCAGAGAAACGACCATCACACTGAGAACACGGGAACACAAAAGGGCGGCCCCAGGGCTTGGCGGGGCCCCGACGGGGAGAACACCACGAGAGGAGAAGGGCACCGCGAGAGGAAACGAAGGGTAAAGGAGGCCGAGGGGTATAGCTTAGAATGGCCATTGACCTCTGCTGGTTCAATCCGCTGCTTTTTATAGGACGGTTGGCAGGAAAAATCTGAGAGTTCCAAGATGGGAGCTCCCAAAGAAAAGTAAGGCTAATTTGCATATCTTGGAACACACTGTGTGTGTAACAGTAAGGTTGTCTAGCAACCAGGCTGGCAGCAGAAATCCAAGATGGCATCCCCCAGAGAAAAAGTCAGTCTTATTGTGACACGCCCAGTGCAGCTCAGCCTTACTTTTCTCTGGGGGCTGCCATCTTGGATTTCTGCTGCCAACTTTCTCTTATCATCAAATTGCTTCCATTTGCGGCCACCAGAGGGAGACAACAGCATGCAAAATTCAGAAGAGGTGTGTGCCCGTGCTTCTGACATTGCCTATAATATTGATATTCTTTTTTATTTGTTTTTTTTTGTGCTTTTTTGCCTCTGTTCTCAACACCTACCTGCCTTGAATTTCACTATTAGGATTCGGCGTCTACCTTGAGGCATTGTCCCCAAATGTTGCAGAAACAAATAAAGCGGGAATGATGTTGCTAAAAAGGATTTACATTTAGAAAGAGATTTATATTAACCCTGCAACATTGCTTCTAAGGCTCAGAAGCAGACACATACTGCATGCTCATCCTGTTTAGCCGCCTAACATCTTAGCCTGCAACAGCTCCAGAGAAAGGCTAAAACCTCATGAGGTACGAGCCCATTTCCCATCCTTTCCAATTCTAAATTGACAGTCCAAATCAAGGCCCGGATCAACTTCCCAACACCAAATATATAGGAAGAACTAGGTGTAATATTGCTGCGCTCAAGAGAAACCTTCCGGGATGTCTCTCCGCCTGACCGCTCATACCATATATATATATATATATATATATACACTATACTCACACACACAGCTATTAGGTGGCTCCTCATTTAGTCATCACAATGCAGCGGTACAAACACAATCCATTTCTATCCAAAAATAAAAGTGCTCCAATAAAAAAAAAGGTGGACTCCTTAAAGGATCAAATCTGCGCAAGGCTAAGGCCCTACATTTATGAAATGCAGCATTTGTCCCTGCTGCGGTAATGGAGCAGGAAAAAAAACCGTTGCGTTTTACGGTACCGGCAACGTGAATGAGATTGTGGTTAATCTTATCCACACATTGTGCAAAAAAACAAAATGAGCTTGGGAAAAGAAGCTTTTCCAAAAACGTGTGACCCCCACCCACACCACACCAAAACAGCCCCAGGGCATGGCTAGGGCCAACCCCCCACACCCACCACAAACACCCCTAGCTTAGAATGGCCATTGACCTCTGCTGGTTCAATCCGCTGCTTTTTATAGGACGGTTGGCAGGAGAAATCTGAGTTCCAAGATGGCAGCTCCCAAAGAAAAGTAAGGCTAATTTGCATATCTTGGAACACACTGTGTGTGTAACAGTAAGGTTGTCTAGCAACCAGGCTGGCAGCAGAAATCCAAGATGGCATCCCCCAGAGAAAAAGTCAGTCTTATTGTGACACGCCCAGTGCAGCTCAGCCTTACTTTTCTCTGGGGGCTGCCATCTTGGATTTCTGCTGCCAACTTTCTCTTATCATCAAATTGCTTCCATTTGCGGCCACCAGAGGGAGACAACAGCATGCAAAATTCAGAAGAGGTGTGTGCCCGTGCTTCTGACATTGCCTATAATATTGATATTCTTTTATTTTGTCTTTTTTTTGTGCTTTTTTGCCTCTGTTCTCAACACCTACCTGCCTTGAATTTCACTATTAGGATTCGGCGTCTACCTTGAGGCATTGTCCCCAAATGTTGCAGAAACAAATAAAGCGGGAATGATGTTGCTAAAAAGGATTTACATTTAGAAAGAGATTTATATTAACCCTGCAACATTGCTTCTAAGGCTCAGAAGCAGACACATACTGCATGCTCATCCTGTTTAGCCGCCTAACATCTTAGCCTGCAACAGCTCCAGAGAAAGGCTAAAACCTCATGAGGTACGAGCCCATTTCCCATCCTTTCCAATTCTAAATTGACAGTCCAAATCAAGGCCCGGATCAACTTCCCAACACCAAATATATAGGAAGAACTAGGTGTAATATTGCTGCGCTCAAGAGAAACCTTCCGGGATGTCTCTCCGCCTGACCGCTCATACCATATATATATATATATATATATATATACTATACTCACACACACAGCTATTAGGTGGCTCCTCATTTAGTCATCACAATGCAGCGGTACAAACACAATCCATTTCTATCCAAAAATAAAAGTGCTCCAATAAAAAAAAAGGTGGACTCCTTAAAGGATCAAATCTGCGCAAGGCTAAGGCCCCACATTTATGAAATGCAGCATTTGTCCCTGCCGCGGTAATGGAGCAGGAAAAAAAACGCTGCGTTTTACGGTACCGGCAACGTGAATGAGATTGTGGTTAATCTTATCCACACATTGTGCAAAAAAACAAAATGAGCTTGGGAAAAGAAGCTTTTCCAAAAACGTGTGAAACCCACGAACACCCCCCAGGAGGAAAAGCCAACACCACACACACACCACACCAAAACGCCGCCCCCAAGGGCATGGCGGGACCCCAAACGGGACACACCACCCACCTAACCAACCGGCCAACCCCCCCAACAACAAACTACTCAGCCCGTGGCCTGATTCAGCTTAGAATGGCCATTGACCTCTGCTGCTTCAATCCGCTGCTTTTTATAGGACGGTTGGCAGGAGAAAGCTGAGTTCCAAGATGGCAGCCCCCAAAGAAAAGTAAGGCTAATTTGCATATCTTGGAACACACTGTGTGTGTAACAGTAAGGTTGTCTAGCAACCAGGCTGGCAGCAGAAATCCAAGATGGCATCCCCCAGAGAAAAAGTCAGTCTTATTGTGACACGCCCAGTGCAGCTCAGCCTTACTTTTCTCTGGGGGCTGCCATCTTGGATTTCTGCTGCCAACTTTCTCTTATCATCAAATTGCTTCCATTTGCAGCCACCAGAGGGAGACAACAGCATGCAAAATTCAGAAGAGGTGTGTGCCCGTGCTTCTGACATTGCCTATAATATTGATATTCTTTTATTTTGTCTTTTTTTTTGTGCTTTTTTGCCTCTGTTCTCAACACCTACCTGCCTTGAATTTCACTATTAGGATTCGGCGTCTACCTTGAGGCATTGTCCCCAAATGTTGCAGAAACAAATAAAGCGGGAATGATGTTGCTAAAAAGGATTTACATTTAGAAAGAGATTTATATTAACCCTGCAACATTGCTTCTAAGGCTCAGAAGCAGACACATACTGCATGCCCATCCTGTTTAGCCGCCTAACATCTTAGCCTGCAACAGCTCCAGAGAAAGGCTAAAACCTCATGAGGTACGAGCCCATTTCCCATCCTTTCCAATTCTAAATTGACAGTCCAAATCAAGGCCCGGATCAACTTCCCAACACCAAATATATAGGAAGAACTAGGTGTAATATTGCTGCGCTCAAGAGAAACCTTCCGGGATGTCTCTCCTCCTGACCGCTCATACCATATATATATATATATATATATATATACTATACTACACACACACAGCTATTAGGTGGCTCCTCATTTAGTCATCACAATGCAGCGGTACAAACACAATCCATTTCTATCCAAAAATAAAAGTGCTCCAATAAAAAAAAAGGTGGACTCCTTAAAGGATCAAATCTGCGCAAGGCTAAGGCCCCACATTTAGGAAATGCAGCATTTGTCCCTGCCGTGGTAATGGAGCAGGAAAAAAACCGCTGCGTTTTACGGTACCGGCAACGTGAATGAGATTGTGGTTAATCTTATCCACACATTGTGCAAAAAAACAAAATGAGCTTGGGAAAAGAAGCTTTTCCAAGAACGTGTGGGAAAGCGAAAAAGCGGGGAACACCAGCGCCCCAAGGGGAAGGAAAGCAGAGCAAACGCACCAAACACACTGAAGAACACGCGGAAAACAACCAAAAACGCAGCGGGCGGTTATTTTCTCCCAAGGGTCTTTATTAGGAGGCGAAACAAAAAGAGAGGGCAGGGGGAGCTTAGAATGGCCATTGACCTCTGCCAGTTCAATCCGCTGCTTTTTATAGGACGGTTGGCAGGAGAAAGCTGAGATCCAAGATGGCAGCCCCCAAAGAAAAGTAAGGCTAATTTGCATATCTTGGAACACACTGTGTGTGGAACAGTAGGGTTGTCTAGCAACCAGGCTGGCAGCAGAAATCCAAGATGGCAGCCCCCAGAGAAAAAGTCAGTCTTATTGTGACACGCCCAGTGCAGCTCAGCCTTACTTTTCTCTGGGGGCTGCCATCTTGGATTTCTGCTGCCAACTTTCTCTTATCATCAAATTGCTTCCATTTGCAGCCACCAGAGGGAGACAACAGCATGCAAAATTCAGAAGAGGTGTGTGCCCGTGCTTCTGACATTGCCTATAATATTGATATTCTTTTATTTTGTCTTTTTTTTTGTGCTTTTTTGCCCCTGTTCTCAACACCTACCTGCCTTGAATTTCACTATTAGGATTCGGCGTCTACCTTGAGGCATTGTCCCCAAATGTTGCAGAAACAAATAAAGCGGGAATGATGTTGCTAAAAAGGATTTACATTTAGAAAGAGATTTATATTAACCCTGCAACATTGCTTCTAAGGCTCAGAAGCAGACACATACTGCATGCCCATCCTGTTTAGCCGCCTAACATCTTAGCCTGCAACAGCTCCAGAGAAAGGCTAAAACCTCATGAGGTACGAGCCCATTTCCCATCCTTTCCAATTCTAAATTGACAGTCCAAATCAAGGCCCGGATCAACTTCCCAACACCAAATGTATAGGAAGAACTAGGTGTAATATTGCTGCGCTCAAGAGAAACCTCCCGGGATGTCTCTCCTTCTGACCGCTCGTACCATATATATATATATATATATATATATACTATACTACACACACACAGCTATTAGGTGGCTCCTCATTTAGTCATCACAATGCAGCGGTACAAACACAATCCATTTCTATCCAAAAATAAAAGTGCTCCAATAAAAAAAAAGGTGGACTCCTTAAAGGATCAAATCTGCGCAAGGCTAAGGCCCCACATTTAGGAAATGCAGCGTTTGTCCCTGCCTTGGTAATGGAGCAGGAAAAAAAACCGCTGCGTTTTACGGTACCGGCAACGTGAATGAGATTGTGGTTAATCTTATCCACACATTGTGCAAAAAAACAAAATGAGCTTGGGAAAAGCAGCTTTTCCAAGAATGCGTGTGGGAAAACGCGCATAAATTTAGCGGTGGAATCACCAGCGTTCCCCAATAAGGGGAAGGAAAAGCAGAGCAAAAACGCACCAAATACACACTGAAGAACACTGCGGAAAACAACCAAAAACGCAAGCGTTTGTGCTGTTTGTTTTTATTTTCTTCCCAAGGGTCTTTATTTGGCTATGGGGACCTGCCGAAACTGGTTTTTGGACGACCACTCACCCATCCTGTTTATTTTTTTATGTACCTTTGGATGACCTTTACATGGGCACAACCTATTCTTCTGCTGTCATGCATGACTGTAAAACTTGAAGGAGTCATTAAGTGTCATTGCAGCCTTCAGAGATAGGCCTGTCATTCAGCTTAGAATGGCCATTGACCTCTGCCAGTTCAATCCGCTGCTTTTTATAGGACGGTTGGCAGGAGAAAGCTGAGATCCAAGATGGCAGCCCCCAAAGAAAAGTAAGGCTAATTTGCATATCTTGGAACACACTGTGTGTGGAACAGTAGGGTTGTCTAGCAACCAGGCTGGCAGCAGAAATCCAAGATGGCAGCCCCCAGAGAAAAAGTCAGTCTTATTGTGACACGCCCAGTGCAGCTCAGCCTTACTTTTCTCCGGGGGCTGCCATCTTGGATTTCTGCTGCCAACTTTCTCTTATCATCAAATTGCTTCCATTTGCAGCCACCAGAGGGAGACAACAGCATGCAAAATTCAGAAGAGGTGTGTGCCCGTGCTGCTTTCATTGCCTATAATATTGATATTCTTTTATTTTGTCTTTTTTTTTGTGCTTTTTTGCCCCTGTTCTCAACACCTACCTGCCTTGAATTTCACTATTAGGATTCGGCGTCTACCTTGAGGCATTGTCCCCAAATGTTGCAGAAACAAATAAAGCGGGAATGATGTTGCTAAAAAGGATTTACATTTAGAAAGAGATTTATATTAACCCTGCAACATTGTTTCTAAGGCTCAGAAGCAGACACATACTGCATGCCCATCCTGTTTAGCCGCCTAACATCTTAGCCTGCAACAGCTCCAGAGAAAGGCTAAAACCTCATGAGGTACGAGCCCATTTCCCATCCTTTCCACTTCTAATCTGACAGTCCAAATCAAGGCCCGGATCAACTTCCCAACACCAAATATATAGGAAGAACTAGGTGGAATATTGCTGCGCTCAAGAGAAACCTCCCGGGATGTCTCTCCTTCTGACCGCTCATACACATATATATATATATATATATATATATACTATACTACACACACACAGCTATTAGGTGGCTCCTCATTTAGTCATCACAATGCAGCGGTACAAAAACAAACCATTTCTATCCAAAAATAAAAGTGCTCCAATAAAAAAAAAGGTGGACTCCTTAAAGGATCAAATCTGCGCAAGGCTAAGGCCCCACATTTAGGAAACGCAGCGTTTGTCCCTGCCTTGGAAATGGAGCAGGAAAAAAAACGCTGCGTTTTACGGTACCGGCAACGTGAATGAGATTGTGGTTAATCTTATCCACACATTGTGCAAAAAAACAAAATGAGCTTGGGAAAAGCAGCTTTTCCAAGAATGCGTGTGCTGAAAACGCGCATATAATTAGCGGTGGAATCACCAGCGTTCCCCAATAAGGGGAAGGAAAAGCAGAGCAAAACGCACCAAATACACACTGAAGAACACTGCGGAAAACAACCAAAAACGCAAGCGTTTGTGCTGTTTGTTTTTATTTTCTTCCCAAGGGTCTTTATTTGGCTATGGGGACCTAGCCGAAACTGGTTTTTGGACAGACCACTTCACCCATCCTGTTTATTTTTTTATGTACCTTTGGATGACCTTTACATGGGCACAACCTATTCTTCTGCTGTCATGCATGACTGTAAAACTTGAAGGAGTCATTAAAGTGTCATTGCAGCCTTCAGAGATAGGCCTGTCATTCAGCTTAGAATGGCCGTTGACCTCTGCCGGTTCAATCCGCTGCTTTTTATAGGACGGTTGGCAGGAGAAAGCTGAGTTCCAAGATGGCAGCCCCCAAAGAAAAGTAAGGCTAATTTGCATATCTTGGAACACACTGTGTGTGGAACAGTAGGGTTGTCTAGCAACCAGGCTGGCAGCAGAAATCCAAGATGGCAGCCCCCAGAGAAAAAGTCAGTCTTATTGTGACACGCCCAGTGCAGCTCAGCCTTACTTTTCTCCGGGGGCTGCCATCTTGGATTTCTGCTGCCAACTTTCTCTTATCATCAAATTGCTTCCATTTGCAGCCACCAGAGGGAGACAACAGCATGCAAAATTCAGAAGAGGTGTGTGCCCGTGCTGCTTTCATTGCCTATAATATTGATATTCTTTTATTTTGTCTTTTTTTTTGTGCTTTTTTGCCCCTGTTCTCAACACCTACCTGCCTTGAATTTCACTATTAGGATTCGGCGTCTACCTTGAGGCATTGTCCCCAAATGTTGCAGAAACAAATAAAGCGGGAATGATGTTGCTAAAAAGGATTTACATTTAGAAAGAGATTTATATTAACCCTGCAACATTGTTTCTAAGGCTCAGAAGCAGACACATACTGCATGCCCATCCTGTTTAGCCGCCTAACATCTTAGCCTGCAACAGCTCCAGAGAAAGGCTAAAACCTCATGAGGTACGAGCCCATTTCCCATCCTTTCCAATTCTAATTTGACAGTCCAAATCAAGGCCCGGATCAACTTCCCAACACCAAATATATAGGAAGAACTAGGTGGAATATTGCTGCGCTCAAGAGAAACCTCCCGGGATGTCTCTCCTTCTGACCGCTCGTACATATATATATATATATATATATATATATACTATACTACACACACACAGCTATTAGGTGGCTCCTCATTTAGTCATCACAATGCAGCGGTACAAAAACAAACCATTTCTATCCAAAAATAAAAGTGCTCCAATAAAAAAAAAGGTGGACTCCTTAAAGGATCAAATCTGCGCAAGGCTAAGGCCCCACATTTAGGAAACGCAGCGTTTGTCCCTGCCTTGGAAATGGAGCAGGAAAAAAAACGCTGCGTTTTACGGTACCGGCAACGTGAATGAGATTGTGGTTAATCTTATCCACACATTGCGCAAAAAAACAAAATGAGCTTGGGAAAAGCAGCTTTTCCAAGAAGCGTGTGCGTTTTTGAAAAACGCTGCATATTAATTTTAGCGGTGGAATCACCAGCGTTTCCCCAATAAGGGGAAGGAAAAAGCAGAGCAAAAACGCACCAAATACACACTGAAGAACACTGCGGAAAACAACCAAAAAAACGCAAAGCGTTTGTGCTGTTTTGCTTTTTATTTTCTTCCCAAGGGTCTTTTTTGGCTGTATTTGGCTATGTGGGACCTTAGCCGAAACTTGGTTTTTTGGACAGACCACTTCACCCATCCTGTTTTATTTTTTTTATGTACCTTTGGATGTACCTTTTACATGGGCACAACCTATTCTTCTGCTGTCATGCATGACTGTAAAACTTGAAGGAGTCATTAAACTGTCATTGCAGCCTTCAGAGATAGGCCTGTCATTGAGCTTGTGGCCGTTGCCTCTGCCTCTTTTTCTAGGACGGTTGGCGGAGAAGCTTAAATCCCCAGAGCGGAGGGGGGAGGCATTGAGCTTAGAATGGCCGTTGACCTCTGCCAGCTTCAATCCGCTGCTTTTTATAGGACGGTTGGCAGGAGAAATCTGAGTTCCAAGATGGCAGCCCCCAAAGAAAAGTAAGGCTAATTTGCATATCTTGGAACACACTGTGTGTGGAACAGTAGGGTTGTCTAGCAACCAGGCTGGCAGCAGAAATCCAAGATGGCAGCCCCCAGAGAAAAAGTCAGTCTTATTGTGACACGCCCAGTGCAGCTCAGCCTTACTTTTCTCTGGGGGCTGCCATCTTGGATTTCTGCTGCCAACTTTCTCTTATCATCAAATTGCTTCCATTTGCAGCCACCAGAGGGAGACAACAGCATGCAAAATTCAGAAGAGGTGTGTGCCCGTGCTGCTTTCATTGCCTATAATATTGATATTCTTTTATTTTGTCTTTTTTTTTGTGCTTTTTTGCCTCTGTTCTCAACACCTACCTGCCTTGAATTTCACTATTAGGATTCGGTGTCTACCTTGAGGCATTGTCCCCAAATGTTGCAGAAACAAATAAAGCGGGAATGATGTTGCTAAAAAGGATTTACATTTAGAAAGAGATTTATATTAACCCTGCAACATTGTTTCTAAGGCTCAGAAGCAGACACATACTGCATGCCCATCCTGTTTAGCCGCCTAACATCTTAGCCTGCAACAGCTCCAGAGAAAGGCTAAAACCTCATGAGGTACGAGCCCATTTCCCATCCTTTCCAATTCTAAATTGACAGTCCAAATCAAGGCCCGGATCAACTTCCCAACACCAAATATATAGGAAGAACTAGGTGGAATATTGCTGCGCTCAAGAGAAACCTTCCGGGATGTCTCTCCTTCTGACCGCTCATACCATTATATATATATATATATATATATATATATATATACACTATACTACACACACACAGCTATTAGGTGGCTCCTCATTTAGTCATCACAATGCAGCGGTACAAAAACAAACCATTTCTATCCAAAAATAAAAGTGCTCCAATAAAAAAAAAGGTGGACTCCTTAAAGGATCAAATCTGCGCAAGGCTAAGGCCCCACATTTAGGAAACGCAGCGTTTGTCCCTGCCTTGGAAATGGAGCAGGAAAAAAAACGCTGCGTTTTACGGTACCGGCAACGTGAATGAGATTGTGGTTAATCTTATCCACACATTGCGCAAAAAAACAAAATGAGCTTGGGAAAAGCAGCTTTTCCAAGAAGCGTGTGCGTTTTGAAAAACGCTGCATATTAATTTTAGCGGTGGAATCACCAGCGTTTCCCCAATAAGGGGAAGGAAAAAGCAGAGCAAAAACGCACCAAATCACACTGAAGAACACTGCGGAAAACAACCAAAAACGCAAAGCGTTTGTGCTGTTTTGTTTTTATTTTCTTCCCAAGGGCCTTTATTTGGCTATGTGGGACCTTAGCCGAAACTTGGTTTTTTGGACAGACCACTTCACCCATCCTGTTTTATTTTTTTATGTACCTTTGGATGACCTGTACATGGGCACAACCTATTCTTCTGCTGTCATGCATGACTGTAAAACTTGAAGGAGTCATTAAAGTGTCATTGCAGCCTTCAGAGATAGGCCTGTCATTCAGCTTAGAAGGCCGTGCCGGGCCGTTGACCCTGCCAGTTAATCCGCTGCAAGCAGCTTAGAATGGCCGTTGACCTCTGCTGCTTCAATCCGCTGCTTTTTATAGGACGGTTGGCAGGAGAAATCTGAGATCCAAGATGGCAGCTCCCAAAGAAAAGTAAGGCTAATTTGCATATCTTGGAACACACTGTGTGTGTAACAGTAAGGTTGTCTAGCAACCAGGCTGGCAGCAGAAATCCAAGATGGCATCCCCCAGAGAAAAAGTCAGTCTTATTGTGACACGCCCAGTGCAGCTCAGCCTTACTTTTCTCTGGGGGCTGCCATCTTGGATTTCTGCTGCCAACTTTCTCTTATCATCAAATTGCTTCCATTTGCAGCCACCAGAGGGAGACAACAGCATGCAAAATTCAGAAGAGGTGTGTGCCCGTGCTGCTGACATTGCCTATAATATTGATATTCTTTTATTTTGTCTTTTTTTTGTTGCTTTTTTGCCTCTGTTCTCAACACCTACCTGCCTTGAATTTCACTATTAGGATTCGGCGTCTACCTTGAGGCATTGTCCCCAAATGTTGCAGAAACAAATAAAGCGGGAATGATGTTGCTAAAAAGGATTTACATTTAGAAAGAGATTTATATTAACCCTGCAACATTGCTTCTAAGGCTCAGAAGCAGACACATACTGCATGCCCATCCTGTTTAGCCGCCTAACATCTTAGCCTGCAACAGCTCCAGAGAAAGGCTAAAACCTCATGAGGTACGAGCCCATTTCCCATCCTTTCCAATTCTAAATTGACAGTCCAAATCAAGGCCCGGATCAACTTCCCAACACCAAATATATAGGAAGAACTAGGTGGAATATTGCTGCGCTCAAGAGAAACCTTCCGGGATGTCTCTCTCGCCTGACCGCTCATACCATATATATATATATATATATATATATACTATACTACACACACACAGCTATTAGGTGGCTCCTCATTTAGTCATCACAATGCAGCGGTACAAAAACAATCCATTTCTATCCAAAAATAAAAGTGCTCCAATAAAAAAAAAGGTGGACTCCTTAAAGGATCAAATCTGCGCAAGGCTAAGGCCCCACATTTAGGAAACGCAGCGTTTGTCCCTGCCGTGGTAATGGAGCAGGAAAAAAAAACGCTGCGTTTTACGGTACCGGCAACGTGAATGAGATTGTGGTTAATCTTATCCACACATTGCGCAAAAAAACAAAATGAGCTTGGGAAAAGCAGCTTTTCCAAGAAGCGTGTGCGTTTGAAAAACGCTGCATATTAATTTTAGCGGTGGAATCACCAGCGTTTCCCCAATAAGGGGAAGGAAAAAGCAGAGCAAAAACGCACCAAATACACACTGAAGAACACTGCGGAAAACAACCAAAAAACGCAAAGCGTTTGTGCTGTTTTGTTTTATTTTCTTCCCAAGGGTCTTGTATTTGGCTATGTGGGACCTTAGCCGAAACTTGGTTTTTTGGACGACCACTTCACCCATCCTGTTTTATTTTTTTTATGTACCTTTGGATGTACCTTTACATGGGCACAACCTATTCTTCTGCTGTCATGCATGACTGTAAAACTTGAAGGAGTCATTAAAGTGTCATTGCAGCCTTCAGAGATAGGCCTGTCATTCAGCTTAGAATGGCCGTTGACCTCTGCCGGTTCAATCCGCTGCTTTTTATAGGACGGTTGGCAGGAGAAAGCTGAGATCCAAGATGGCAGCCCCCAAAGAAAAGTAAGGCTAATTTGCATATCTTGGAACACACTGTGTGTGGAACAGTAGGGTTGTCTAGCAACCAGGCTGGCAGCAGAAATCCAAGATGGCAGCCCCCAGAGAAAAAGTCAGTCTTATTGTGCCACGCCCAGTGCAGCTCAGCCTTACTTTTCTCTGGGGGCTGCCATCTTGGATTTCTGCTGCCAACTTTCTCTTATCATCAAATTGCTTCCATTTGCAGCCACCAGAGGGAGACAACAGCATGCAAAATTCAGAAGAGGTGTGTGCCCGTGCTGCTGACATTGCCTATAATATTGATATTCTTTTATTTTGTCTTTTTTTTTTGTGCTTTTTTGCCCCTGTTCTCAACACCTACCTGCCTTGAATTTCACTATTAGGATTCGGCGTCTACCTTGAGGCATTGTCCCCAAATGTTGCAGAAACAAATAAAGCGGGAATGATGTTGCTAAAAAGGATTTACATTTAGAAAGAGATTTATATTAACCCTGCAACATTGTTTCTAAGGCTCAGAAGCAGACACATACTGCATGCCCATCCTGTTTAGCCGCCTAACATCTTAGCCTGCAACAGCTCCAGAGAAAGGCTAAAACCTCATGAGGTACGAGCCCATTTCCCATCCTTTCCAATTCTAATCTGACAGTCCAAATCAAGGCCCGGATCAACTTCCCAACACCAAATGTATAGGAAAAACTAGGTGGAATATTGCTGCGCTCAAGAGAAACCTCCCGGGATGTCTCTCCTTCTGACCGCTCATACAATATATATATATATATATATATATATATACTATACTACACACACACAGCTATTAGGTGGCTCCTCATTTAGTCATCACAATGCAGCGGTACAAAAACAAACCATTTCTATCCAAAAATAAAAGTGCTCCAATAAAAAAAAAGGTGGACTCCTTAAAGGATCAAATCTGCGCAAGGCTAAGGCCCCACATTTAGGAAACGCAGCGTTTGTCCCTGCCTTGGAAACGGAGCAGGAAAAAAAACGCTGCGTTTTACGGTACCGGCAACGTGAATGAGATTGTGGTTAATCTTATCCACACATTGCGCAAAAAAACAAAATGAGCTTGGGAAAAGCAGCTTTTCCAAGAATGCGTGTGCGTTTTTGAAAACGCTGCATATTAATTTTAGCGGTGGAATCACCAGCGTTTCCCCAATAAGGGGAAGGAAAAAGCAGAGCAAAAACGCACCAAATACACACTGAAGAACACTGCGGAAAACAACCAAAAACGCAAAGCGTTTGTGCTGTTTTGTTTTTATTTTCTTCCCAAGGGTCTTTATTTGGCTATGTGGGACCTTAGCCGAAACTTGGTTTTTTGGACAGACCACTTCACCCATCCTGTTTTATTTTTTTTATGTACCTTTGGATGTACCTTTACATGGGCACAACCTATTCTTCTGCTGTCATGCATGACTGTAAAACTTGAAGGAGTCATTAAAGTGTCATTGCAGCCTTCAGAGATAGGCCTGTCATTCAGCTTAGAATGGCCGTTGACCTCTGCCAGTTCAATCCGCTGCTTTTTATAGGACGGTTGGCAGGAGAAAGCTGAGATCCAAGATGGCAGCCCCCAAAGAAAAGTAAGGCTAATTTGCATATCTTGGAACACACTGTGTGTGGGAACAGTAGGGTTGTCTAGCAACCAGGCTGGCAGCAGAAATCCAAGATGGCAGCCCCCAGAGAAAAAGTCAGTCTTATTGTGCCACGCCCAGTGCAGCTCAGCCTTACTTTTCTCTGGGGGCTGCCATCTTGGATTTCTGCTGCCAACTTTCTCTTATCATTAAATTGCTTCCATTTGCAGCCACCAGAGGGAGACAGCATCATGCAAAATTCAGAAGAGGTGTGTGCCCGTGCTGCTTTCATTGCCTATAATATTGATATTCTTTTATTTTGTCTTTTTTTTTTGTGCTTTTTTGCCCCTGTTCTCAACACCTACCTGCCTTGAATTTCACTATTAGGATTCGGTGTCTACCTTCAGGCATTGTCCCCAAATGATGCAGAAACAAAGAAAGCGGGAATGATGTTGCTAAAAAGGATTTACATTTAGAAAGAGATTTATATTAACCCTGCAACATTGTTTCTAAGGCTCAGAAGCAGATACATACTGCATGCCCATCCTGTTTAGCCGCCTAACATCTTAGCCTGCAACAGCTCCAGAGAAAGGCTAAAACCTCATGAGGTACGAGCCCATTTCCCATCCTTTCCACTTCTAATCTGACAGTCCAAATCAAGGCCCGGATCAACTTCCCAACACCAAAGTATAGGAAAAACTAGGTGGAATATTGCTGCGCTCAAGAGAAACCTCCCGGGATGTCTCTCCTTCTGACCGCTCGTACCATATATTTATATTTATATATATATATATACTATACTACACACACACAGCTATTAGGTGGCTCCTCATTTAGTCATCACAATGCAGCGGTACAAAAACAAACCATTTCTATCCAAAAATAAAAGTGCTCCAATAAAAAAAAAGGTGAACTCCTTAAAGGATCAAATCTGCGCAAGGCTAAGGCCCCACATTTAGGAAACGCAGCGTTTGTCCCTGCCTTGAAAACGGAGCAGGAAAAAAAACGCTGCGTTTTACGGTACCGGCAACGTGAATGAGATTGTGGTTAATCTTATCCACACATTGCGCAAAAAAAACAAAATGAGCTTGGGAAAAGCAGCTTTTCCAAGAATGCGTGTGCGTTTTTGAAAAACGCTGCATATTAATTTTAGCGGTGGAATCACCAGCGTTTCCCCAATAAGGGGAAGGAAAAAGCAGAGCAAAAACGCACCAAATACACACTGAAGAACACTGCGGAAAACAACCAAAAAACGCAAAGCGTTTGTGCTGTTTTGTTTTTATTTTCTTCCCAAGGGTCTTTATTTGGCTATGTGGGACCTTAGCCGAAACTTGGTTTTTTGGACAGACCACTTCACCCATCCTGTTTTATTTTTTTTATGTACCTTTGGATGTACCTTTTACATGGGCACAACCTATTCTTCTGCTGTCATGCATGACTGTAAAACTTGAAGGAGTCATTAAAGTGTCATTGCAGCCTTCAGAGATAGGCCTGTCATTCAGCTTAGAATGGCCGTTGACCTCTGCCAGTTCAATCCGCTGCTTTTTATAGGACGGTTGGCAGGAGAAAGCTGAGATCCAAGATGGCAGCCCCCAGAGAAAAGTAAGGCTAATTTGCATATCTTGGAACACACTGTGTGTGGAACAGTAGGGTTGTCTAGCAACCAGGCTGGCAGCAGAAATCCAAGATGGCAGCCCCCAGAGAAAAAGTCAGTCTTATTGTGCCACGCCCAGTGCAGCTCAGCCTTACTTTTCTCCGGGGGCTGCCATCTTGGATTTCTGCTGCCAACTTTCTCTTATCATTAAATTGCTTCCATTTGCAGCCACCAGAGGGAGACAGCATCATGCAAAATTCAGAAGAGGTGTGTGCCCGTGCTGCTTTCATTGCCTATAATATTGATATTCTTTTATTTTGTCTCTTTTTTTTTGTGCTTTTTTGCCCCTGTTCTCAACACCTACCTGCCTTGAATTTCACTATTAGGATTCGGTGTCTACCTTCAGGCATTGTCCCCAAATGATGCAGAAACAAAGAAAGCGGGAATGATGTTGCTAAAAAGGATTTACATTTAGAAAGAGATTTATATTAACCCTGCAACATTGTTTCTAAGGCTCAGAAGCAGATACATACTGCATGCCCATCCTGTTTAGCCGCCTAACATCTTAGCCTGCATCAGCTCCAGAGAAAGGCTAAAACCTCATGAGGTACGAGCCCATTTCCCATCCTTTCCACTTCTAATCTGACAGTCCAAATCAAGGCCCGGATCAACTTCCCAACACCAAATGTATAGGAAAAACTAGGTGGAATATTGCTGCGCTCAAGAGAAACCTCCCGGGATGTCTCTCCTTCTGACCGCTCGTACCATATATATATATATATATATATATATATACTATACTACACACACACAGCTATTAGGTGGCTCCTCATTTAGTCATCACAATGCAGCGGTACAAAAACAAACCATTTCTATCCAAAAATAAAAGTGCTCCAATAAAAAAAAAAGGTGAACTCCTTAAAGGATCAAATCTGCGCAAGGCTAAGGCCCCACATTTAGGAAACGCAGCGTTTGTCCCTGCCTTGAAAACGGAGCAGGAAAAAAAACGCTGCGTTTTACGGTACCGGCAACGTGAATGAGATTGTGGTTAATCTTATCCACACATTGCGCAAAAAAACAAAATGAGCTTGGGAAAAGCAGCTTTTCCAAGAATGCGTGTGCGTTTTTGAAAACGCTGCATATTAATTTTAGCGGTGGAATCACCAGCGTTTCCCCAATAAGGGGAAGGAAAAAGCAGAGCAAAAACGCACCAAATACACACTGAAGAACACTGCGGAAAACAACCAAAAAACGCAAAGCGTTTGTGCTGTTTTGTTTTTATTTTCTTCCCAAGGGTCTTTATTTGGCTATGTGGGACCTTAGCCGAAACTTGGTTTTTTGGACAGACCACTTCACCCATCCTGTTTTATTTTTTTTATGTACCTTTGGATGTACCTTTTACATGGGCACAACCTATTCTTCTGCTGTCATGCATGACTGTAAAACTTGAAGGAGTCATTAAAGTGTCATTGCAGCCTTCAGAGATAGGCCTGTCATTCAGCTTAGAATGGCCGTTGACCTCTGCCAGTTCAATCCGCTGCATTTTATAGGACGGTTGGCAG
Source organism: Leptodactylus fallax (assembly GCA_947044405.1). Classification (NCBI taxonomy): domain Eukaryota; kingdom Metazoa; phylum Chordata; class Amphibia; order Anura; family Leptodactylidae; genus Leptodactylus; species Leptodactylus fallax. The sequence goes on from CAMRHE010000394.1 coordinate 1,778,700, forward strand.
GAGAAAGCTGAGATCCAAGATGGCAGCCCCCAGAGAAAAGTAAGGCTAATTTGCATATCTTGGAACACACTGTGTGTGGAACAGTAGGGTTGTCTAGCAACCAGGCTGGCAGCAGAAATCCAAGATGGCAGCCCCCAGAGAAAAAGTCAGTCTTATTGTGCCACGCCCAGTGCAGCTCAGCCTTACTTTTCTCCGGGGGCTGCCATCTTGGATTTCTGCTGCCAACTTTCTCTTATCATTAAATTGCTTCCATTTGCAGCCACCAGAGGGAGACAGCAGCATGCAAAATTCAGAAGAGGTGTGTGCCCGTGCTGCTTTCATTGCCTATAATATTGATATTCTTTTATTTTGTCTTTTTTTTTTGTGCTTTTTTGCCCCTGTTCTCAACACCTACCTGCCTTGAATTTCACTATTAGGATTCGGTGTCTACCTTCAGGCATTGTCCCCAAATGATGCAGAAACAAAGAAAGCGGGAATGATGTTGCTAAAAAGGATTTACATTTAGAAAGAGATTTATATTAACCCTGCAACATTGTTTCTAAGGCTCAGAAGCAGATACATACTGCATGCCCATCCTGTTTAGCCGCCTAACATCTTAGCCTGCATCAGCTCCAGAGAAAGGCTAAAACCTCATGAGGTACGAGCCCATTTCCCATCCTTTCCACTTCTAATCTGACAGTCCAAATCAAGGCCCGGATCAACTTCCCAACACCAAAGTATAGTAAAAACTAGGTGGAATATTGCTGCGCTCAAGAGAAACCTCCCGGGATGTCTCTCCTTCTGACCGCTCGTACAATATATTATATATATATATATATATATATACTATACTACACACACACAGCTATTAGGTGGCTCCTCATTTAGTCATCACAATGCAGCGGTACAAAAACAAACCATTTCTATCCAAAATAAAAGTGCTCCAATAAAAAAAAAAGGTGTGAACTCCTTAAAGGATCAAATCTGCGCAAGGCTAAGGCCCCACATTTAGGAAACGCAGCGTTTGTCCCTGCCTTGAAAACGGAGCAGGAAAAAAAACGCTGCGTTTTACGGTACCGGCAACGTGAATGAGATTGTGGTTAATCTTATCCACACATTGCGCAAAAAAACAAAATGAGCTTGGGAAAAGCAGCTTTTCCAAGAATGCGTGTGCGTTTTGAAAAACGCTGCATATTAATTTTAGCGGTGGAATCACCAGCGTTTCCCCAATAAGGGGAAGGAAAAAGCAGAGCAAAAACGCACCAAATACACACTGAAGAACACTGCGGAAAACAACCAAAAAACGCAAAGCGTTTGTGCTGTTTTGTTTTTATTTTCTTCCCAAGGGTCTTTATTTGGCTATGTGGGACCTTAGCCGAAACTTGGTTTTTTGGACAGACCACTTCACCCATCCTGTTTTATTTTTTTTATGTACCTTTGGATGTACCTTTTACATGGGCACAACCTATTCTTCTGCTGTCATGCATGACTGTAAAACTTGAAGGAGTCATTAAAGTGTCATTGCAGCCTTCAGAGATAGGCCTGTCATTCAGCTTAGAATGGCCGTTGACCTCTGCCAGTTCAATCCGCTGCTTTTTATAGGACGGTTGGCAGGAGAAAGCTGAGATCCAAGATGGCAGCCCCCAGAGAAAAGTAAGGCTAATTTGCATATCTTGGAACACACTGTGTGTGGAACAGTAGGGTTGTCTAGCAACCAGGCTGGCAGCAGAAATCCAAGATGGCAGCCCCCAGAGAAAAAGTCAGTCTTATTGTGCCACGCCCAGTGCAGCTCAGCCTTACTTTTCTCCGGGGGCTGCCATCTTGGATTTCTGCTGCCAACTTTCTCTTATCATTAAATTGCTTCCATTTGCAGCCACCAGAGGGAGACAGCATCATGCAAAATTCAGAAGAGGTGTGTGCCCGTGCTGCTTTCATTGCCTATAATATTGATATTCTTTTATTTTGTCTTTTTTTTTGTGCTTTTTTGCCCCTGTTCTCAACACCTACCTGCCTTGAATTTCACTATTAGGATTCGGTGTCTACCTTCAGGCATTGTCCCCAAATGATGCAGAAACAAAGAAAGCGGGAATGATGTTGCTAAAAAGGATTTACATTTAGAAAGAGATTTATATTAACCCTGCAACATTGTTTCTAAGGCTCACAAGCAGATACATACTGCATGCCCATCCTGTTTAGCCGCCTAACATCTTAGCCTGCATCAGCTCCAGAGAAAGGCTAAAACCTCATGAGGTACGAGCCCATTTCCCATCCTTTCCACTTCTAATCTGACAGTCCAAATCAAGGCCCGGATCAACTTCCCAACACCAAATGTATAGTAAAAACTAGGTGGAATATTGCTGCGCTCAAGAGAAACCTCCCGGGATGTCTCTCTTCTGACCGCTCGTACCATATATTTATATATATATATATATATATACTATACTACACACACACAGCTATTAGGTGGCTCCTCATTTAGTCATCACAATGCAGCGGTACAAAAACAAACCATTTCTATCCAAAATAAAAGTGCTCCAATAAAAAAAAAGGTGAACTCCTTAAAGGATCAAATCTGCGCAAGGCTAAGGCCCCACATTTAGGAAACGCAGCGTTTGTCCCTGCCTTGAAAACGGAGCAGGAAAAAAAACGCTGCGCGTTTTACGGTACCGGCAACGTGAATGAGATTGTGGTTAATCTTATCCACACATTGCGCAAAAAAACAAAATGAGCTTGGGAAAAGCAGCTTTTCCAAGAATGCGTGTGCGTTTTTGAAAACGCTGCATATTAATTTTAGCGGTGGAATCACCAGCGTTTCCCCAATAAGGGGAAGGAAAAAGCAGAGCAAAAACGCACCAAATACACACTGAAGAACACTGCGGAAAACAACCAAAAAACGCAAAGCGTTTGTGCTGTTTTGTTTTTATTTTCTTCCCAAGGGTCTTTATTTGGCTATGTGGGACCTTAGCCGAAACTTGGTTTTTTGGACAGACCACTTCACCCATCCTGTTTTATTTTTTTTATGTACCTTTGGATGTACCTTTTACATGGGCACAACCTATTCTTCTGCTGTCATGCATGACTGTAAAACTTGAAGGAGTCATTAAAGTGTCATTGCAGCCTTCAGAGATAGGCCTGTCATTCAGCTTAGAATGGCCGTTGACCTCTGCCAGTTCAATCCGCTGCATTTTATAGGACGGTTGGCAGGAGAAAGCTGAGATCCAAGATGGCAGCCCCCAGAGAAAAGTAAGGCTAATTTGCATATCTTGGAACACACTGTGTGTGGAACAGTAGGGTTGTCTAGCAACCAGGCTGGCAGCAGAAATCCAAGATGGCAGCCCCCAGAGAAAAAGTCAGTCTTATTGTGCCACGCCCAGTGCAGCTCAGCCTTACTTTTCTCCGGGGGCTGCCATCTTGGATTTCTGCTGCCAACTTTCTCTTATCATTAAATTGCTTCCATTTGCAGCCACCAGAGGGAGACAGCATCATGCAAAATTCAGAAGAGGTGTGTGCCCGTGCTGCTTTCATTGCCTATAATATTGATATTCTTTTATTTTGTCTTTTTTTTTTTGTGCTTTTTTGCCCCTGTTCTCAACACCTACCTGCCTTGAATTTCACTATTAGGATTCGGTGTCTACCTTCAGGCATTGTCCCCAAATGATGCAGAAACAAAGAAAGCGGGAATGATGTTGCTAAAAAGGATTTACATTTAGAAAGAGATTTATATTAACCCTGCAACATTGTTTCTAAGGCTCAGAAGCAGACACATACTGCATGCCCATCCTGTTTAGCCGCCTAACATCTTAGCCTGCAACAGCTCCAGAGAAAGGCTAAAACCTCATGAGGTACGAGCCCATTTCCCATCCTTTCCACTTCTAATCTGACAGTCCAAATCAAGGCCCGGATCAACTTCCCAACACCAAAGTATAGTAAAAACTAGGTGGAATATTGCTGCGCTCAAGAGAAACCTCCCGGGATGTCTCTCTTCTGACCGCTCGTACCATATATTTCTATATATATATATATATACTATACTACACACACACAGCTATTAGGTGGCTCCTCATTTAGTCATCACAATGCAGCGGTACAAAAACAAACCATTTCTATCCAAAATAAAAGTGCTCCAATAAAAAAAAAAGGTGAACTCCTTAAAGGATCAAATCTGCGCAAGGCTAAGGCCCCACATTTAGGAAACGCAGCGTTTGTCCCTGCCTTGAAAACGGAGCAGGGAAAAAAAACGCTGCGTTTTACGGTACCGGCAACGTGAATGAGATTGTGGTTAATCTTATCCACACATTGCGCAAAAAAACAAAATGAGCTTGGGAAAAGCAGCTTTTCCAAGAATGCGTGTGCGTTTTTGAAAACGCTGCATATTAATTTTAGCGGTGGAATCACCAGCGTTTCCCCAATAAGGGGAAGGAAAAAGCAGAGCAAAAACGCACCAAATACACACTGAAGAACACTGCGGAAAACAACCAAAAAACGCAAAGCGTTTGTGCTGTTTTGTTTTTATTTTCTTCCCAAGGGTCTTTATTTGGCTATGTGGGACCTTAGCCGAAACTTGGTTTTTTGGACAGACCACTTCACCCATCCTGTTTTATTTTTTTTATGTACCTTTGGATGTACCTTTTACATGGGCACAACCTATTCTTCTGCTGTCATGCATGACTGTAAAACTTGAAGGAGTCATTAAAGTGTCATTGCAGCCTTCAGAGATAGGCCTGTCATTCAGCTTAGAATGGCCGTTGACCTCTGCCAGTTCAATCCGCTGCATTTTATAGGACGGTTGGCAGGAGAAAGCTGAGATCCAAGATGGCAGCCCCCAGAGAAAAGTAAGGCTAATTTGCATATCTTGGAACACACTGTGTGTGGAACAGTAGGGTTGTCTAGCAACCAGGCTGGCAGCAGAAATCCAAGATGGCAGCCCCCAGAGAAAAAGTCAGTCTTATTGTGCCACGCCCAGTGCAGCTCAGCCTTACTTTTCTCCGGGGGCTGCCATCTTGGATTTCTGCTGCCAACTTTCTCTTATCATTAAATTGCTTCCATTTGCAGCCACCAGAGGGAGACAGCATCATGCAAAATTCAGAAGAGGTGTGTGCCCGTGCTGCTTTCATTGCCTATAATATTGATATTCTTTTATTTTGTCTTTTTTTTTTGTGCTTTTTGCCCCTGTTCTCAACACCTACCTGCCTTGAATTTCACTATTAGGATTCGGTGTCTACCTTCAGGCATTGTCCCCAAATGATGCAGAAACAAAGAAAGCGGGAATGATGTTGCTAAAAAGGATTTACATTTAGAAAGAGATTTATATTAACCCTGCAACATTGTTTCTAAGGCTCACAAGCAGATACATACTGCATGCCCATCCTGTTTAGCCGCCTAACATCTTAGCCTGCATCAGCTCCAGAGAAAGGCTAAAACCTCATGAGGTACGAGCCCATTTCCCATCCTTTCCACTTCTAAACTGACAGTCCAAATCAAGGCCCGGATCAACTTCCCAACACCAAAGTATAGGAAAAACTAGGTGGAATATTGCTGCGCTCAAGAGAAACCTCCCGGGATGTCTCTCTTCTGACCGCTCGTACCATATATATATATATATATATATATATATACTATACTACACACACACAGCTATTAGGTGGCTCCTCATTTAGTCATCACAATGCAGCGGTACAAAAACAAACCATTTCTATCCAAAAATAAAAGTGCTCCAATAAAAAAAAAGGTGGACTCCTTAAAGGATCAAATCTGCGCAAGGCTAAGGCCCCACATTTAGGAAACGCAGCGTTTGTCCCTGCCTTGAAAACGGAGCAGGAAAAAAAACGCTGCGTTTTACGGTACCGGCAACGTGAATGAGATTGTGGTTAATCTTATCCACACATTGCGCAAAAAAACAAAATGAGCTTGGGAAAAGCAGCTTTTCCAAGAATGCGTGTGCGTTTTTGAAAAACGCTGCATATTAATTTTAGCGGTGGAATCACCAGCGTTTCCCCAATAAGGGGAAGGAAAAAGCAGAGCAAAAACGCACCAAATACACACTGAAGAACACTGCGGAAAACAACCAAAAACGCAAAGCGTTTGTGCTGTTTTGTTTTTATTTTCTTCCCAAGGGTCTTTATTTGGCTATGTGGGACCTTAGCCGAAACTTGGTTTTTTGGACGGACCACTTCACCCATCCTGTTTTATTTTTTTTATGTACCTTTGGATGTACCTTTACATGGGCACAACCTATTCTTCTGCTGTCATGCATGACTGTAAAACTTGAAGGAGTCATTAAAGTGTCATTGCAGCCTTCAGAGATAGGCCTGTCATTCAGCTTAGAATGGCCGTTGACCTCTGCCAGTTCAATCCGCTGCTTTTTATAGGACGGTTGGCAGGAGAAAGCTGAGATCCAAGATGGCAGCCCCCAGAGAAAAGTAAGGCTAATTTGCATATCTTGGAACACACTGTGTGTGGAACATAGTAGGGTTGTCTAGCAACCAGGCTGGCAGCAGAAATCCAAGATGGCAGCCCCCAGAGAAAAAGTCAGTCTTATTGTGCCACGCCCAGTGCAGCTCAGCCTTACTTTTCTCCGGGGGCTGCCATCTTGGATTTCTGCTGCCAACTTTCTCTTATCATCAAATTGCTTCCATTTGCAGCCACCAGAGGGAGACAGCATCATGCAAAATTCAGAAGAGGTGTGTGCCCGTGCTGCTTTCATTGCCTATAATATTGATATTCTTTTATTTTGTCTTTTTTTTTTGTGCTTTTTGCCCCTGTTCTCAACACCTACCTGCCTTGAATTTCACTATTAGGATTCGGTGTCTACCTTCAGGCATTGTCCCCAAATGTTGCAGAAACAAAGAAAGCGGGAATGATGTTGCTAAAAAGGATTTACATTTAGAAAGAGATTTATATTAACCCTGCAACATTGTTTCTAAGGCTCAGAAGCAGATACATACTGCATGCCCATCCTGTTTAGCCGCCTAACATCTTAGCCTGCAACAGCTCCAGAGAAAGGCTAAAACCTCATGAGGTACGAGCCCATTTCCCATCCTTTCCACTTCTAATCTGACAGTCCAAATCAAGGCCCGGATCAACTTCCCAACACCAAATGTATAGGAAAAACTAGGTGGAATATTGCTGCGCTCAAGAGAAACCTCCCGGGATGTCTCTCCTTCTGACCGCTCGTACCATATATATATATATATATATATATATACTATACTACACACACACAGCTATTAGGTGGCTCCTCATTTAGTCATCACAATGCAGCGGTACAAAAACAAACCATTTCTATCCAAAAATAAAAGTGCTCCAATAAAAAAAAAGGTGGACTCCTTAAAGGATCAAATCTGCGCAAGGCTAAGGCCCCACATTTAGGAAACGCAGCGTTTGTCCCTGCCTTGAAAACGGAGCAGGAAAAAAAAACGCTGCGTTTTACGGTACCGGCAACGTGAATGAGATTGTGGTTAATCTTATCCACACATTGCGCAAAAAAACAAAATGAGCTTGGGAAAAGCAGCTTTTCCAAGAATGCGTGTGCGTTTTGAAAACGCTGCATAGTAATTTTAGCGGTGGAATCACCAGCGTTTCCCCAATAAGGGGAAGGAAAAAGCAGAGCAAAAACGCACCAAATACACACTGAAGAACACTGCGGAAAACAACCAAAAAACGCAAAGCGTTTGTGCTGTTTTGTTTTTATTTTCTTCCCAAGGGTCTTTATTTGGCTATGTGGGACCTTAGCCGAAACTTGGTTTTTTGGACAGACCACTTCACCCATCCTGTTTTATTTTTTTTATGTACCTTTGGATGTACCTTTACATGGGCACAACCTATTCTTCTGCTGTCATGCATGACTGTAAAACTTGAAGGAGTCATTAAAGTGTCATTGCAGCCTTCAGAGATAGGCCTGTCATTCAGCTTAGAATGGCCGTTGACCTCTGCCAGTTCAATCCGCTGCTTTTTATAGGACGGTTGGCAGGAGAAAGCTGAGATCCAAGATGGCAGCCCCCAAAGAAAAGTAAGGCTAATTTGCATATCTTGGAACACACTGTGTGTGGAACAGTAAGGTTGTCTAGCAACCAGGCTGGCAGCAGAAATCCAAGATGGCAGCCCCCAGAGAAAAAGTCAGTCTTATTGTGCCACGCCCAGTGCAGCTCAGCCTTACTTTTCTCTGGGGGCTGCCATCTTGGATTTCTGCTGCCAACTTTCTCTTATCATCAAATTGCTTCCATTTGCAGCCACCAGAGGGAGACAGCAGCATGCAAAATTCAGAAGAGGTGTGTGCCCGTGCTGCTGTCATTGCCTATAATATTGATATTCTTTTATTTTGTCTTTTTTTTGTGCTTTTTTGCCTCTGTTCTCAACACCTACCTGCCTTGAATTTCACTATTAGGATTCGGCGTCTACCTTGAGGCATTGTCCCCAAATGTTGCAGAAACAAATAAAGCGGGAATGATGTTGCTAAAAAGGATTTACATTTAGAAAGAGATTTATATTAACCCTGCAACATTGTTTCTAAGGCTCAGAAGCAGACACATACTGCATGCCCATCCTGTTTAGCCGCCTAACATCTTAGCCTGCAACAGCTCCAGAGAAAGGCTAAAACCTCATGAGGTACGAGCCCATTTCCCATCCTTTCCAATTCTAAATTGACAGTCCAAATCAAGGCCCGGATCAACTTCCCAACACCAAATATATAGGAAGAACTAGGTGGAATATTGCTGCGCTCAAGAGAAACCTTCCCGGGATGTCTCTCCTTCTGACCGCTCATACAATATATATATATATATATATATATATACTATACTACACACACACAGCTATTAGGTGGCTCCTCATTTAGTCATCACAATGCAGCGGTACAAAAACAATCCATTTCTATCCAAAAATAAAAGTGCTCCAATAAAAAAAAAGGTGGACTCCTTAAAGGATCAAATCTGCGCAAGGCTAAGGCCCCACATTTAGGAAATGCAGCGTTTGTCCCTGCGCGCTTGAAAATGGAGCAGGAAAAAAAACGCTGCGTTTTACGGTACCGGCAACGTGAATGAGATTGTGGTTAATCTTATCCACACATTGCGCAAAAAAACAAAATGAGCTTGGGAAAAGCAGCTTTTCCAAGAACGTGTGCGGAAAAACGCTGCATATAATTTAGCGGTGGAATCACCAGCGTTCCCCAATAAGGGGAAGGAAAAAGCAGAGCAAAAACGCACCAAATCACACTGAAGAACACTGCGGAAAACAACCAAAAACGCAAAGCGTTGTGCTGTTGTTTTATTTTCTTCCCAAGGGCTGGCTGTATTTGGCTATGTGGGACCTTAGCCGAAACTAGGTTTTTGGACGGACCACTTCACCCATCCTGTTTTATTTTTTTTATGTACCTTTGGATGACTGTACATGGGCACAACCTATTCTTCTGCTGTCATGCATGACTGTAAAACTTGAAGGAGTCATTAAAGTGTCATTGCAGCCTTCAGAGTAGGCCTGTCATTCAGCTTAGAATGGCCGTTACCTCTGACCTCTGCCAGTTCAATCCGCTGCTTTTTATAGGACGGTTGGCAGGCCCAAAAAACCCCCCCCCCCCGGGCGAGAAAGATCTGCGACGGTAAGGAGGGGGGGGGGGGCGGTCCAAGATGGCAGCTCCCAAAGAAAAGTAAGGCTAATTTGCATATCTTGGAACACACTGTGTGTGTAACAGTAAGGTTGTCTAGCAACCAGGCTGGCAGCAGAAATCCAAGATGGCATCCCCCAGAGAAAAAGTCAGTCTTATTGTGACACGCCCAGTGCAGCTCAGCCTTACTTTTCTCTGGGGGCTGCCATCTTGGATTTCTGCTGCCAACTTTCTCTTATCATCAAATTGCTTCCATTTGCAGCCACCAGAGGGAGACAACAGCATGCAAAATTCAGAAGAGGTGTGTGCCCGTGCTTCTGACATTGCCTATAATATTGATATTCTTTTATTTTGTCTTTTTTTTGTGCTTTTTTGCCTCTGTTCTCAACACCTACCTGCCTTGAATTTCACTATTAGGATTCGGCGTCTACCTTGAGGCATTGTCCCCAAATGTTGCAGAAACAAATAAAGCGGGAATGATGTTGCTAAAAAGGATTTACATTTAGAAAGAGATTTATATTAACCCTGCAACATTGCTTCTAAGGCTCAGAAGCAGACACATACTGCATGCCCATCCTGTTTAGCCGCCTAACATCTTAGCCTGCAACAGCTCCAGAGAAAGGCTAAAACCTCATGAGGTACGAGCCCATTTCCCATCCTTTCCAATTCTAAATTGACAGTCCAAATCAAGGCCCGGATCAACTTCCCAACACCAAATATATAGGAAGAACTAGGTGTAATATTGCTGCGCTCAAGAGAAACCTTCCGGGATGTCTCTCCGTCTGACCGCTCATACCAATATATATATATATATATATATATATATATATATACACACACACAGCTATTAGGTGGCTCCTCATTTAGTCATCACAATGCAGCGGTACAAAAACAAACCATTTCTATCCAAAAATAAAAGTGCTCCAATAAAAAAAAAGGTGGACTCCTTAAAGGATCAAATCTGCGCAAGGCTAAGGCCCCACATTTAGGAAACGCAGCGTTTGTCCCTGCCGCGGTAATGGAGCAGGAAAAAAAACGCTGCGTTTTACGGTACCGGCAACGTGAATGAGATTGTGGTTAATCTTATCCACACATTGCGCAAAAAAACAAAATGAGCTTGGGAAAAGCAGCTTTTCCAAGAAGCGTGTGCGTTTTTGAAAAACGCTGCATAGTAATTTTAGCGGTGGAATCACCAGCGTTTCCCCAATAAGGGGAAGGAAAAAGCAGAGCAAAAACGCACCAAATGCACACTGAAGAACACTGCGGAAAACAACCAAAAAACGCAAAGCGTTTGTGCTGTTTTTGTTTTTATTTTCTTCCCAAGGGCCTTTATTTGGCCTGTATTTGGCTATGTGGGACCTTAGCCGAAACTAGGTTTTTTGGACGGACCACTTCACCCATCCTGTTTTATTTTTTTTATGTACCTTTGGATGTACTGTACATGGGCACAACCTTATTCTTCTGCTGTCATGCATGACTGTAAAACTTGAAGGAGTCATTAAACTGTCATTGCAGCCTTCAGAGATAGGCCTGTCATTCAGCTTAGAATGGCCGTTGACCTCTGCCAGTTCAATCCGCGTTTTCTGGCGGGGCAGGGACAACCCAAAATAAAAGCACGGCACAGGGCCAGCCGTCCCCACGCGGCGCCAGGCCGAAGCGGCGGCGCCGCGGGCAGGCCAGCTAGTGGCCGTTGACCTCTGCTGCTTCAATCCGCTGCTTTTTATAGGACGGTTGGCAGGAGAAATCTGAGTTCCAAGATGGCAGCTCCCAAAGAAAAGTAAGGCTAATTTGCATATCTTGGAACACACTGTGTGTGTAACAGTAAGGTTGTCTAGCAACCAGGCTGGCAGCAGAAATCCAAGATGGCATCCCCCAGAGAAAAAGTCAGTCTTATTGTGACACGCCCAGTGCAGCTCAGCCTTACTTTTCTCTGGGGGCTGCCATCTTGGATTTCTGCTGCCAACTTTCTCTTATCATCAAATTGCTTCCATTTGCAGCCACCAGAGGGAGACAACAGCATGCAAAATTCAGAAGAGGTGTGTGCCCGTGCTTCTGACATTGCCTATAATATTGATATTCTTTTATTTTGTCTTTTTTTTTTGTGCTTTTTTGCCTCTGTTCTCAACACCTACCTGCCTTGAATTTCACTATTAGGATTCGGCGTCTACCTTGAGGCATTGTCCCCAAATGTTGCAGAAACAAATAAAGCGGGAATGATGTTGCTAAAAAGGATTTACATTTAGAAAGAGATTTATATTAACCCTGCAACATTGTTTCTAAGGCTCAGAAGCAGACACATACTGCATGCCCATCCTGTTTAGCCGCCTAACATCTTAGCCTGCAACAGCTCCAGAGAAAGGCTAAAACCTCATGAGGTACGAGCCCATTTCCCATCCTTTCCACTTCTAAATTGACGTCCAAATCAAGGCCCGGATCAACTTCCCAACACCAAATATATAGGAAGAACTAGGTGGAATATTGCTGCGCTCAAGAGAAACCTCCCGGGATGTCTCTCTTCTGACCGCTCATACACATATATATATATATATATATATATATATATATATCTACACACACACAGCTATTAGGTGGCTCCTCATTTAGTCATCACAATGCAGCGGTACAAAAACAAACCATTTCTATCCAAAAATAAAAGTGCTCCAATAAAAAAAAAAGGTGGACTCCTTAAAGGATCAAATCTGCGCAAGGCTAAGGCCCCACATTTAGGAAACGCAGCGTTTGTCCCTGCCTTGGAAATGGAGCAGGAAAAAAAACCGCTGCGTTTTACGGTACCGGCAACGTGAATGAGATTGTGGTTAATCTTATCCACACATTGCGCAAAAAAACAAAATGAGCTTGGGAAAAGCAGCTTTTCCAAGAATGCGTGTGCGTTTTTGAAAAACGCTGCATATTAATTTTAGCGGTGGAATCACCAGCGTTTCCCCAATAAGGGGAAGGAAAAAGCAGAGCAAAAACGCACCAAATACACACTGAAGAACACTGCGGAAAACAACCAAAAAAACGCAAAGCGTTTGTGCTGTTTTGTTTTTATTTTCTTCCCAAGGGTCTTTTGGCTGTATTTGGCTATGTGGGACCTTAGCCAAAACTAGGTTTTTTGGACGGACCACTTCACCCATCCTGTTTTATTTTTTTTATGTACCTTTGGATGTACCTTTTACATGGGCACAACCTTTATTCTTCTGCTGTCATGCATGACTGTAAAACTTGAAGGAGTCATTAAAGTGTCATTGCAGCCTTCAGAGATAGGCCTGTCATTCGAGCTTAGAATGGCCGTTGACCTCTGCCAGTTCAATCCGCTGTTTTTTCTAGGACGGTTGGCAGGAGAAAGCTGAGATCCAAGATGGCAGCCCCCAGAGAAAAGTAAGGCTAATTTGCATA